>ML977580.1:284240-515642 GCA_010015725.1 Amniculicola lignicola CBS 123094
AGGTTGATCAGATCGATCAGATTGATCAGGTTGATTGGATCGATCTGATTGATCAGGTGATGGAGTGCGACTTGGTGTTGGGAGAGTATCTCGGCCGGTATCATCTATAGTATCATCTGATAGCTCATTGGATTTTGATACCTTGCGGGCTCTTGATAGGGCGATCGATCCTGGTGTTAGCGACTGCCAGGCAGACCAATCAAGCAGCTGATCGATCACCTCCTGAGTATAGTCGCTCGGCTCGTCAAGCTCGATCACCTCCACCAGCTCTTCCATCCTTGATCTCTCACCATACTGAGTCTCCTGATCATACCGTGCAGCACCCTTTACAAAGACAACGTCTCTCGTGCGGATCACTTTCCTCAGTGAGGGCATCCAGATCCTGAAGATGTTGGTAGAGTCATATCCCACCAGATGGCCGATCAGCGCTCTTGATTCCAGCTTGTCTCCGCGTGGAACCTTGGTGTTGAGGACATACGCTCGAGTACCAATAGTGATGAAGTGAGCTACTGTGGGCCTCACGCCTCGCACAACCTCATAGGGAGTCTTCCACCCTAGTGCCTCTGTGGGCGTTCGGTTAATCATGTAGATCGCTGATTGAGTGATCTCCGTAGCGAGCTCCTTGGGTAGGTTGGCCTGTATGCGAACTGCTCTCGCTAGAGTAATAATCGTCCTCCCAGCTCGCTCAGGTAGGCCTGATTGAGCCTCGGTGGCTCTGCGCTCGGCGATGATCCCCAGGTCTCTGAGTATCCCCCACAGGTCGGCGTAGCCTCTCTCAGAGTCCACCCGGACGCTCTTCACCTTCACACCATACTGGGTGAGGATCTTGGCGAGAAGTCTCTTTACTACACGAGTAAGGGTAACCTTAGTTTTATCTGGTATCCCCTCTCCTTCATGGTACTTAGAGTTCTCACAGATAGCGTGGAAGAAGAGTCTGTCTCCTCCATATCCTCGCTTCTTAGTCTCTGTCAGTTGGATCAGGTCCATCCCAAGACGCTCGAACGGCGCCTGAGCAGGCTCTCTGGCTGATCTTCTACTGATGATCTGATGTAGCTTAGCGTGGATACATATCTCACACTCTGTCATCGTAGGTGCGGATCCGTGTCCCACAAGCTCGATGCCGTCGACGTTCTCAGGGAGCTTCTCGATGGCCTTCTTGCTGGGGTGCCCATACAATCTATGAGCTTCCTCACGGGTCAGCTGAAGTGGAGCTCTATCCATCTTCGAGGCTACCGTGAAGACTTGGGCTGGCTGCGGCTGAGGCCTAGCAGCTGGATCGGAGTCGATCAGCCAGTGACCTCCGGTGAACTCGAGGTTGGCTACCGTCCTCTTCTGATCCGATTGATCTGATCGAGCTGATCGAGCTGATCGAGCTGATCGAGCTGATCACTCTGATCGATCTGATCGCTCGTACAGCAGGTTCCGACCTGAGTCGAAGTGTATCCCGCTGTTCCTACATCTGGATAGGCCCATAATATTCGCATGGAATCCAGGGACGTAGGCGACCCAATTGAGTTTTACTGTCTCACTACCTCGAGGTGTATCAACAGTGAGGATCACTGTTCCCCACTCAGTGATTGATCTGATTTCTCCACCAGCAATAATCTTGTCGTTGGGGCTGCCCATCGAGGTGGTCTCCCATCCAAACGCCTTGCTGTTCGCTACGTGGGTGTCTGATCCAGGGTCCATCACCCATCGATTGCTCAGCGTCAGCGGGACCTCCTGAGTGGTGGTGTTGAAGACCTTCAGGGCATATCCAGATGCTGTTGCTGGTGGCCGTGAGTTGTCATCAAGGTCTCTTGGGCCTTGATTCTTCCTAGCAGGTGATGCCTCAGCATACTGCTTGACAGTTCGGGCTAGCGCATGGCCTAGGTACGAACCTGACTCGATAATAGCCTTGTACGCTAGCTCAATCGAGGGCTTTGGCTTCCATCCTTGATTCCTCACAGCAGGATTGACGTATGGGCAGTCTACCCACCAGTGGGTCTTCTCACAGAAGCAGTCAGGGGCCTGGTTCGATCGCTGGTTACCTCGCTGGCCACCTCGCTGGCTACCTCGCTGGTTGCCTTGCTGGTTCCCATCCTGAGTAGCTGCGCCAAGCGTCGCTGCTGCGTATGAGCTGCCTCTGATCGTCGCCGCTACGGGGTGGTTCATCCTATAGAAGGCAGTGTACTCCGTGATGAGCTCCACTATCTCCGTCCAGGCATGGCCCTTGATCTCAGCTCGGAGGAGCTCCGACTGCTGCTGAGTCGCCCATGAGTCGTCGAGAGGCCTCACCGCTAGTAGGAAGGCCTTCTGCCGTCGATATCTTGACGCTTCAGCAAGGTCAGCAGCCTTGAGCAGTGGCATGAGACGTAGCCATTGGGCTAGCCAATCCTCCAGGTTAGCTCGCTTTGGAACAACCTTGAGCTTCTCGTATCTTGCTAGCAGGGTATATTCTCGATCAAGATTCGACTGGCTGAGGTGGGTCTTCAGGGTCTTCAGCATCTCCCGCGCAGTCCTGCACTCATCAATTAGGTAGAGGTAACACTTCGCGATTATTCGTTGGATCTCATCAGCCAGGTCCTTCAGCTTCTTTTCCTTGGCTAGGTTGCCTGCCTGCTTCTTATCGTACTGAGCTATCATGAACTGATACACCTGGAATCTTGATGGGTCTGTTGCTAGGTCCTTTATTGTCTTTGTCTTTGCCTCATCTCCTTCATAGAGATCTGCAATCTTTGGCTCACTCAGCCGACTGCTCTCAGCCTCATCCTCCAGATTCTTGAGAGTTGCCTCTTCCTTGGTTGGATCCACATAGTCCCATATCCCATGGCGATCAGCTGAGCTCCTTCTGAGCTGCAGCCACGTCTGCCAGTCCTCTGGCTTATCGAGGATCACTGACGACCTCGTGATCGTATAGTTGGTTGAATCGTCCATGGTTGATGGGGTAGGTTGATCGAGTGGATATTGATTGAACACAGCCTATTTGAAGGCTCCCGGGCTCATAACTGTTACGGTGGATTGATGAGGCAGATATTGGGGAGAAGAACTGGGTTGATTGTTGGAGCTAGGCTATCAAGTCGACTATATATCGATCACTGAGCCAAGACGCTATCCTACAATCGGTATGGCCTGTTGACCGTTACACATTTCCATAATCTTATTATTCCAAGATGGAGAGGATGGCAATAGAGATGATGCTAATGACGAGTAGATTGCTTAAACCTTTCCATGTTGGTGTATCTAGTGCTGAGATTTGCTTACGCGGTGGTGTATGTTAGAGGTACGACGGATAAGTGTACGTACTGGCGGACGGGGACTTGGGCTGCTTCGGTGGTGGTGTTGTGGTGGATTGTTTGGAGGGCGGGGGTGTTGCTGCAGGATAGTGTTGTTTTGACTATTTAGAAGGATGGTGGGAGGGGAGATGACTATGAGGAGATAGAGGGAGGTTTCGATTGAGGAGTGGTTGGGGGGATGGTGGCTGAGGAAGGGACATTGGGGAAGTGAAGGGTATGCTGGGTGAGGGATTGACTGGGTGGCAGAATTGGGAAGATGCTCAGAGAATGTGTATTAATTGGATTGATTGAGTTTGTTGTTCGAGAGTGGATATCGAAGAGTCTAATAGCATCATTCGTAGTGAAAATGGGAAAGAGATGTAGAATTATCTGTGATGGCTTAGGCAAGGAACCGAAGCTTGTCCGCATATGGCACTAGCGTCATATGTACGCGAGCCCACCGCCGTCATATTCGAGATTCAAACACGATTGACGAGCTATCGACTTACTCCTCTACACCACCGAAACAGCATTCAATTTTCACTCACATATATCATCAAAGACCCTTCAATTCCTCACCTCAAATAATATCCCCATTGGAAGTCACCATGGATCAGAAGGCTCAAAAGTACTACCCCGCGGAGGATGTGGCTCAACCCAAGCAGGTATGTCAACCATCGAGGCCGCCGGGGCTTTTATTCCTGCACTCACATTACTTTTTCTCAATGAAATTATCATGTACTTCACGATCTAGAAACTAACATATTTTCAGAATCGCAAAACTACCCACCCAACCAAATATCGGGAGTCTCTTGTACCTGGGACTGTCCTCATCCTCCTCTCAGGTCGATTCCGCGGCAAGCGCGTTGTTCTTCTTCGTCACCTATCTCAGGGCGTACTTCTCATTACCGGACCTTACAAATCAAACGGCGTTCCGCTTCGTCGCGTCAACCACCGCTATGTGATCGCAACTTCCACCGTTGTAGACGTTACTGGAGATGATGAGGAGGTGTTGGACAGAGCTAGCAAGGACGAGTACTGGGCGAGGGAGCAGAAGAAGGATGGCAAGGGCGAGGAGGACTTTTTCAAAGATGGAGAGGCGCAGGTACGTGGATTTCTTGAACAGGGCAGGGGATTGGCATGCTGACGGAAAATAGAAGAAAGAGACAGATCCTCAGAGGATAGAAGACCAGAAGAAGATCGATAAGGCGATCATGGCAAACATCCGCAAAGTCCAAGACCTTGAAGCATATCTCAGCTCGAGTTTTAGTCTCCGAAGTGGGGAGAAGCCTCACCAGATGGTGTTTTGATTGAATTGGGGATGGATGTATGGACATTCAGGAAAAAGAACAGTTCCCGCCAGCCCACCTCGTATTGATCGAAGGATGCAGTGGCTGGGCGGGACGGGAGCTCCCAGCGGCTGTCCCCTGAACGGTGAACACAATGATACCCTAAAAGTAAACGACATCCTAGGCGCGCCATACCACAAATCAAGTAGCGCCTTGGAGGCGGTGGACCTTATGGTAAAAGCAAAAAGCAACTTACAAACAACGGCCATTGAACAATTCTTTATGATTGACGAGGGTAGATCGTGTTTCTCAAGACCTGTGTCTCTCGAAACCGTTGTTGTACTACCTATAGGTAGTAGCCCTATATTCGATTGCCAGCCGACGATTGAGCTCAAAGATACGAGGGGTGCATGCGCCGAACCTTGCGAACCCTGGCTTTCCGCCAACCAGTACCCAGTTTTTCAACACCTACATACTTCTGGCTCATGACGGACTGCGGCAAGAGGGGTACTTGCCGAGGAAGGGTCACTAGTAGCCGTTTCAGCACCCCAAGCTTCCTACCAAGTATTTCAATTCTGAATTTTGAACCCTTCCAAGGCAATTGCTATGTGTGCACCAGGACACCCACGTCCTCCTGTCAGGCTGGCTGCAACACCCCTTCTTTCAAAGCTCGAACGTAATTCCAAGCGTCTTCCAAACCTTCCGAATCCCACGCCCGTCGGTTACAGCACGTGGCTGGGGCCACACCCGCGCGAGAACTCGACTTTTCTGCTGTCAGCATTGGCCGCATGCAAAAGCGTTTCAACCCGTCGAGTGGAAGTCGCAGGTGAACCACATCAGCTTACCGACCCGATTGCCTTCTTGAAGTTCCAACAGACTTTATGGCTGAAACCGCCTCGTGAGTCGCCGTTCTGAGGTCATTGTCTGAGGGACAATAACAATCCCATGTTCAATCTCCCCACGTCCAAATACAAATGGGAGTGCATATGCCTCGCTAGAAAGACCTCGAGGAGCGGCAGGAACCTTGGTCGGCGAGGCTTCACGAGGGCTTGCCCTGTTTCCCCAGGATCGGGTCGTTAGTGGACCATTCGCGAGCTCTCCACCTGCTGTGCCGCTGTGCCACATATGCACGGCCGCGACGATATCACCACCCTCGTCCAACCCTGCGCACGGGTACGTCTGCTGACAGCGTAATTGTGAATCCTGTCACCACCGACAAGATCTTTCCTGGGAAGGTACATGACTCACGTACCCAATGAGACCTCGTGCACAGCAAGAATGACAGAAATGAGAACGGGGACGAGTCCTGTTGCGTTGCAGGCTTGCAGCATTTTCTGCCACTGCCAAAGTCTCCCAAACCTTATGATGCTGGCAAATCCTTCCCGAAGCAGCTGAAGGCGAATAGCGCGGCTAGACGACTCGTCAAAGCACCTGGCTTCATCGATGCATGAAAGAGACCCGAGGCGAAGATGATATTACTCTGGATTCCCCATTATTGTCTTAGCGGTTGCCTTGAAGGGAAGCACTGAGCTGTGGCGGACGGGGCCCTCCCAAACATAGCAGCACAGGCCTAGGGTTTCTTGCCGTGTTCGAGGGGCGGGACGTTGCGTCTTAATGATGCATTCCCCAGACTTCTAGTGGGTCTGAGATTAGTAGACCTTCTAGCGCCTACACTGCCGTTTTTGCAAAGATGGACTCGAACGGACCGAAAACTGTCACTGCCCTGTGGGCGATGACTGGCATCTCAATTGTGTTCATAGCTGTGAGATTCTACTGCAAGTACATATCAACAAGGAGACTGGGAATTGACGATGGCATCTTACTGGTGGCATGGGTAAGACTACACTCTGCGCCCATCAACGACTTGCTAACAGTCTGCCCAGGTCTTCACCCTCGTCTACTCAAGTCTCATCACCATATCCGTCAGCTATGGCCTGGGTGATCACAAAGCCGACATCAAGGAGCACAACAAGGTCCCAATGTACAAATACATGTTCCTCGGAGAATTCTTCAGCCTGATCTCATTACCAACGTCGAAGACTTCCTTTGCGGTTACACTTCTTCGCATTGCTACGAAGAGATGGCAGAAGTATTCCATTTGGTTCGTTATCATCACAATGAACGCGACACTGTGGATCTGCGGCCTTCTTCTCTTCTTCCAATGTTCGCCGATTGAGAAGAACTGGAACAAGGCCATGGCAGGGACTTGCTGGAAGTCAAAGGTTCAAGACGACTACTCTATCTTCGCTGGAGGTACGTGTTCCCTCCACCATCGTTTTATTCAACATTCTGACATTGCGATATAGCATACTCCGCCGCTCTCGACTTCTTCCTCGCCAGTTTCCCCTGTCTAATGATCTGGAACCTCCAAATCAGCGGGCGCGAAAAGGCTGGCGTTATCATCGCCATGAGTTTCGGATACCTGTACGTCTGTTACCTCTCACCCATCTATACGCCTTAACAATTATATGCAGTGCCGGTATCACCGCCGCAGTGAAGACATCTTTCCTCCCTGGCATTGGCGGCTACAAAGACATAACCTATCAACTCGCCAACCTCCTAATCTGGTCCAATGCTGAAGCCGCCGTCACCATAGTCGCTGCCTGCATCCCCTTCTACCGCGTTCTCATCAAGAAAGTGCGCTCCTACAACTCTGCGCAGAAGAATGGAAACAGCTACAGACTTGGTAGCTACAATGGACGGAATCCTACGGTCGGGACTGGGAGGAGTAGAAAAGGGAGGGGCCTAGAAACGGAGATGGGAGAGGATGACTTGAGTGAGAGGAGTATTCTGGGAGAAGCGGTTAGGGATCATGGCGCGATTGTTAAGAGTAGTGAGGTTACGATTGAGTATACGGAGGATAAGACGGGGAGGAGTCATGCGTAACAAAATGGTTGATTTTGGGTTGGGGTTGAATTTGGGTATAGGTACATGATGGACACGGCACGATCTTCCAACTCTGGGAACGGTTATGAGGCGTTTTGGACACAAAGAGATGGATCTGGACTACGGTCTTGATGGTGACAGTGGCCATGGGTTCATCTTCGATATGCAGAGAGCTATTGTGTTTGCTATTTAGCACTAATCCCTGGAAATGAAATTGGGAAGGCTTCCTAGATTTGCAAAATCACTGAGCGATAGAGAGTGGGTCTGAACATGCCTTTTCGGGAATGTGAGCGGGACTATTCTGGATACTATTTGGAAAGAAGAGCTGCGTTTACTGCGCCGTAGTACGCCGTACTACGCCGTACACAACCTTATGCGATGTGGATAGTCGCCGATAACCGATTCATGGAGAACTGCACTGTCGCATCCTGGGTGCTGCACCCGCTTCCCCTGAATCTGCATGTTCTTCCAACAAACATACTAGAACTAAATCCTCTGATCGTTTACCATATTCCACTGTAATAATGTACAGATTATACTATTCCCCAAACCTATCCCACGCGCTAATGCGCCATCTAATTGGTGGACAAAAGGTTTCGGAAAATACTCCAGTCTGCGCAATATCCTAGTGAGATATGCGCTGACTCTCTACACACCACTGTTCAGATGTCCCGCTTCCTGTGAAGAATTTCTCTCCAACCTACCCACTCCCTTCCCATAGGGTGAGGATGATACCATCCTCGCCTCATGAACAGAGAGCAAGGTTCAACTACGCCGCACAAGCAATACTACGCACTGACTCAACATACGCGGTTCTCTTTGTCCTTGTATGCCGCCTTGTGGCACAGAGTACTGTACGCGTGCCGTCCGTTGCCTCAGGGGCAAGTCTCGCCCGGCATGACCACGTGTGATCGGGTGACATAGCATCGGAGGAAAGTACTGATCTGCAGTAGGTTAACGTCGAGACGGGTAACGTGCCGATGGGTTCGTTGTAACTCTGCTCCCCCCTAGGTGATGACCTCCCAACGCTTCTGCTGTTGTGAACGCTGCCATGTCCAAGTCGACATCCTTATGCATTCATACATCTTACCCCAACCTATCTACTACAGTGCCAAGTGCAATTCTACGCCGTCGTCACTCTGAATACGCCCAACTCCAAACCCACAAACTTCCACGCCGCCTTTCATGTCCTTTAATCTTTCAAGCAGGATATGTACACAAACCTTCTCCGAACCATCGCAGTCGTTCCAACCTCACCACTCCCCAACTACCCAACTCACATCCACAACACGCGACACACTCGCCATGCCTAACTCTCCCCTAACAACACCACAAATCCCGCTCAGGCAAGACAAGGCAAACCACGAGGACGACCACCAACAACCCCCCCATCCCCGCATAACAGCCCCTCCCCCAAAACATTACCTCATACCACAGGCCCCCCAACCAATCCCCCCTCTTACATCCATCCAACCACCCAAACCCAACCCAAGAGTACCGAGCACGTACCCACCCCCCATGGACGCCTAACATCCCCTCACATCCCCATCTACAAGGCCTCTTACCCAACACCCCCTTCAACAAGCATCACCTCCCATCCCAACGCTAGTCTTTCTCCAGAAACAATCGCCAGCTCATCTATCTGTCTACTAACATGACAATATCCTAAACAAGCCAATCACCCACCGTAGACCTATCCTGGCACCGGGCCCTCGGACCAGTGTGCAACTTCCCCCCATTCCCGATTACCAATCCATCTCCGGGTGCATACATTGAAGCGAGGACCTACAACCAACATGTGCACATTTACTCTGTATTTGATAATCATTCCGTTTCGCATTCCTACTAACTAGACCGTACATAAAACAGAGTATATACCCCATAGCTAATCTGATCTCATACTGTCATATCCCATTTCCCCATCAATCTTCTCCTCTCAAGCTCATTCTCTCATCCTCGCCCCTCTTTCCTTTCATAGAGTCTGCCAAGAGCTCATTCATACTCCTAGATCAAATCATCCCAACTCCACACAAACACTGACGCGAACCCAGGGCCGTACCTCGCCAATTCCAGGAAGAGTGAAATCGACTCTGCCCTCTGAGCGAACGACATAGCCCATCCCATCTCATCGCGCCCCCAAAAAAACAAGCAACTTTACAAAACACATCCAAAGCGGGGTTTCATACTCCATGAAGCGAAAGAAAGTGGTATAGTCGCCCGGACCCCGTCATATACATGGTCAGCAAACTTGCTGATGGGACATAGCCAGTGACTCCTGAACCGGTTGATAATGCAGCCGTGAAAACTTCTCTATCCATATTTTATTTTGGTGGCAGACGGCCCAAAGCAGCCTCGACATCCTTGTGATCAACAACGACGCCGCTCTCTGAACATCTAGCCTTGGCACGGAGTTCTGAGCATAAATTATCAATATCGATCGTGCCGTCTTTGAAGTCTTCGCGTTTGGAGAGTTTATCCCTACGTTGTGTGAGTAGATTCGACCAGAGAGGGATTGAGATGGTACATACCAGATCTTGTGGCAGTTGAGAAGTGAGTTGGGATCATCGCCAGGAACAACCTCGTCGTCGACCCCATCCTGCAACTTCTCAAGTTGCTCAAGAGGGTTCGATTTCTGCACAGCTGGCGTGTCGCCGAAGTGGAATGGACTTCCGAAATCCGTAATGGGGAATGCATCGTTGAAGAAGCCACCTGAGAAGTCGCCATCGCCGACAATGGCAGTTTGAGACTCGCGGTAGTCGCCGAAGAGCGTTGGGTCGAATTGGCCACCATTCTGGTTGGCGAAAAAGTCGATGCCGTTATTGAGGAAGGCATTCTGATCGTTCGGGGACTTTGCCGGTACTGTGGGAGGCGGGGTGGTGTCAGATTGTGACATCGTACGAGGGATGGGGTTACGAGGGTTGCCGCAGGCCATATTAAGCTTTTCGCAGAAGGTAATCTCACCTTCGGAATTTCCATGACACACATAGCCTTCAGCAATTGTATCCGCAGGGTTGTTTGGCGAATTATGGCTCGGCTCTGGCGACGTATCGCACGACGAGTTCTGGCCAGTTTGGGAGACTGACGAGGCAGAGGGCGAGTCCGAATTGACTGACGAGCTGCTGTTGAATTGAAAGATACGGGATGGCTGGGACGAGCTGTCAGTACTGCTCCGCTGGGGTTGGCGGGCCGCTGCCGCGTTGTTATAATTGTAACCGCCGAACGAATTGTTCAGGCTGCTAGAACGCTGGGCGGCATTGGCAGACTGAATATCAGGGATCTTCTCAGGTGAGTTGACGATTGAGCCACTGGCCTGGCTTCTTGGGCTGAGGCTCCGGCCAGTGCTGTTCTGGCGGTTCGGCGCAACTGCTGATGCTGTGGATGAGTTGCTCTTCTTGGCGAGCGGCCCATTGTCCAGTATGTGAGCGCCAGGGAGACCACCAAACCGAGGGAAGTCGAATTGAAAGCTGTTGGCAGCTGTTCCACTCCCAGTAAGCACCGAGCCGAAGCTGTTTGTTACCGGCGGTGCACGGCTGATACTCGCACTGTTGAGCGATAAGCGCTTCCGGTACTCACGTAGTTCCATCTGGAGTCGCTGCACTTGGGCTCGAAGGAGGCCGTTCTCGTGGTTTGAAGCATCCGACGCCTTTTCGAGCTCTGTGACCTTGGTCTCCAGATCCTTCAAGTGTTTCTCTTTCCGCTCCCTGAACGCCCGCTGAGCAGCGCGATTCTGGGCCTTGCGTTTCTGTGATTGGGTTAGTGCCTGCCGCGAAGCAACTTCGATATTAGACGTCAGCACACGTACGGAAGTAGGTTCTGATGTGAGCGGTTTCCGGCCCGGCTTCTTGGCGGTCTTGTCTTCTCCTTCCCTCCGCTTTCCCCCACCGTCCGGATCATCGCCATCGTCCGTGGGGCGATTCCGCTTCTCCGACGTCTCGTCTCCATTCTCTGGGCTGTCTCCAGGAAGGGAGCCGATCATGAGGTCATCGTCGGGGTTGTCGAAATTGAAGCTGGCATCTCCGTCGAGATAGTCGTCATATGGACTGTCTTCGACTCCGATGGTGCCGCTGAATGCTGCGGTAGGCGTGCTCTGCTGCGGCGAGGTGAAGAAGGAGGGATCGAAGCCGTCCACGGGATACTGGAATTGTCCGCCGTTCGTCGTCCGGGGTTTGTTGTCCATGTTGGAGTAGAGGCCGTTGGAGTCCTGGTGGTTCGAGGCAAGCGCAGCCAGCAGGAGGTCCTCCTGGTTGGGGTCGAGGTAGAAGGGCGCGCCGTTCTGGAAGTCGCCGTTGGTCGTCGTCCCAGCCATCGCGGTTTCCGTGTTTCAGTGCGGGGTCAAAGAGGGAGGGCAGGTGCGGAGGAAGAGAGGTATCGTGGGGTGCGGCACGCCGACAGACGGATCAAGCCGTATATCCGCGGCAGAGGCGCTCGCTGAGGAAAGTTTGATGTTCGTGTCGAGGAGACTAGGCCGTGGTCCCAATGTTAGCTCTTATGATGAATGTGCGGTGACGGCCGGCTGTTGCCACCGCATGAAAACATGCGATAAGGATGTGTTTGCGCAGTGCAGGCAGAGGCGGGGAGAATGACGATGGGCAGGGCTGGGCCAGTGCCCGCAAGGGGGGGTGCGGGATGCGCGATGCGGGTGTGCGGACTCGCGGAGGAGTGGGTAGTGGGTGGCAGTGGCAGTAGCAGCGGGTGGCAATGGACCAGGCGTACCTTTTCCCAGTGGGACAGCGGGTGCGCACACAATGGAGCCTCAGGAAGCCCGTCGCGTGCGAATTTCGGGTGCGTGAGGCAGAGAAGTGTAGGAGAGTTGGGTCGAGGCAGGCTCAAATTCGACGATACGTAGTTGCGGCAGCCCTAGCAGATGACCGGGTCAGATTGGCGTGGGCGGGCTAGCAAAGTCGGAGCGTGAGCGGCAGCGGGACTGCAGAACCGGCCAAAGTGATAGGTTGCGGCAACGACTTCTTGCGGTGCGCTCCAGGGCGTGCAGAGGTCGGGAGGGGTTCGAGGATGGCGAGCACTTCGGCGGGCTGATAAATCAGAATGGCTTAGAGCAGCGGCAGGCCGAAACAGGCATAGAGGGACCGATGAGGTAGAAAGCCCAGAAACTTCGATGGCACAAGCCCGCGTTCCTGGCCATGCTGGCCGTGCCGACCCCTAAAAATGCGCGACGGTTAGGCAGCATGAGGTCAGCGATGAGTCGAAGAGGAAGAGAAAATCTGAGTTGCAGGAGTCACAATAATCGTGAGGTTGTGGCGCCAGGTGAAGCGTAGTGTCCACGGACAGCCTCTTCAGCCAGCCGACAGGTCCTCATGCACGGCGTCGTGTGTCTCATCGTCCTTTGACCAATGCTCACGCCTGCCATTCCTTGAGATCAAGCACCAAGCACTCTTGATCTGAAGGGATACTGGAGTCGAGGATGGCCAGGTAGCTCATCTTTCTCTGTAGATTGAACTCCAGATGAGTAATCCGATAGCAATATTCATATCCCCCTCCTCTGGCCTACTTCTTCGATGATAGCTTGGTAGCAAGAGATATACTTGGCATTTGGTTGCTAAGGCCCGAGTCCGAGTGTAAGCCATGATCCTACATGTTCCCTTTGTGGAGGTAGCAGCAGGAAGGTTGCAAAATTGTTGTCTAAGCCTATATTCGGGGGTCTGCACCATCCCCGCATCCTGTTTGGTGGAAGTATTCGAGAGCATAGAAACTGAATACACGACTGAATGGAAATTTACCGCCTAGATGTCGAGTACAAGACAATGGTTTCAATCAAAGTCTGCAAAGTGCAGGTTCATGCAGCATGATTGCAACGCGTGAGACTTCCAGAAGACACCGAGATCGTCAGATCGGCCGGACCTCATCGGCAAGAGCCAAAAGGCGATCACATGATCTTGAGCAGGCTTCCTGCATTAGTGTCGCGCTAATTACGTAGCGTGGGCTCAACCCGCCAAAACCTCCAGGTCGCGCGCGCTCTCCAACAGTTGCGCACCCCACCCGCGACAACAACGCAACGCCTCGAGCGCAACCACATCCATCCGCCACAATGGCCGACGGCGCCGACGACACAGAGAAGGTCAAGAAGGAGATCGGCCGACTCCAGGCCGAGATCGCCACACAAGAGCGAACCCGCAAGGAAGCCAACGAGCTTGTAAGTTTACGGCCGTCCGCATCTACTCGAAGGTTAGCAGCTACTGACATCTCCACAGATGTCCCAGGCCAAAGATGTGCTCTCGTTCGACCCCAGCGATTTGGCAGCCGTGGAGGTGGTAAAGGAAATCGAGGACACGATCAAGGACTGTGCCGAAAACATCGAGAAGTTCGCGGAGCAAATCACCGCCCTCCAGGCCCAGCTACCCAAGGCTAAGTGGGATGTGGCCGCGCACCCGAGGGCCAAGGCCATGGTTGAAGAGCCCGTCGAGTCCGCACCGCCCCCACAATTCGCCACTGGAGAGATGTGCGAAGCCAGGTGGACCGACTACCAATGGTACAAGGCGAAGGTCAGGATGGTCTTTGGGCCCCCCCGGAACCGCGTCTATAGGGTTCGCTTCGTAGATTACGAGAACGAGGAGATGCAGGTCAGGCAAGAGAACGTCCGGCCGCTTGTTGACCCGAGAAAGCGCAAGCTCGAGACCATCGCACCTCCTCCGCCGCCTCCTCCCAAGCAGACCGCCTCGGCCCTGGTCATCTCAGCTCCAGCGACGAAGAATCCCATGGCTCAGCCAGTTCAGCAAGAGGTAAAGGCCGCTACTCCCACCGACATGCCAATCAAGAAGCGCAAGATCGGTAGCTCGGCTCGCCTGGAGAGAGGTGCGAACGACTGGAAGAAGTTCAGCAAGGGCATGGAGAAGAAGACGGGCGTCAAGAAGGAGTCCATGTTCCGCACGAGCGAGAATCCCAATGCCAGGGGTCAGTATCCAGACGCTCCCAAGACGTCTGATAGCTCAAAAATAGCTAACAATGAAAAAGTGGGCGTGTCTGGCTCAGGCCCTCATATGACCAAAACAGCACCCAAGACCCGCGCCCGCAACAAGTTCGACAACGAGCCCTCGCCGCCCGAGGAAGAGGAGGAGGACCGCTGGGAGGAGCAGGAGAGGCTCGGGCGTCAGCGAGACAGGTAAAGAGAGACGAGACGCATATTTGCATCAATGCATACAGCGCAGAAGAAAGAGATACCCACGGCGTTTGAAGGACGTGTTTCTGCGATTATCGCGCAGATTATGCATGACTGTAGGCTCGTTGTTGGCACCTAGTCGTGCTAAGGCGAACAGTTATGAACATGCCATCGGTGTCTTGTTGCACTGGATATGGAGCACCATCTGCGTATAGCAGTAGGTCTGTATATATGGTATCATCCCCTCTGACTCCTCTACCATTATGAACCGGATATTGCTGATTATACAGTGTCTTGGTGATGGTAGTGGACGATGACCAATGGTGGAAGGATCGTTTCTAGATCTCTGATCCATTTAGGGAAAAGACCATATAACCAGCCATGGAACTGAAAAACATACACAATTCAAAGCCACTTACCTCACTTTCTTGCTTCTGCGTGACTTGCAGTTGGATGATACCTTGTGGCGCTTTCGTCAGAGTTGCTGTCTGCTGGATATACCATACTGTAACTCACCTTTCACAAATATGCCCACTCCAACACTATTGAAACAAACATTTCTGTATTCATAAAACTAGTGCTAATACTACTCCACTTCCCGTCGTCACTACTCAAACCATCCCAATCCTCAATCCCCAATCCCCTCCCCTCCCCTATCCTCCCCCCTCACCTCATCGGACTCCTGAACCCCACTCTCCCAAACCCGCCCTTCCTAACAGGCGTAGTATCCAACCCGCCCCTCCGATCCCCCATCTCGGGCGTCGCCCTCCCCGTCGTACTCGGCATCCCCGCCCCGCCAAACGCCTTACTCGCGCTCCCCGGCGCCCTGAACCCGACCTCCCTCCCCGTATTATACACATCATCGAGCGCCCACTCGACCACGCCTTTCTCGTCCCACTCCTCGTACTTGCGCCACAGTTTCAGCGCCGTCAGCGCGTCTTCAATACTGTCGTGGCTCTCCTGCTGGATGCTTTCTTTCAAAACACACCAGGCTAGGAACTTGAGGTTGAGCTTGCGGTGGAGCTCGGGCTTGAAGAAGAGGTCGACGGTATCCACGACCTGGCGCTTGGGCACGTGCATGTTGATGGTGCGGAAGTCGTTGCCGAGACTGTGGCCTACGAAGATGCAGCCGAGGTTGAGCAGGATCCAGAGTTTTTTGTAGGCGGTTTTGAGGCCGGCGAGGGCGTGGGGGGAGGTCTGGCGGTCGAGGTCGCCTGGGGAAATGCCAGACCAGGCAGTCAGGTAGTCGACGACTGGTTCCGCGACGGCGATGTAGTCGTCTATGAAGGGAAGGCCCGCGGATTCGCCTTCGCCGCGACAGACGGAGACGCGGGCTAGGCCTTTGCGATCGGGGCGGATGGTTTCGCGCGTGCCATCTGCTTTCATCTCGATTTCTTCGGCTTGCAGACGGATGAATTCAGCGTCGATGGCTACAGGATAGCCTGGTCTGGGGGTTTCTGTAGTCGGGTCGAGGAGCCTGAACTTTGAGGGTGGAGGCTCCGGGTTGGAAGACCACCATCGATATAATATCTGCGTGTCGAGATGGTTCTTCCAAGTATCGTCGATTTGGTGCCGGGCACTCTTACGTTGGAAGGCTAGGACGGAGGGAAGCTTCCAACTTGTTTCAAACCGAAGTGCCTCTTCTTTGGGTATTTGTCGGACTAGGAAGTCATTGAACAAATGCCATTTATCTTCCGAGGGCTCGGCACAGGATGGTGCAGTGTTGATGGCCGCGACGAGATGGGGTTTTTGATGCTCACCGCTGTTGATGTCTGCTACAATACCGATGAGTTCGTATACCATGATATTGTACACGCCTCTTTGTTGGTGCAACTTCAAATCCTGTCCCTCAAAGCAGAAGAACTGGCCTTGCTCGACGATGATGCCGATTTCCTGGGGAAGCCAATTTGGTATTGACCACAGTGCCTTGGCTTCCTGACTTTGAATAGCTGCGTTGAGCATCAAGACCCCAGGAACCGATTGAATCGTCTTCCTCTGCACCATCTGTTGATACCTGTTGCACTTATTGCACCACCCCCGTGTCTGATCCTGACGCTCGACGCTCGACTTTAAGATCTGGGAAAAAGTAGGTCTGGGACCTCGAGCATTTTTCAAGACATGTTTGGCCGGATACACCATCTCATTTACAAACGTCTTGCCGCCTCTAACGGTTTCATTTGCACACTGGGCGCATCTCATGCTTGCTCTGGCCTGGGTTTCGAGAGCTTGGTCCATCAACGAGGGGCCCGAGTGGTTGGGCATCATCCGTCGAAATTCCTCTGAGATTTTGTCGATGAGGAATCGATTGAATCCTTGGATCATGCTCGTCAATGGAACGTTGGGTGCAAACTCTTCCAACAGGTTCAGTGACATTGCAGTAGACAGGCTACCGAAAGTCTTGAGGAAATTCGATGCTTGGCAGTTCTGCCCTTCGGCTTTCTCGAGCATATCCATGAGAAATCCCAGCTCGCAGAGGAGGCAAGTCTCATATAGACACGGCGAAGCACTGTGTCTCAGCGCAAGGTTGCGAACCATTGGGATAAACCGGCAGAGCTGCAAAAGCGGGTTTGCGTACGAGTTGGCTATATGTGTCTCCAGCCCGGAATATGATGTTTGGTTGTAGTAACTATTTCCCAGTCAGCAAAGTGGAATACAGAGAGGGACTGAACATACGCAAAGTCGAAATCGTCCACGCCAAATTTGCTGTACTTAATCTCTACATTGCCATACATGGCAGGAACTTCTTTCTTTGTCACATCATCGAGATGCAAATCTGTCAGAGTCTCTAAGGTCTCCGCTTTCTTGACGTCCATCTCGCTAGCGGACATTGCAGCTCGAGCCTTTTCACTCAAAAATTTGGGGGCGACTAACGAGTCGCTCGCCCGATCCTGTTGTCGCGTACCCTCTATCTGATTTCTACGCTTGGTTCCTGGGTTCTTTGCGTAACAGCCAATGTCGGCTCCCCTCATAGTACTCAGTATCACGGGATCTACCTTGGGAGGTGGAGCGCCCACTTCGAATACCATGTGGCTTGGCCATCCGGAGAGAAGCTGTTCCTTGTAGAAAGGGATGCCCACCGTACTCAGAGGCCTAATAATGGTTAACTCTAACTATTATAAAGTGGCAGATCACTTACGTGTCGAGAGACCAGTCCATTGCTGGAGGGGGAATGACAGGGTCGGGAAACTCGGTCGGAATACTATACTCTGGGAAATGAATCTTGGATGGAGATCCCCAAAGATGAATGTGACAGTTCGAATCGGACAGTGCGAAAGCTTCTCCAGAGGGCGCCATCTCAAAGCCAGTCAAGTAAGAGTCGAAGAGATTGATTTGGCGGAGGTTTGCAGAATCGGGGTTCATGAGGTCAATAACCTGCATCTGGCCGTTCTGCGAGGATATGATGCTCGTGGTCGACATTCGCGGGTGCATCCGTACAAACGCAGCCCCAGTATGGAACGGTATAGGCGGCAGCTGCTTCAGAGTCTTGAGGGAGAAGACATTGGTAAAGGGATCCAACATGAAGCCGTACTGCTGTCGGGGCGACCATCCGCACGTCGCCAAGAAATCTCCTTTGGCGTCCATGTCACTAATGCTGCCGGTATGCCCGTCAAAGACCTTGATGACCGCCAGTGTTCCCGAGTCCAAGATGTGTATGCCCCCCGTCTTTGTCGCGGCGCAGAGATACTGTCCCGCGCGCTTCATGATAGTGTACTCTGCCTCCGCCGCAACCGTCTCAGTGACTGTTCCCTTCTCCACATCGACCTTGAACATCTGTTCCTGACATCCTGCAATCAATATCTCTCGCGTTCCCTTTGACGTGAAGTTCATGCACTTGAGGTCCTTGAAGTCGGCGTTTGTCAGGTGCCATTGCGTCAAGCCACGGCGGATAGAAAAGTGCACGCTCTGCTTTGATATGGATATGACGCCTCGCTCGGTGAAGAGGAACTGCTTGACTGCACCCTCGGCAGGGTTGTGGCCGCGGTATGAAGTGTAGCGCTCGAGGCCGGGTCCGTAGAAGGACGTCACGCGGCCATACTCGTTGCCGGTCCAGAGCAGCTCCTGGGTCGTGTCAAAGGCGAAGGTGGCTACCTGCGTGGCTGGATGGTGGAGTCCCGGGGGAGGCAATTGGACGAACGCAAGCTATCATATCGTCAGCTTCGGACGCGCGTGTAGAAGTGCGAGGCTTTGGGGAGCTATACCTCGTCCCAATCGGCCTCCATGACAAAGGCGCGTTCACCGGCTGGGGACTGCGCAGTAACACCCTCGGCATGCCTTGCGCCTGCTTGTCGTTCCTCTCCGAAGCGCAGCCTCGAGGGTTAGTGGGAGATGTTGCCACGGCGGGCTCCGTGTTGGAGGTGTTGCGGCGGGCCCAGTGCATGATTGGCGGGGAACGAAACTCCCCGCAGACTCGCTAACATGAACCATGAAATAGACTGCTACACTATTGTAGACTGGACTCCAGATTTGCATTCAGACGGCAATATTCATACACTATAGTCTGAACATCACAACCACCCACTTCCTCTATTTAAGCAATAGCAGAAGGGTTGCGAAATTGTTGTCTACATGCATCTCCAGAGTGCATTATATCAGGTCTTAGGAGCAGAGCGGAAATGCTTAGCAGAGCAGAACCCATCGCAAACACTGGGACATGGAATCTATTACAAAACCGCTATGCCGATGCCTATCCGCACGCCTCCCATTAGAAAATGTACAAACAGTATAAGAGCGACACCCCACCATGCTCATCACCGTCCCTCCAAACGGGCCCTCTCCCCTCTTCTCCCTTCTCCGCGCCGTGCCAGCAGATACCAGAGACTGCTGGCCCAGCACAGGCTTATTCCCACCCAGGAATTAACGGGCATCTTGAACAGGCTCACCATTCCCAGTTGAAAAGCGCTTCTTGGTACACTCACAAATGTTGTGGTGAGCGGACTCGTCGCTTTCACCATCAACAACGTGGATGTAAAAACAGCGAAAGATCCCAGTGAGCCGCAGTATATCATCAACCAGAAGAAGGGTACATCTAGGAAGGGGATGTTGTGGTAGATGGCGGGAAGATCACCCCAGATCAGGAGGATGGGGGCGAGGAGCATGAGGGAGAGAAGGGATATGTAATGGAGCGTACGGAAGTATGCTCGAGTTTCTTCTTTATTTGTCGCAACGGCTGTGTCGTCGGAGCTAGGGTATCCGGTCAAAATATCCCCCTGAGGAATGAGCCCGGCGAGGATAGTCCGATATGTTCGGAGGAGAAGGATGGGGTATAAGGCGACGAATAAAGAGGAGAAGACGCCGGCAACAATTGATTCCCATGTCACACGGACGTTGGAGCGCAGTGTAGCGAAGAGAAGGTTGAGTGTTGCAATCAGGGCTGAGGAGAGGGTTGAGGCGCTGTGCGATTCTTTTTGTAGCAGGCAGGTCAGGATGAGGGAGAGAGGGGTGATGCCGATGCGGGCTAGTTGGTAGACGGGGAGAGGTGCATAACTGGGGAACGTTAGTATTGAACAGATAAACGGACACAGGAAGTATAGCCAACGTACGCGAATGAGAAGTTGCTGAGTAGCACTTTAACGACGAAGACAACAGCTGCGGGGAGACATTGCTTGGCAATATGTTTGTCAAATTCAAAGAGACCCCCTCCTGCTATGCCACCAGAGCCATTGGAAAGCCAGCGACCAAATTGAAAGATCGATGGTTGCTTGTTGGAGTTCCGGTATGTCGACCCATGTGACGCAACGGGATACGCAGGCGCTACAGCTGCGCCGAAGCCAATTCTCCGTAAAGGGGTTCCGAAGGCTCGTGTGAAGCTCGAGAAGCCTATCAGAAAAAGATGCGTGAGGAAGAGCTGTAGATAGGTTCCAGCGAGCGGGTATGGGAATCTACAATTGTTAGCAACCACCACTCGGTCGCACTACAATCTCCTTACTTGTACACGCCAGTCGAGACGATGAATCTGTTCATGAGGAGCAACCCAAAAGAACAGCCTCCATACCAAAACACCAGCAAGCCCACCCAGATCTGCCACCCCAACCACGTCCCGAATAAGAAGCCCCCGAGGCCGCCCTGCTTCCAAATTCCTCTCCAGGCGTTCCCTCCTCCGCTTCCCACATCGCTACTAACAAGCGGCCGTATGCTACTCGCAAGTTCGAACTCGTCATCTTCGTCCTCGCTCTGCACCGCACTCCTGCTCCTTGGGTACGGACTCGGACTCCTACTGATGTCGATCAAGGGAATGGCAGGTTGCAGCCCTTCATTATCCCTATCCCGCGAACTCTTCGCCGAATGTGAGATGCGCGACGAGGCCTCCATTTGTGCGTACTGTTCTACGTCCTCGTTGTCTGTATCATCGAGGGATGACGAATTGGACGCTTTGCGACGATGGTGTCTAAGGTCGTCGTAGTACGCGTCGCTTTTCTTATGCGGGTGGTCTCGGGGGAGCTGTGAGGAGCGTGTAAAGTTGTTTAGGTATTCAAAGGCGGGTCGGAAGACGTTGGAGTTGCCGCGTGTAAATGAGCGTGTCGAGTTCATGGCGCACACTTCATGACGGGAGATAGGGTGAGCATGGCGAGAGGTACTGCGAGGCTTTGGGGGTGCGACGTGCATTAAGAATTTGGGGATGAGCATGGGGCGCGTGGCTTGATCATGGCTTGGCAACGTGGAAACCTAAAATAGAACAGGGGTCCATCTCAAGTCTTCTCACACCTCCAACCCCAACATTCTTTTGTGCTCAATTATAAGGTGCAATACCGGCCCGTTTCCATTCTCCCAATTGTTGAGTGAGTACCGCGATCGTTCTCCATCATATGACTTTCCTTATGGTCTCAATACCTCAATCTCAACATTCCCATTACGATTGCATCGTCCCACTTCCTTCAGATAATGCTTCGATCAAAGCATCAGTCACTCCATTATCACACTACTGTTCGGATTTGATGTGCTCGTACGTGGTAATTGGTAAAAGGAGAGTGCTATGTTAGTAGAAGCGCAGATCTAGGTATGTTCAATACTGCTAGACTTCTAACATCTTTCTCAACATAATATGGACTACGTTAGTGCATATGTCTGCCTATGGATAGGAGGAAGAATTCTCTTCTCCTTTCTTCTTCTCTGCAGCTTCTTCGGGCGTCGGCTTGTTTTTTCAATACCCTCGCTCCCAATTGGCTCTGGCTTCCACATCATCCCCTGTCTCCGGCCATATTGCTGCTACCACCCCCTTCCTCTCAGCATCCCAAATAAACCACGTTTGTATATCCATCCACCACACAAAGTAGTCACATTCGATTTTGAGTAGGAGCAAGAGTTGCTGCCAAGCCAGTTTTTGAAATGATACTTCATCACCTGCCAAATATGCCCAAACTTGGTCTCGCAACACATACAGGAGCTCAATGTTGAGGTCGTAGACGAACTGAAAATGTCGACCATTGTGGGGCAGATTTCTCCAGATATGCCTGATTATGAACTCCGGATGGCCCAAAGCAAGATGCTGATATTCCTCAATCACTTTGCGGTCGTCCAGTATGATGGGTGGCCTTCGACCTTGTTTTGTCTTGGAGAAACAGGTCATGGCTTCCAGGAAATGTGAGACCTTGCTGAAGCTTACCAATGGATTTTTGGTCTAGGCAGTCAAAGTCTTCATTGGATGTTGGCAAGCCCATATTTATGTTCGGTATATCCTTGACCACATTGTCTGTCAGGGATAAGAACCTTCCCAATTTTCTAACTTCTCCAACCACTTCAGGGTGTACCAAAGAAAGCATATCCTGATATACCGGCAGTTCTCTGTCTGACGGAGGCTCCACACGAAGGGCCCGCAATCCGTCCCTTCTTGTAAAGATGGCCTCCTCGTCGCAATTGAAAGTTGAATAAAGGAGATTCCAATCTGCTTCAGTAAGAAAGATGGTATAGGCTTTATAGATGTGCAACTTCTCAGCATCTCTCGGATATTTGTTCGCGGCGCTATAAATGAACTTCCAGAGTTCCTTCAAGGCATCATGTAGGGCTTGTTGTTCGTGTCGACTGACTTTGTGATTATCTTTTCGATGTTGGCGAGTAAAATGTCCTTCGCAATATCCCAGCCACCCTTCTCACACTCTGTGTCTGTGTTCCACTCAAGTTCCTGTTTTGGATAACATCCCCATTTAAGCTTGTTCGTGTCGCGGTAGAGGAGATAATGCCTTTTCCATGAAAAGAGAACATGATGTATGTCTCCGTGTCCTTGGCTAAGGAAGCACCAGCGTTTTTCGGCAAGATATGGACAAAGCGTTTGTATATGCATAAGGGCTGGCCCGTCGAAGCCAGATGCACATAATCCTAGAAACTGAAAGAGTTGATTCATTTGAAACATTCGTATGTGGCAGAGCGTATTCACCTCCGGAATCTGCAACTCTTGAATATTGGATTCAGAGGCATATTCCTGCAATCCTGTTTCCAGTTGAGATATGGCTTGTTCAGCATTATTTATCAGTTGTTGGAAACTGCTGGAGCCTGATTCCTTAGTCTCGTTTGTCTAGGTACTCTTTGTCTGTAGCCTGCGCAGTTGAGATACACATTTCTCTGCTGTATCTATTGCTACTCGGAGATCTTTTACGGGCATACTAATTAGCTGGGGCTATTGAGATGTTGTGTGACTTGGCAAATATTGTTCTGTGTATTGGAAATGGATATTGATCAAAGGGCTTTGGAGAGGAGGGTCAAGAGAAAGGAGCACTGGCATATTATACCCACCCAATGGTTGACTGATTACTGTTGGTGGTATGTCAATGGGAGCTTGCGTGAATTCCGATAGTGACTTGATATTCTCGTGACATGCTAGGCAGTCGATTGAAAACACCTCACGATCTACAACATGTATCTTTTCTCATCAGAAACGCGAAATTGATGTGATGTCCCACGCGGTCTGGCTAGCTGACAAGACCTCAAAGCCTATCATAACTTTATTACATGCTACTTTTTAACATGATGTTGTTCATATGTCGATAGTTCGATGTGATAGAAAAGACATTCGAAGGAAGGAGGGCTCGAGTGAATTGACCACAATTGTGAAGCCAGCACACTCACTGATAATACAAACGAGCATCACGCGAATCCCCAAGTCAATAGTCCAGACATCTCCCGGTTGCTCGAGGCCAATGCTTGGTGTTTGGAAATACCATGGTCGACATCAACAGAGCTGCCCTAAATGATAGCAGGCGAAATCGTGCTCGGGAGGCCCGAAGAGTTGCCACTGAGCTGCAGTGTGGCCCATGTGAGCGAACCGTAACCATGGAACCTGTCGCTGTGACATGTGGCGATACTCTCGGCACGCAGCACCCTGAAAGTGGGATGTCTGGATGTCGATGCCCTGACAGGTTCACGTCAATTCAGCCTTTTCAGAACTGAATATTTGTTCGGTGGCGTTTGCGAAAAGTTCTCCTCTCCCCTGCTTCAGGGACCACGTTTGTTTGGCAGTCATCGGAAGGTCGGTGGAGTTGAATGCGAAGGGTGTAAAAACATCATGCAACTAGTATTTTACTGATTTAGCACTCATAACTTAGATGACGGCTCCTCTAGGCAAGTGTCCCTTGATGGTACACCAGCGTTAGCCTTCGATACACGAGTGGCCATCTCTCCTAAGCCTTGTCGAGGTCGGAACTACGGCCTTGAACGAAAAGTTGGACATGTGATATTCTTAAGGGACAGCAGGAGCAATGCAGAATGGTCAGTGTTCAATCAAGACTGATGTCAAGGAAGAGAGACGACGGTCGCAAATGTTGATATATCGTTGAAGCATAATATGAGGTTGAGTTGAAGGAGGACTTCGGCCGAAGTACCGAGTCAATCGACCGGCCAGGAACCGGCACCAGTAGCGTAAACCGATGCAGAACTATATTTCTACGAAACATAGAGTCTCAGACGCGAGTCAGCCGTTCTGAAATATCACAAACACCTCTCTATACGAAGTAGCCGAACTTCTGGCCTGCATGCATTCATCCGACAATGCAAATATTGCCTTCCTTCGGCGCCCAATCGGCGAAGAAAATTTCCAGATATCGTGATTTTCGCTTCAAACCACAGTTCAGATCGACGCGACGATGATAGGAGGGCCATGCCCAGATGGGAGAAAAAAGCCACCTGCAACTTGCCAGAGAACTAGCCTGTCATAGGTTTCAACCGAATTCCGGGACGACATGGCATGAGATAGCTACGTGGGGGATAATTCATCAATTCGGTCCGACCATCTAGCCCTTTCGAGAAAGCCAGGCACATCCGTATGGAGGCCTGATGAAGTTCTCCCGTTTCCGCACCACGACTTCGAATGAAGGTTTTGTGGTGATTTGCTGAGTATCTTGGCAGCAATGATCCAGTCTATTCTCATGTCTTCTTTTCTCGATATGGGGAGAACTATATCGGTTTCAGCTATGGTGCAAATTTTACAGTCTTAGGAGAGAATGAGGAACGCTCTATGTAAGAAGCCCACAGTTTCAGGCCCACCCAAACATGCTATCATGTTTTTAAGCCAAGTCCGCTAGGGTAACAGTACCACCGGTTATGGCAGCTCTGTGTGTCTAGTCCAACACCAAATCAGGACATGCCCTAATTATGAAGTTCAATCTATATAACAGATGAAAGTCCCGATGTAGTTATTGTCAGTAGTTCTCAGAGGATATACTCAGTCCCTTATTCCCTTCTTTTCGGGTTTCAATTGCTTTCGTTCATTCGGTTCATACACAATTTCTCATTCATTTATGCTTATATCTCTGGAGGATTTAGGTTCACTTTAACATTCACTCAAAGAACAGCTCATACCACGACCTACCTCTCAATGCTAATTCTCAAGGCTTACCTAGGCCTAGGCCTCCTTGTAGCAGTAGCCTTCGGCGAGACAGAGACAAGTCATGATGGAACTTGTGGAAATGGTGTTTCTTGCCTAGGTTCCATGTTTGGACAGTGTTGTAGTTCTTCAGGGCAATGCGGAGCGTGAGTGCCATTGGTGACGAGAGTAGGCCATTCCGACTAATCTATTACAGGACCATGGACTACTGCGGTTCCGGTTGCCAGCTAGAATTCGGACATTGCGACGAAACCAAGGGAAAAGCTTCCCCAGACGGTACCTGTGGAGGCGAAGTTGGATTTACCTGCGAAGGTTCCAAGTTTGGACAGTGTTGCAGCCAGTTCCTCTTCTGCGGCGACTCAAGCTCTCACTGCGGAGCCAAATGTAACGAGGATTTCGGGCTTTGCAGCAGCTTGTCGAATTCCTTGTCCTCTGTAACATCAAATTCGTCAGAGACTCCATCCAGTACATCCAAGACCTCCAGTAATACACGTTCTCCTATACTCAAGGCCCGAACTGAGGATATCAGTACTTTGAGCCCCGCTGAACAATCAGCGGCGGCGAAAAGCGCCACGTATACGCCATGCCCAGCAGCGAACAACACTGTGTTCACTGCCGACTGCGGAGCCCAATTCCAAGTGCAGTGCTCCAAGGATCACACTGGTGGCGACATCAACTGGTCTGGGAATGGTTTCTATGTGCGAACGATTCAAGACTGCCTCAATCAGTGCTCCAAATGGGAAGAATGTGTCACCGTCGCCTGGGTCCCTGGATCTCCCAAGGGTGCCTGCTACCTCAAGTCATCACTTGGAGAAGTGGATTACTCTCGGGGGGATTGGACCCATTCAGGCATTAAGCTCAAGAACTGTACCACTGCAGCCTCAAGCTCGGCTATTGACAGTGCAAGCATATACACACCTTCCTCAACTCTTTTGAGTTCAACAGACGCTCCTTCAGTCACGACATCGACCGACTCCGCCTCTTTCACAACCCTCACCCAATTTTCTCCAACAGCAAGCTCTAAAGATGCCTTTAGTACTTCGAACGGATCCTGCATCAAACCTGCACAGGCAACCCCTAGCGCTAAATGTGTGCCATGCGAGGGACAAGGTGGAAGCCTCCCTTACTGTGGAGCAGATGTGACGACAAACAACTATCAATTCACACCAAAAACTTGCAAAACGGTCTATTACACTTTGGATATTACGAATACGACAATTGCTCCCGATGGTGTTGAGCGGATAGGTCTTCTTATCAACGGACAAATGCCCGGCCCGCTTATCGAGGCAAACTGGGGTGACACTGTGGTCATTACTGTCAACAACAAGCTTCAAAACAACGGTACTAGCATCCATTTCCACGGAATCCGTCAACTCAACAATTCAGAATACGATGGTGTTGCATCTATCACGCAGTGTCCTATCGCCCCGGGAGACTCGTTCACATATACATGGGTGGCGACCAACTATGGCACCTCATGGTACCACTCGCATTATGCTATCCAATCCTGGGAAGGCGTTATTGGCCCAATGGTCATTCACGGTCCCACTTCAAAGGACTACGATATTGATGTCGGCACCATTATGCTCCAGGATTGGACCCACGCAACTGTTGATTCGATGTATGATGCCGCTCAAGATGCAGCCACTGGTGGTCCTCGCATCATGGACAATGGCCTTATCAACGGTATGAATACATGGGGAGTTCAAGATACCGCAAATCAGACAGGAAAAAGATTTGAGTTGAACACAAAGTTCGAGCCGGGAAAGACATACCTCTTCCGCATCATCAATTCCGCTATCCAGTCAACCTACAAGTTTTACATCGACGGACACACTCTGGAGGTTATAAACATGGACTTTACTGCGATCAAGGTATGTTCGATCAAATTTCAAGGTCGGAACCGTCTAACACAAAACCCCAGCCGTACAAAACGGACATTCTCAACATCAACATCGGTCAACGCTACATGGTCCTGGTATCAGCCGACCAAGAACCTGGAGATTACTGGATGCGTTCTGACAACCAAGCTGCCTGTTCTGCTACCACCCAAGGTCTTGACATCAAAGGTATAGTTCGCTACACCACCAACTCAGGTTCGATCCCAACCTCGACCGCATACAACTACACTGGAGCGTGTGTCGATGAACCTTTGGTGTCACTTGTTCCCATGGCTTCAATGCAAGCTACGTCGCAAGATACTTCCTTTGAGTACGACATGACCATTGCCCCCAATGCAGACAGGCTTTTCAAATGGTACCTCAGTGGCACAACATTCTTAGCCCACTACGACGACCCGACGCTCGTGCATTTCCTTGCCAACGAAACCGCTCCCAATACCTCTGGCAATTTGATTCTCGACCTACCAAAGATGGGCGAATGGATCTACATCGTCGTTGAATCAGCGATCCCTCTACCTCATCCCATCCATCTTCACGGCCACGATTTCTTCGTCCTTGGGTCGGGTTCGGGTTCTTACTCGTCTTCGACTCCCGTGAACTTGAGTAACCCGCCGCGCCGAGACACTGCTATGCTCCCCGCTGCCGGTTACCTTGTTATCGCGTTCGAGACCGATAATCCTGGAACTTGGTTGATGCATTGCCACATTGGATGGCACACAAGCATGGGTTTCGCCCTACAAATTCTAGAGGGCAAGGACTCGATTAGGAGCACAATGAAGGATGAATGTGGACTGCAGGATACGTGTACAAACTGGAAAGCATGGACTGCGAAGACTGGGTTTGGGCAGTTTGATTCGGGTGTGTAAGATAGAAATGGAGCTTAATGTCTAATTGTTAATGCTTCTGAACGTATGTTTGGAGTTGTCTTGGTAGCATGGCGTTGCATTGCTGTGTTGTGATAGAAAACTTAGTGTGTTTTGTTATATCCATACATGAGCAAATATTAGATGTAGATTTCAATGCGGAACAAATGACAGGTAATTAAATAAAGTAATAGCTTGTGAAGTTCGCGATGTCCCATGAAAGCACTGTCCAATTTGCTTTTCTTGATCTTCGAGCTTAATGAGATTGAGATCGGCAAGACGCGAGATATCGGCTTGTTAATAAATATGAGGCTAATTTTATGGTTGAAATCGCTCATCCTCGAAAGCGTTCATTTCCTCAATCCGAGATCTCACAAAGTTAACGACGGTTCACTAAACATTTTCTTACATCCCCGTGTGGCTAGGGATCAGGAAAAATTACAATTTGAAGGCAAGGCCATGAAGCCTTGAAATGATTCATGGTTGAATAACGGTGACAAGAATAGTTAGAGATTTCTCAATACACGATTATAGGCCTGAGGCTGAAGATATGAACAGCTGAGGTTGGCATAAGCTCATTTAGGGGTGGGTGGCGCTGCATGAACGGGTGGAATCCGAATGGTCTTCCAGTACATGCTTATTCTTTGGAACTCGCCACCTTCGCATCTTTGGCGTGAACTTATGCCTCGTGTTTGATTCGAAGTTACACAAGATCCAAACTTTAAGAGAGGCGAACACTATTGTTCGTAGTCTGGATTGTGATGAAGGAGTCGGCTGAGTACTGGAGTATTCTAGAATACCTATGCTTACGGAAGTATTCAGTAAAAGAATCGCGTCAGAGCGGCCTAGAGAGATTTTATTACCTGCTGTCGGCTGGCATGCTGCGGCCTCCAAGTCGGTATCTGAACAGGAAGGACCAAGCCTATAGCACGACTGGAGAGCAGTTAGAGCAAATAGGTTCTTTTTTTTTTGGCGTAGTGTTAGTTACCGCAATGCACCATTTTATGGGTGTAGTTCGGTTGCACACTGCGTTCGTTCGGCATCTGTCGCCGATTGCAAGTAGCGGAGCATACCTATTTGTGATGATCCTTCCCCAAGAGGAGAAGGTCACATGTGAGCATCATGCGTGAATATTAGATACAATTGGAGCCTGGTCGTTCGAGGGAGATCCTCGGATACAACACTGCGCATGGCTGCTACTTGTAGCGAACGACAAGCCCTGGCGAAATCTTGTTTTAGAAGGCGCTAGCAAGGGCGCATGATTTCTCCCAGGTTTCCGTTCCCATTCCTATATATGCAGATCTAGGCAAATCAAGACCGATACCCAGACATTGGATCGGCCTTCTAAAGGTATGCATTTCGTTTGTCTTGATGTCATGCATCCGCCCTTGCATATTACCTCTCTAGGCCCATGATGATAGCCTTGGGCAAACGGGCTTCGCGCAGCAGTGGAAGTGGTCAAGTCATTACGTTGAAACGAGTTTCCTTTTACTCTTGCTCACGAGGAGTGTCTCGTTTGTGTGGGGACTACCACTAACAACTGGCCATCGCCGGTATGTTACTGGGAGCGAGGCTCGCGTATACACCCCGAGGGTGGGGAGAGTCTAATTTCATCGTCTTTGACATCGCGACAGGGATGCACGAATAGTGAAATAGATAGATTGTATACGCAGCACGTGATTCTTCAACGGTGAAAAGTTCGGTGAAGAGGAAGCCTGTTTTCATTTACTTCTCACCAACCCTACCTTTTCCTGTTCTCCTATCTCCTTGCTATAAGCGACCATTACCTAGGTAGATCTTTCGGTGCTGTTGCCTGACCCCTAAACTAATTCCAATTGAAACATAATTATCACAGTAAACGAAGAGGCGGCCAGTGTTACGTAACATCTCACTGTTTACGCATACAGCAAGGCTTAGTTTGACACTATACCTCGCATCACATCCTCCCAGAGACATCCTCGTGGCCCTCACTCCCCATATCACAGGCGGCAAAGCAAGAATATTTAATGACCCGACCACCTCCCGCGATTGGGTGCATCCCTCGAGGAGCGGTTTGTCTTTCCACAGCCAGCTAGTTCCCGCACGCATGATCGACCCAGACCATCTGAGAGCAATCCTTCCGACCTCCACCGATCGTCTGCGCCTCGTTGTGTCGAAGACTGGCTGTACTCGCTAACCCCGGACGCTGTTCGTTTTGTTGTCGATGAGTCCCTGGCGAACGTTAATCCTATGGTCTCGCCAGGTACGCGAACATTCACCTGTTGGCTCGCAGACAGCTCATCGGTTCACCTGCAAACGCGGCACAGGTAAGGCCCGTTACTTCAATATTCTTGTCACACAGTTTTGGCCAGTCATCCTAACATATTGATGCCTTATCGCTCCAGATTGTTGTATCTGGCAGATCCTGGAGGTCTGGCCCTCAAAGGGGCAGGCGGTTTAGCAGCCGTTCTGTTAGGCTTATCCTTAGCGCTGAATGACATGGTGTTCTGATCGACATCGCTCAGGAGGATGGCCCTGAAATGCAACTGTACCTCGTGACACAGGGCCTTGGGAGCCTTCATTGGAGTCTAGAATTTGGACCGCTTTGCGACCAGGTCAACGGCGAAACCGATCGTCACCTCGCGGCTTCAAAGCTGAACTTGGCGTATCATGAGATTCTTGAACGTCAGGTCAAGCACTCGAGAAAACAGTCAAGTTGATGGGCGTCTCGACTGGTGTCCATTTCTCGCTAGGTCTTCGAGCACACTCTTCGCCCAGCATACACTTATTCAGCAACCTCGCCATCTGATAAAAAATCCCCATGCTCATCAAACACGCCTGATCCACCGCCATCGCCGTATTGCGGCGATATAAACACCTAGGTGCGGTTGATCCTGGTGATTTGGAGCATTTAGTATAGGGTCAGGGGGATTCGCGCAGTCGTCAACAGGGCTAAACTCATCTCGGTCAGAACTCTGCTTCAATTTCATAGAGAAACATCAATGACAAGAGGCAATCCGCTTGCACGCTAGCTGCTCGCCAGTTACCGAACTGCAATGCTTATCGACCCTCTCTAACCCAAGTCTCTTCGCCATGTCTCTGTTTGATAGCTTGTTTTTCGGCAAACAAAGTTTTTCGGCAAACACAGTTTTTCGGCAAACACAGTTTTTCGGCAGGCAAAAAACTAACTACCCCCGTAAATCTTGATTTGTGCCTCATCAAGTCGGCGTTGATGGCGTTGCGGCACATCTCACCCACACAGCCACGCTAAACTTCGCCATCTACAATGAAACTCGGGAGATCATCAACGCTACATCATCTAAGCGATAAGCCACTTAGTATGAGCCGGGTTATGCCAAATCGCGGACAACAGACGCTGTAGCAAAGCTATGCCGTTTGTTTCCTCATAATACCTCATTCAAACTCCCCTATCAAACCCTAACGGTGTGAGTTCAGAGAGCTGCCGCCGAGTTATCCTGTGCCACCTCCTTGATTGGGCAAAGGAACTAAGCAGATCCACCCAAGTTGAGCCCCCGTAACAACCGCGGCTGCTGTTCGCTGTAGTGTACTTTGGAGACACGCGGTGTTGGTGTGACCACTCACTGTCGTGCCGACTCGGAAGGTTCACTGCACCACCATTACCTCCATTCAGGTGTTTGAAGAGTATATAAGGACCCTCATTAACCCTCTTCAATCCCTAGGCAACATCCACCAGAGTCTTCACAACCACAGCCCCTCATTCACTCTTTTGTTCAATCTTCAGAATCATTCATGATGCAGCTCTCACTTCTCTTCGCGCTCCTCCCGGTGGTTTTGGCGGCGCCACCCATCCAGCCTGGGGATGGTGTCCCAATTAAGGACCAATACGTCGTCGTGCTAAAGTCGGATTTAGTCGGGGCCTCTCTCATGCAAGCCCAAAAGATGGTGACCACGGGAGTGATTCAAACGTTTGATGTCGGAACTTTCAAGGGATTCTCTGCCAAGATCTCGAAAGATGCCCTCGCTCAAATCAAGAAGCTTGATTCTGTACGTAACCACGGGCGCATTACCATTGGAAACGAAGACTGATCAGTCCCCAGGTCGCCTATGTGGAGCAGGATAAAATCATCACTGTCAATTTTGAAGCCGAAAAGAGTGCGTACAAAAATCAGACTGGCGCTCCATGGGGCTTGGCCCGTATCTCCTCAAGGACCAAGGGCAAGACCAACTACCTCTACCATGAATCTGCTGGTGCTGGGACTTGTTCTTACGTGATTGACACCGGAATTGATGTCACCCACACGAATTTCCAAGGCCGTGAGTGCACTTCAAAGTCCAGTCGCGATCTTTGTATTAATCTAAACTAGGTGCCACCTGGTTGTCCAACCATGCTGGCGACGGGTCCAATACGGACGGTAATGGCCATGGAACTCACTGCGCCGGTACCATTGGCTCCAAGACCTATGGCGTAGCCAAAAAGACTAAGCTCTATGCTGTGAAGGTCCTCAATGCTGCCGGTTCTGGCACTCTCTCTGGTGTCATTGCCGGTATCAACTTTGCTGCCAATGACGCTCAGACCCGCGACTGCCCCAATGGTACTTTTGCTAACCTGTCTCTCGGTGGTGCAAAGTCCGATGCTCTGAACGCGGCCGCTGCGGCCGCCGTGAATAGTGGCCTCTTCCTCGGTGTCGCCGCTGGAAATTCGGCCACGGACGCAAAGGACTTCTCTCCTGCGTCTGAGCCTACTGTCTTCACTGTTGGTGCTACCGATATCGTAGACGAGATGGCCTGGTTCAGCAACTTCGGTGCTATTGTTGACGCCTTTGCTCCTGGTGTCGACGTTCTATCAACCTGGCCGGGCAACACCACCGTCAGTTTATATGCACTACAATTGACAAGCACATCTGACTGACGCTTCTCATAGAACACCATCTCCGGTACTTCCATGGCTACTCCTCACCTTGTCGGTCTTGCCGCCTACCTCTCAACCCTCGAAGGCAAGAGGACCCCGGCCAATCTCACCAGCCGCATCCGAAACCTTTGCCATCGGAGAATCTTGACCGGCATTCCCTCCGGAACGACGAACCGCCTCATCTTCAATCGCACCCCTTACGCCAAATAGGTTCTGATATGTTTTGGTTGTTGACGCGTTCACATGGCGGTCTTACGGAGACACCCGAAAGATATGGCCATGATAAAAGTTTTTGCATAGGGGCTTGTGATATGATGTGCATGGTGAATGGGCTCACCAGTTTCCTTTTTGAATTCATGAGGTTTGATGCATTTTGTTGATAGGGTTTCGGATAGCTCACTATTTGGTGTCTATTGAAAGCCTAACCACGTATCACCATTTTATCTGGAGTTTCTATTTCTTTTTCAATTTGCTGACCCATTGTCGGTCATAGCATACGGTAATTCATAGGAAGGACATCCTTAGAACTTCTTGTTTTGATTCGGAGAATTGCATTCAATGTATGATAAGTTCTAGTTAGAATGTGGTTCTGTGTTGAGCTGACCGCCCAGGTTCATCTCTCTTCACATTAAAATTCTCATCTTTATTCAACTCCATCTTCAACATTGATGTACTTTGGGAATATACCATCATGAGAAATCCAACCCCACGCATACCTTCAACTTCTTGGCGTCTAGGGGAGGTAGATATCTATTTTCCATCATTGGGAAGCTCGAAAAACATAACCTCATTTGTAACTGACTTGCTTATGTGGTCTCGTGCCATTACTTTTCATACCCTCCAAGCGTACAGCATGACAGTCTCGTCTAGCGCCTTTTCCCTAAATGCTGACTTCAACAATGCAGGGCCAAGGTAGGTGTGCGTACACATACGAGTAGGAGAACTGTAGACTCCCAGTCGGGATTCAAAACGATTCAAGAATGTGTACCATGGTGGCGCCAGTAACATACAACAGTGGTCGAAATAAGCTCATGGTGACATGCACACCCAATTTAAGACCTTGCCTGGTTGAACGGTTCACCCGCGATCTTCAAAAAGGCGTTTCCGCCAAAGCATGCACCACCAGACGATGTTCCGCGTCACCAACATGCAGGGTAGATTGTCTCCACAAAAACCCATCCAGGTACATGGCGCCCGAAAGCAGTGGTGGAAAGGTGCTGTGGGTCGAGGCTCACCTGTGTTCCGCTTCAATATGGGAGCAATTTGGGTCGGACCACGACGATGCAGTCGGTAGATGAATGGGGGCTTGGGATTTGGGCATGCCGGCAATTTGGTGGTGAGGCTTTAATATGTAGCCGGGTCGTGTTCCGAACGCGTTCCCCGCAAAATTTATTGTCGATGGGGTCCGTGCTTGCGCCTCATATACAGTAGCCTGCCTGGACTTCGATGCTTCAGGCACGTCGTCACAGCTTGCTGTCGCTGTCGCTTGCGTTTCAAGTCATCTGGAAATATTCGTTTTGGTGTTTTCGAGCTCTGTAGACATCATGCCGAGCTTCTGCGCTACCATTGGCCCTTCCGAACGGACCGCGCCGGCCCCCTGGCTCGACTGGACCTGAATGCAAGCACTGGAGCCTTCAACGACATACCAGGCGTCTTCTAGTGGTCCTACACCTCACTGATAATGGAAGCATGCGCACGATAGCCACGATTGCATATCTGGAAACTTGGGGTCACCTGGATCCGATACCGCACTTCTAGCGAACGATTTGGCGTTACGAGGGATCGCATGCATACACGGCAAGCTGCTCCTCGCTCTGAGGGTGCGCAGAAGGCAGCCGGACAGCTCCGTGCGAGTTCTCGACTCTCCAGCCTCCCTGTCAGCTGGACACGCTGTTCTGCAATTGCAGCATGACGCTCCACGGATTTTCCGTCATGCTGCCTCCCGAAGTCGCGAGCGGGGAGGCGCCACGACCCTGTCTGTGCCAGCATCGAAGCTGCTTAGAATAGCAACTGGTGGTGTACGGGCCAGCTTGGAATTTTCCTGCCACAAGTCCTGCGACAGCATTTGAGCTACGAAGCTTGCTAGTCGGGTCTATTTGCAGCCGGTCAGGTTCTTATCGCCAGGAACATCCAATAAAGCCACACAGCTGATTGAGAAAATCCGATCTGACAGCATCCCTCCTCGCACATGGACACGCAACCGACGCACATCACCGTGACCAGACGGAACGGTAGTATCGGTCGCGGCACTGGTGGGAGCCCCAGAGCTATAAGTACCACGACCGACGCGCTTTCGACTAGGTCCCCTTCCTCTATGGACGACGTAGTCCTGGATTTTCGCGCCGCCCCGTGTCTCCCGCCTCATGTTCCGACTTTCTTCATCTGGAAGCTGTGCGAGATGCGATCTCTTGGAAGATGAGCGACCTCTATACGCCTATCACTAACCTAGGTTACTTGCGGGGAGCAAATTGAAGCACATTCACCTTCCAGCTTGAGCAGCTTCAACTGTGAGGACGTTTTATTTACCCTCCTTTACCCGGGCTCCCACCGTCCGAACAAAGCTTACATGTCTAGACTACTATACACTTCTTAGCTTCACCTGAATGGGTATCCATCTTTTGATCGACAGATGCAGTTCTCGTCCACCGCTTGCTGGACTTGTCGATACACTGTTGGGGCCATCTGCAGTCGTTTCTCAGAAGCGCAACTGATTCTGACGCTGGCAAGCGAGACCAATTGCAAGTAGTGGTACACGACATGGCCATGAAGACAGTTGCCTTGTTCAGCGTCGAACCAGCAATATGGCACTACGACTGTTGGAAAATTGCTCCCAGTACTTTACCGTCACTATTCCGCATCGCCAAAGACCAAGTGCAACCTTCCGAACGCAGTCTGAGACGATGAAGGCGATTCACGGCCGACTGTAGCCATCTTTTCGGTTCCCAATTTCGAGATTTCAAGCTGAGGACGGCCCTCACGCGAAACCTCTGCATCCTCGCACTTAACAGGCCTACTATATGTCGCCCCGCCGCACTGCCGGATTTCACAGCTTGCTGACATGCACTTGCGTTGCGGAGAAGAGCCAGGCTGCCTGACAGTATCGCAATGCGACTCACTTCAAAACTGCTGGTTCCAAGGCCATCCAAGTAAAGCATTCCAAGGCGTCAGGGCTCCAATTTCATGGTCACATTCACAATGAGCATACGGCGCAGGGTCATCCTATCAACCCCCCCATCAATTGCGCCTCGCCATCTTATCTTGTTGTCATGACTTGGCATGCATGCGTTTGGTGTATTGCATTGCTTCTCGGTGCTCCTATTCAGGTAGGTGATCTCTCTTCAAGAACCTCCTCCAATCTTTCGTCTTATTCAAGATGATGACGAATTGAATCAGATCGAAATCCAGCGAATGATCGACATCAAAGGCAGATGTATCACTTACAGACCTTCCCAGAGCAGCGACCTGCTTAATATAAAAGCTTGGCGTTAACATGCCTCACGAGACCCCTCTCCACCCCACCTCCGACATCACCTACCTATGCCTTCGCATGCAACCATAACGTCCCATGCTTGGACTGCAGGATTTCCTCGTCGCAGCCATCGATCACCACATGAGCTAAACATGCCAGTCAAGCAAGAACCACGGTCTTCCCTGCAACGGCTCGATTTCCGGATCCTTTCACGCACGGCCCTTCATCCGTCTCTTCACTACGGAGATCTATGGCGCAACACAGAACAGCTCAGTCAGTGGTCAAAGTGCTGGCCACGAGTGTCAGTATCGCCAAAGACGTTTATCGCGGCCAGTGGGGGGAAACATGGTCAGCAGTTAGTCGGTCGTGTGCTGCACCATGTGAGGTGTCTATCTGGAGGTGGTCACTCAACACATTCTCTGCTGACATTTGGTCCAATCCCCAAACATTGCGATCTCGCAGTCTTATCTTTCGACAAGACTGGCTATCCTCCGTGCTTCGATCCGACCTGCGCCCGCATGCTCTTCGCCAACCCTCTGATATGACCGGACATACTGCCGATTTCATACTGTGTTTCGCTGGCTGCAATTCAACACTGCTAGGAATAACACACAGTATTACAACACCGTTTCCTTGCCTTCCTAGGGAGTCGTTGTTGACTGGAAACAGTAGTTTTATCCGTAAAGTGCAGGGTGCATGCTTCGCTTTTGCCCGTCGGTACCATGCCAAACCCGTGGGGTTCCTGGAAGCGGACCTTGGATCGTGGAGCACAATGGAGCACATTACTTGATCTGCGCCGCGATCGCTTGATTGTCTTCATGCAGCCAAGATCATCCGTCCGTCTAACCTCAACGTCTGTCCATGGCTTCGATTGAGCCTACGCCGCGTGGAACATGCTGCAGTGCACCATCTTGCCATCATACACACTACCGCCAGTTAATAGTCGGACAAAAGAAATAGCCATACATAGCAAAGGAGACATGCGTCGTCGCTATCAGCAAGGAAGGTGTCCATGGCCTCGTAGTAACAATCCCCGAGGTGGCCAGGGTCAGCTCATGGCTAAGCCACCTACCCTGACCGCGACGATCCCTCTCATGCCTGCTCGATCCGGATCCTGCCCGACATGGTGGCAGCTATCGTCTCACCGCATACTGATATTTGATATCTCCTCTTCGGGCGACAACGGTCTGCATGTAATTAGAGATGACCTGCGGCTGGGACCACTACTTGGGAAGGTCAGTGAAGTTGCTCAGATGCCTCAGATGTAGACATGTGGAACAGCCTTGGAGAAACGGGTATATAAAGAGTCCACCTCACGGTTGTTGCTTCATTCTCCAGCCCTCAGAGTCAAACACAGTTGTAGAGCCATCAATCACCATCTCATCTTATCCTAGTCAATTGTCCAGCCTTCGTCTTTCAAGATGCACGCCTCACTTCTACTTGCTCTCTTGCCATCTGCCCTTGCGGCACCGCTCATCATTCCCCGTGGATCAGCTCTTGTCCCCGGCAAATACATTGTCAAGTTCAAGTCCGATGCGTCCGAGTCCAACCTTGAGGAGGCTAAGGCCCTTCTTGCCCACACCCCTGACCACGACTATGACTTCGGTGCCTTCAAGGGGTTTTCTGGAAGTGTCTCTTCCAAGACTATCTCCAAGCTTCAGGCTTTGGACGCTGTTCGTAACGTCTTCTCCGTTTTCATGAATAGACACTGACGGTGGTGCAGGTCGAGTACATCCAACAGGATGCTCAGGTCCACTCCCAAGTATGGCTTGCTGAACCAGGTGCGCCATGGGGACTTGGCCGCATCTCCCACGTCGATAAGGGCAACACTACCTACGTCTACGACAGCATTGCCGGAGAGGGTACTTGCAGCTATATTCTCGACACCGGCATCATGATTGGTCACCCAGAGTTCGAGGGCCGTAAGTAGTACCGTCTCTGCACGTAGCGACGCTGCTGATCATGTTGAAAGGTGCTACCTGGCTCGCCAACTACGCCGGTGATGGCGATGATACCGATGGCAATGGCCACGGCACCCACGTTGCTGGAACCATTGGCAGCAAGACCTACGGTGTTGCAAAGAAAACTAAGCTCTATGCTGTGAAGGTTCTCGACGCTGGAGGCTCTGTAAGTTAAAACAATCCTCTCTACGACCAAAAAGTCTTCTTTCTAACAACTCAGGGTACCTACGCTGGTGTCATCGCAGGCATCAACTTCGCTGCCAACGACCAAAAGACTCGCAACTGCCCCAAGGGCTCCGTCGCCAACATGAGTCTTGGAGGTGGCAAGAACACCGCCGTCAACCAAGCCGTCCGTCTCCATCCCCAGTTCTCCTATCCTCTTACTAACCAATCATCTAGGTCGCTGCCGCCGTCTCCGCCGGTCTCTTCATGGCCGTCGCCGCCGGAAACGACTACGGTGACTCCAAGAACTACAGCCCCGCCTCTGAACCCTCTGCCTGCACCGTCGGTGCCACCGACTCTTCTGACGCCAAAGCCTCCTTCTCCAACACTGGTACGCTCGTCGATGTCTTTGCTCCCGGCGTCCAGGTTCTTAGCACCTGGAACAACGGCGGCACCAACTCCATCTCTGGAACCAGCATGGCGACCCCGCATATTGCTGGCCTCGGCGCTTATCTCTTGAGCTACGAGAGCATCCCGACCAGCCAGCTTTGCAGCCGCATTCAGGCTCTGAGCCATAAGGGGAAGATCACCGGGTTGCCGTCTACTACGGCTAATAACTTGGCCTTTAACAATGCTGCTACCTTGTAGGTATCTGGCCAGCAGATGATGAGCATATGGTGGAATTTGGGAGGGAGGGGGGGAATAGATTGAAATTGAATGGTATCCTTGGTCGATGAAGATTGGATTGCATACTCCGGCGTTGTCTTTCCTATCTTGACAGTCTTTACGGCCGATTCTCTTAGTTGAGTTGGAGACTCTTGTCTTGGAGGTTGCATGAAGGTTGCATAGTGGTATAGATGGTGGTTGGAGGGTTTCTAGTAGTCAATGATAATTGGGTTAATAGAATGTTATGGTCTTGGCATCAGTGTTATTATGATTTGCAGAAATTGCATTGATTCTTAGGAAACTCAATAAGATAGAGAGGGGAATGAATGAAAGGAAGGATCCTCTTTTTTGAAGTATTACATTCAACCAAGATAGACTTCGATCTCTCTACTGTAAGCACTTCCAAAAGTAACCAGTCAACGTCACTAGCAGCCAATGTGCACGTAGATATTTCCCAGCCCTTCATGCACATGCATCTAGCTGTACCAAATCATGAGCAATATTCCCAGTGTACACGAGATGTATATCTACATTCAAACTGATGTCCCACGATCATCTCCACGCTCATTTAGTACTGTGTATGCTCTACTCGGTACCTTCTCCTCGCCCGTTTTCCTCAACACCCATCCCACGAACCCAGGCACCACCTCAACCGCCAGCATCACAAGCCCAACCATCAACCCGAACGCCTGATCCCAGTCTGAGATCTTTTGCGGCGTACAAGGCATAGCAAAGCAATTCTTCCGACTATCACCATTTCGAGTCCTGGTATCTACAAGCCACCACCAGACATGTAGCGCTGGCGCCCCGAGAAATAAAATATGTGACACAAGTATCGAAAGCGCGCTGGGCAGAAGTAACACACCAAGGATGGTTCTCCACATGCTTTCGTGATGTAGGCCGAGAACAATGAAAGCGTAGAATCCGCCTAAAAGGATGAAGAAGATGTGGAAGCCAATAGAGATGGAGAAGGTGTGAAGAAGGTACGTACCAGAGATGAAGAAGGAGATGAATGCTGACAGACAGAAAGACAGGAATACCGGAATTATCAGCATGGCGGGGAAGTCCATATCGCCATCGAAAAGTGGGACCTGGCGACCCAGAAGGCCGGCTGCGTTGTGTCTCTCGCTGAAATAGCAGAGAGCCACAAAAGCAAGACATAGGAATGAGAATGTAACAGACCACATCCCAATGGTGCCAGCTCCAACCAGCGCGCCCCAATGAATGCCAGGGTCAGTACCGTCCAAGTGAAACGCTGGAACTGAGTCCGCGATACCGCCCCCCTTGTCTGTAAGGCCGGGGAGGTAACACTCGAAGACAAAGAGCGCAATGGATGGGAGAACAGTGCCTACGAGAAGCACTATACACCGCTTATATTGCAAGACCAGATCCCACACAGTTCGACTCGAGCTATCGGTCCCGTTGTCCTTGTCGAAGAACACACAGAAGCCGAGCTGCCACAGCGCCGTAAGCAGGCCCCAGAACGTGATCATCAAGGCAGCTGCAATCGCGCCCCCTAACTCCTTCCTAGCCTCGTCATCGCTCGCAGCTTGTCGAAAGCCGAGTTGTCGGAATACGTCGATTGCAGCCCAGTTCGTGAATACGAGATGCATGATCAGGTCGTGGCGGACCCCCTTCCGATTTCTTTCCCGGGTAGCGGTGAAGATGGCGAGCCATGATGCAAAGATTGTTAGGAGCCAGCCCGCCCACGTTCCAGGCCCATAGATACCGTTTACTTTGAGAATTCCAAGGGGGTCGGGAGTGTCGGGGGTGGGTCTTGTGGGGAGGTACAAGAGGGAAGCATGTGCTCTCCTCCCTACCACTGGAACTTCCATATGTTGGTTTACACAGAATACGATGGATAGAATATTCGAGGTCGTAGTCACGCTGAACTTGGATTTGGCCTTGAATTGTGAAGTTCTGGGAAGGGTGTGTGGTTAGGCTGAAGCAGCATGGGCGATAAGAGGGGCTAGGCCATTTCCAGCTGAGGCGTTGCAGGGGTGGACTGTAGGTGCAAGTGACTCGAAAGGCGGCGTGAGAAAAAGGACTGGGGAAAACCTAGGCAAGGTATCCAGCGATTCGGGGTTCCATGGTTCGTAGTATCGGATCCGGTGGGTATTATATCTACGGAATGTCCCAGGCATGTCTCTCGGCTTCCTCCTACTCAGGTCAGTCAATTGAACAGTCTCGCAAAGAGAGATTAGGTAGCCTATGGATGTAGGTATATATGGAATCTAATAGTTCTCGTCAATTGCAGAAATGAATATGATTGTTATCTCTACTTGGAATCTCAGTTCGGGTCGGGAACAAGGGATTTACTTACCACTCCAGGTAACGCGGGAGGCTGCGCCAGAGTTGCATTTTCGTTCATGAACAAACGATCGATTTGCAAGTGGTTGGACTAGATGTACGAGTGTTTTGAGATCTGAGGAAATTTCAGTCTCCATCAGCTTAATATATTTCCTTTGTTTGTTGTAGTATTTAGATATCGCGATAGACCGATGGATCTCATCTTTCAATTGATCTCATTCTAACTGCTTTCACCTCAACTTCCAAGAGCAAACGCCGTAAATTTGCTGGTGAGAAGAATGCCAATCGGCTCGACAGACAGCAGTGCAGACTTGTATTGTAAACACTGTTTTGAAATGACACATGAAGATAAAGGGTAGAAAAAATATCCTCTTGTCATTTCCAGGCAAAGTTTAGGCCGAATGAACTCTGTTGTGACTCAGACAGGAGTTACGAAGTCATAGAACCACGCTCCCATTCTTCCAAACCTCCCCCATGCTTATATCGAGTAGGACTTTGATCTGAGTCTACCCCTTAAAAGAACAGTTCATTCAGGGTAACTTTGAGGGGCTAGCAGATCCCTCTCTCACCCGGTAAGGGAAGCAACTGGATGTGAGCCTGCTTCTCTGACATGACAATCGCCACATCCTCTATTCTCCATCCACACACGCAAGACCACAGCCCATCAGAGACGACAACAGCATTCTATGTCAGCAACTCACAAAGCCAACCAGGCTCGCAGAAATGGAAATATTGCGTCCGAGCTGGCTGCGGACATATGAGGACATGATGAACAAGTCTGCTGGAGGCTACGAACTGGAGGAGGTTGTTGGAGGAGAGGAAACAGAATGGGGGCAGGAACAGGACCAGGAACGGCTAGACAACGCCCGATCAACCCGCAAGCCTCAAAGCAAAGACGCCACTGTCTTCACAGACGACGAGCCAGAAGACCAACTGGACCCTTTCGCCCCCCCCCCCCCCCCCCCCCCCCCCCCCCCCCCCATCCTCCTCCCCACCAGAAAACACAGAAGAAGAAACCAAACGCTTCGACGACACACACCATCTCCACACCCAGCCAAACTACTTCTTCCGGCAAAACTATTTTCTTCAACAAACCCCATTCCCCCAACTCGCCATCTCCACCGCCAACCAACCAACCAACCAACCAACCAACCAACCAACCAACCAACCAACCAACCAACCAACAGCACCCCTTCGCCCCCTTCTCCTTCTCCCTACCAGAAGCCCCAGACACAGAACCCGCACACCTCGATACCTCCCATGCACTCTCCCTCCACCACCCCTATCTCCCCACCTCCCTCCCCAACGCCCCAACGCCCCATCGTCCCACCTATCCCCCACCGTCCCCCCCTCCTCAAATCCAGACTCAAAAACCCCCGTCTAACATCCTCTCCCTCCAAAAAACTACTTTCCCCACCCACCTCCCTCTCCAAAAAAATCACTTCACCAATCGCTCCATCTACTACAACATGATCGCCGGCCCGCCTCCCGTATGGGCCGCTGAATAGTTCAAAGAAGCGTATCTCAAGAGTAGAGATGAGCTTGAGCGGAACAAATAGCTGGTTGCTGTGAATGTGAAGAGAGAGGGAGTGGGAGTAAGAAGGGAGATAACCGGAAGGGAAGGAGGAAGAAGAAGCATAAGAGAGGCTATATCAAAGGGGTTAGGATATGTCACAGCAAGGCAATAGTAGCTGTATAAGCAGGCATAGTAAGCCGCCCTAAAGACGCCCACCCATTATGGTATCCTATGCCAGAATTCTCATAGCTCGTGGCTTCATACACCGTATCCCTTTTCACCCTGTCCCCAAACACCTCTCCAAAATAGAGTTGATGTATCCACCCACGACCCACCATCGCCAATCAAACCCCCACCGCCCATCCATTTCGGTGTCCTATGCCAGAATTCTCATAGCTCATGACTTCATACACCATATCCCTCTCCACCCTGTCCCCAAACACCTCTCCAAATCAGAGTTGACATATCCACCCACCATCCCCAATCCCCATCCCCAATCCACCCCCTCACCCTCATCCCCCAAAATACCCCTTCCCCAACACCCCCCTCTGACACAACCTCCCCCCCCTCATCAACACCACCACAACCGCCACATGAATCCCCAACAACACGACACTTCCCCCCAAACCCCCTAGTCCAAAATGCCGTCCACGCCACGTAATCCCCACGAGCAAGAAATCCGCAGACGCCAAAAACAGCATCGGATACATGACCCACGGATGTGCCGCATACGGCTGACACGGTGCAAACAACGAGTACACCTTCGCGCCAAAGAGCACCATTTTCGAGATCCCGATGAAGGTAGGGTTGTGCAGGAGGAGGTCTATGCGGTTACGAGGACGAGGGGGAGGCGGGGGTGGCAGCATTAGTCGAGGGCTGCGTTGGGGGGATGGGAGTCTTTCTGGTGATGGGATTGGAAGGTCGACTTTGGTCTTGTGTGGATGGAGGATGACTTTGCCTTTTGCTGGTGAAGCATCTCGTGCACTGGGTGGAGGAGGACTAGTTGAGTCTCCGACTGCCGTAGCACCTAGTTTTGATCGGCCTGGTCGTGTGTACTGCGATGAGCTCTTCTTGCGTGCTGCTTGGACTGGAGCCGGACTCGGTGTGTCTGCTCGTGAGATTCTTGGTCCGAACTCGTCTATTCCTGATGGTCCTGAGAATCCCGTAAATTCGTCGAGGACTGAGGGAGACTTGAGCGCTTTGAGAATCTCTTCTGTGCCGGGGCGTTCGTCTGGGTTCAGTGCTAGAAGATGCTTTAACGATTGGTATAGCTTTTCTGGGAGATCTGATCGGACACGGCGGTCGTCGTTGAAGCCTACCCATGCGGAAATCTCAGTGCGGAGTTGCTCAAGATCTTCATTGTCTTCATCGATGCCATCGGCGTTAACATACGGTAACCTTGCAAAACACATAAAGTACACGATCATACCAAGGGAGAAGATGTCGCTCTTCGTCGTGAAATTTCCAAGTGGACCCCCGGGGACCTCATGCTTTAGGACTTCCGGAGCGCAGTACGATATAGTTCCTGTGGCACCTGTGGAGTTGCGTTTCGAATTTGCAGATTGGACTTCGCCAAAGTCGCTGACCAGGACACGCAACTTGCGTCCGTCGTTATGTATGAGACAATTGCTGGGCTTGAGATCGCGGTGGATGTAGCCGTTGGCATGAAGATGGTTAAGGCCCGACGTAATGTCTTTGAAGAAGGCGATGATGTCTTCAAAATGCATGCGCCGCGGTCCATGCAAGTCCTGTGGATCCTCCATCTGCCCCCTCGACCTCCTCCGTACCCGCTCCTTCATTTGCTCTTTCGTGACTGTAGTCGTCGCCCCCTGCAGAATATGGCTATGCAAGTCGCCCCCATTGCAGTACTGCTGCAGAATGAAGGCACAGGGCACGCTGGGTCCGAAATTCGATATCTGGTAATCCTCCAGCCAAACATGTCGATACGAGACCAGATTCTGATGCGACAGATTCTGCAGCAATTGCACCTCGATCAACACTTTTTCCAGCCACTCGTGATCATCTCCGACGGGCACCCTCTTGCACGCGAACTGCCCGAGGGACACGCCGTCCAACATGTGATTCACCAGCAACACCACGCCCTTTCCCCCTCGCCCCAGCTCCCTCTCCACGACAAAGAAAGTCTTGAAATAATTTGGACTGAAGGCCCTCGCCGAGATGCCATGATGCTTCGGCACCGCGGGCGTGCTCTCCACAAACTCGGCTCCCGCCGGCGCGCGCAAGCCCTCACCTTGTCGCAGGCCACTCATCGGCGGAGGCGCAAGTTGCTTGTGCGGCGACGCCGGTCTTGAATTCTCTCCCGACGCCGGCTGGCTTCCGCGGAGCATCTGGAAGTATCCCGGGTTGACGAAGCCCACATTCGCCGCCTCCTGGAACGCGCCATGTTCGTGGTCGCTCTCTTCCTCGGGCTTGTGTGGCGGCGCCTCGTGCCAGGGTCGGTGGCAGTATGGACACGATGTGACTTCGACTTCTGTGGAGTGGGAGGCGTCGCGCAGAGAGAGCTGTTTGGACTGCTGGTCAAAAACTACGACGGCAGAGCCATGACGTCTAGGTGGGGTTAGCGGGGAGCATCTTGGGAGGCGCATCGCCTGGGGAGCATACAGGACGACTTCGCGCGAGTCGGCCGGGATGTATGGCACGAGGCTCATACTGCGCTGTCTCTCGCGCTCATCCATAGTTGCGCGGGGGTCTCGAGGTCGGTGTTATTGGTAGGAGTGCGGCGAGGGAGCGTGGCGTGAGGGACGAAGGTTTTGTGCTGGTGAGTCCAGGCGCGGTTCGAAAAGTCGTTGCTTCACCGACCCTTACATATACCATGCTGTTGTCGCGCAAGTCGCGTCTGTGTCCGTGCCGCGGCAGCACGGCGGTGTTTGTTGTCATCGGACGTGGACCCGTGAATGTGGAGAAACAGAGCATGGATGCCGTCCTTTCAACGAAGTTAGCATTGGACCGAACCCCGAACAGGAAATTTGTATATTGGTGCACGGGCCACGGGTTTACGCCACATTGATCATCTATAGCATGGGTGTGGGGTCTTGATTGGGAACAACATGGTATGGTATCCTTGGAAATTGTGAATTTGGAGGCACTGTAATTGTTGTTGTGCTTTCGTCGAATGTCTCAGTCAAAAGTCATCAACTGACACCTGGTAGCGTGACGGCCTCACCTGCTGCACAATTCACGACTACTGTCCCGGCGTGATGAGCACATTGGATAGCTGTTGCGACCACGTCTTTGCGATTCTTCTGTTTGCGTCTGGAATCTGTCCACTTCCCGAAATGGCTGATCCTTGTTCACACATGTTGCGAGCACTCTAATCCCATAGCACAGACAAGCAATCTTCTCCCCATGTCCATTCAGTCTGTTCGTAATTGCTCCTATCCAGTTCCGAGTGCTCTCCATTGCCCCCCTCCTCCACACGCCTAAAATCCCATCACTTTTCTACCGACCCATACCCTCTCCTATCTCAGCACTACCCGCCAAGCAAACCCACCACCCTCGCACACCCCAACATGTCCACTCAAAGCAAGCTCTTCATAGTCTGTCCCCCCTCAAACACTTCACCCTTCTCCAGCTTCTGCCATCCATCCACCGCACCGACCTCCACACAGACCATCTGCTTATAGCCCTCATCTGGCGCGAAATCGCCCATACCCTTCGCCTTCTCAATCCACGGATTCCAGACCACAGTGTCCGACAGATTGTCCCGGACCACGTCAAACCTCGGCTTGCCATCCTCCAACACGGTAGTAGTGTCCTGGGGGATTGAAGCGTATACACGATCGACCTCGCCCGTAATGGTGACGGAAGCATCCGATTGCTGGTGTGTAGTGGCATTCAGCACCTTGTCAACATATGAGACGCCGAGGAGGCCGTTTATCGCAACCTTGGAGATGTCCTGCGTCTTCATTAGCCCCTATCCCATACCCCAGTGCCCTTCCAACGTCTCTGTAACTTAGACTTACCGAAATCTTCAAATACGTGTGCAACAGCACCTGAAACTCAAAGCTCTCCTCGCCCTCATTCCTCACATTCAACACCGTCTGCAGACTATCCTTGGCCAGCGTAACACTGTACACGAGCCCGAAGTCAAACGGCCACGCCTTGCGCGCCTCCTCAGACAGTTCCGTCGTCGACAGGCCGAAATCGAGCTTGACTGACGACGCATCGAGCGCGTCTTCGGCCGCAGACTTGCCGAGGAATTCCCAGCGCGAGTTCCGGGCAAAGCCGTGTTGGGGGAGCGAGGAAGTGGCATGACCGGATTTGGGCGGAGGACCGAAGACCTACACAGACACCTCGTCAGCAAACATGTACCTCAACCCCCATTGCATAGAACACCATGCCATGTGCGAAGTCAAAGGACTAAATACATACAGGAAACACGACCGGAATCCCTCCCCTCACAGGCTTACTCCCATCCAGCGCCGCCTTCTCACTCAACCACAGATTCTCCGTCTTCCCGCCCTCGCTCTTCCAGCTCGTGACCGTGGCGCCATAGAGCAGGACCTCGACGCTCTCGCCAGACGGCAGCGTCGCAATGACCTTGGAGCTGGGGCCCGTGCCCGTGATGTCGACTTGCGGGCCGGGCGTTGCCTCTGCGGGCGCGTTGAGGGCCGAGGGGCGGTTTGCGCGTTCGACCATTGTGGGGATGCGGAGGAGGGGTGAAGTGGACCGAGGGGATTGGGTTGGTGAAAGTGATGCCGAGGTGGTGATGTAAGATGGGTGTTCGTTGGTGGGGTTCCCTTGTCTTTACGCAAAGCAAGGAAGTCAGCTAGGGTCTTGGGTAAGTAGTGAGGTAGGGTAGGGTAGGGTAGGTATGTGAAGTGGTTCAGCGGACCAGACACCAGGAACCACACGTCCCGTCCGTTTGCTTTATACTTACTCTGTTCTTCCCGAAGCTATATATCTTGCCTAATTCTTCTCTCTCGACAAATCTTCAAAACAAATTCCAGTTAATGTAGCCCAGGTATTCCACAGCGTCAGAATATGATGGAGCTTCAGCTTGAATAGAGGGGAAGATGCAGGTGTTCAGGATAGCGGGGCACCTCGATCCCCCCTCCCCCACCAAGTCGCCATGCCCTTTCGCCTGAAACAATAGCCTACCCCCCAAGCAGCCTAGTCCCTGTTTCAACTCCCTCGCGTAAGCGGGCCGCGACCGCATCATTGGCCTCGGGCTCTGTGCATGCATTTGTTTCCATGCAATGCAGCTGTCCATGCCACCTGCAGAGCTGTTGGATACGACGCCTGTTGGATACGCGGAACAACTGGTCTGGTGAATGTGGTACAACGCCTCGTACCGTGTACCAGGTGACACGCAAACACCCCTCAGCCTAGGATTCACAATTACAGAAATGCTGAAACTGGTGACACTGATTTTTGATATCATCCTATGCTATGCCAATAACACCGCTCGGATATATACAACTTTTGTGACTATGGTCTTATGCTGGATCAAGACTGGTATGCCGAAGCAAAGACCACCGCTCCAGGAGTACATACTCCAAGAATGCATACATCTGCTCGACCACTTGGGAACACAATATCCTGCTGCCCATTCCAACACTCCTCTCTACTGGCCTTGTCTTCCTCCTCGTGCGCCCGCAGCGTGCACAGTTACCCTCAGGTCAAACAGCACATCATCAAATTCTCTTTCTTCCTGTCTCCCCAGCACGAGCTGCGAGCAGTCCGCAATAACCCTTCTAAGTCTCGCCAGAACACTTCGAGGAGTCAAGATGACCCGCTCGGCGAATGATCGATTGGCTGTTGCTGTCTCGGGAGGTGCAAGGACCTGTTGTTGCCTGTGAACTGGTTCACCAGAAGTCACCAGCTCCTCTGCTGCCTGGGAAATCTCGTCGCCTTCTGGTGAAAACTCGGGTTCGGTTTCCATTGCCTCGGGCTCCGCAACACTGTTCTCCGGCTCAGGTTCAAGGTTGGGTGGGGCCACGGAAGAGGAACGTTGAGCTGCAACCTGGGCGTGACTGGTATGCTTGACCTCTGCGATCTGAGATGTCGCCTGAGACCCAACGCGTGGTGAGGGTTTGCCAGGGCTCTTCTTGGGGGGACGTCCGCGGCCTCGCTTAGGTGCAGGAGTGTCGTCAACAACAACATCAGTCTGATTTTCAACTTGGCTGAGGTTGGAAGTGGAGTGGCGAAGAGATTGCTTCCGAGTCGTCTCGAGGACGAGAGTCTGTGCATCTGCCACAATAAAAGGAGACTGAGAACTTAGTCTTGGCTTGCGGCCTCGCCTTCTCTTTTGTGGTGATGCCTCCTTTGGTGTGGAGGCAACAACAATGCAGTCCGACATATTATCGTGCTCAGCCAGCTCAGTTAGAGCTTGCGACAGAGAGTGCCCCTCCTCCTGACTCTCCGCATTCTTGCTCTTTCTCCTTTTCCTCGCCGAATCCGTTAGCGACTGTCTGCGCTTCCTATTGCTGCTTGATGCAACTGGACTAGAAGTTGCAGCAAACCGGGATGAGCGACGAAGGCTGTCAAGTTGGGATCCCTGGCCGTCCACGCCTTCATCGTCCACCGTTGGGACAGAAAAGGAATCTCCTACGCGGTTAGTGTTACTTGAGCCTACGCCCGAAGTTTTAGGAGGAACGTTAATAGAAGATGGCACCTGGGTCTCCCCTACTTCAGTATCGCCCTTGAAGATGGCTGTCTGCACACTGTTACCACCGTCTTCGGACTGTGACAGTTGAGAGGGCGCATCGACAAAGACACTATTTGACTCTTGAGGTGGGTTGACTGCTTTGGCAGGCGATGATACTGAGCGTGCGTTCAGCTCTGCATTGATCTGGGCGGTCAGTTGCAGATCCACACTAGAGCTGGGTAGGTCGGATTGATCGGCTTCTGTTGTGGTAAAGCTAGTACCTAAGATATCTGGGTTCGCGTCTTGGGCGAATGCCTGGGCGTCTGGCAGCATTTCCTCATCAAAGGTTGTCCCTTCGTCAAAAGACACCGAGAACTGTGCATCGAATTGCTTCAGTTCGAGGCTCCTGTTGGTTGTTTCTCTACTCGTAGTAGAACGATGATCGGTTGAAACCACCTCATTATCCATGCGTGGTGGCGAAGAGCCCGGCTCCTCAGCATCTTGTTCGAGGTGCACAGTGCGAACCGCATTTGGAGTGGCTACATTGGTTGCATCGCTCAAGACCTGCTGGCTACGTGGGCGAGAATGAGGAGTAGGTGAAGACCCAAGATACATATCGAAGGGGCCAATGGAAGCCAAAGTTTGGAGGGGCGTTCGAGATGGTCCGTGGGCAAAATCATCCGCGCTCATAGGATCAGAGTGTAACTCGAGAGGAGAATGTACAGATGGCATAACTCGCAGGCGCGGCTCGGAATGGGCCCCTGCATCAGAAAAGAGGTTTCTGGTGGGCATTTGGCGGGCGACCATCTCCTGCTGCCGTTCAGTCAAGATTTGAGACTCTTGCTCGAAAGGATTTGTCGGAGATGAAACGATTGGTTCAAATTGGATCTGTGAGTCGTCATGCCGCAGGCGCATTTTTGGAGTCTGGCGGGAGCTCTTCCTCCGACCGCTTCCAGACACGGCAGGAGATTTTGATAACCGAGCTGATTTGCTAGACATCTTGCTGACACGGAAAGGCGACTCTTTAACACGGGGACTTTCCAAGCGCTGGTTGGTTGCCATGTTATCATCTTCGGACTCGTAGAACATAGGAGCATCGTTCTCCTGGAAAGGTCAGAAGCTGCTAGGCCAAAAAATTCTGTCTAACTCACGTTGTCTTTCTTGCTGAGAGACAATCCAGGCGAGGAGATCTCAACCACCTTCTGCAAGCGCCGTAGAGCTTGAGCCAGTCTCTGTGGATATTGCAGAGACTCTTGCTGTCCAAAGGTCTTGTTCCATGTCGTGACTGACATGTTGACAATCGCACGTCGCTGACTAAGGAACCCAGCGGATATCAATGGTTCTAATGCTGCGAGCACATCACTATCCTTTCGAGGTAGAGTATGAATAGTCTGGGCGACGATTTCCCACAAACTGACAATCTAAATATTGTTAATGACAGACCCTGTGCGCATGTCTCTTGAATAACATACCTTGTGGTGGAGCTGCACTACTTCCCCGTCCTTCTTGTGCAGCTTCTTATCGGCGTCTATGATCCAGAGGCTTACGATCTCCTGGATCTTGCGCAAATATAGTGCTGAGTTCGAAACAGTGCAGTCCCTGATGGATGTCGCGAGCGCATCAATAAACTCTCGGCAAGGCTCCAGATCATCATATTGAAGATTGTGATAAGCTTCTGAGCCAATAGACACGATCGCTGGGTAAAAGTGATTGTACGGTTCGAAGCTGTTTTGTCGCACTGTTGTTGAAGAAGGACCCCACAAGTTCTGTCTTCCTTGTTCGAGAGTTCGGCGTTGAATGCCTTTCGGGAGATTTCGCAAGAGTATGGTAGCGCAGGACATGCAGGCGCTTGTATCCGAATGAGCCAGTCTCTTCAAAATGCGTTCAGAAACCTTCTCAACTACAGCGAGCACAACAGCCCCCTCACCAGCCTCGCGCCGAACGACATCGAGGAAAGCAGCGAGCAGTTCTCTGCCACGGGGGGACTCCAACATGTAACCGGGCCCGAGAGCCAAAATGTCCACGAGCATGTCGTATTCCTTGCCCAGGTTTCTTGATGCTCGTTCGCTTGCGTCGACCGGCTGCTCTTGGATGCAATTTTTGGCCGACGTTGCGATGCGAGTCCAAAAGTTGTTTGAGACGGTCGCCCGTAGTGCAGGGCTCACTTCTGCGGCACAATCGCGCAGTAGCTCAAGTTTATTGAAACGACTGTTCTGTGCGCTCAGGGATGGCTCAAGAATCAGCTGTACAACGCGGAGGCGAACAGAATCAGATAGTTTGCCTTCTGACTGGCTGACGAGAAGCTTTATGAAGTAAAGTAGAGGAGACACACGATGCTCGACCCGTGCGCGTTGAGACGGCGTCGGGGCAACTTCGAATTCATCCTGAGTGTTTCGGAAAAGGCATTTGTCCGCAAATCGCAAAGCACCAAGCTTTTTAACAGTCGCCTCTATCAGGAAGCAGAACTTGTCGGCCCATCTGTCTTCCTTGGGTTGGTGTATAGCGAGCTTCGAGGTGTGGCTATTCCACATGCGGCGGAGCATGTTAACGATGTGTGCTATGGCATCCTTCATCTCTGTAGATACCATGACCTCCTTGCTACTGGCCTCCACCAAGGAGTCAAGCAAAGCTATCCACATCGCCTTGAGCGGCTCATCATCTCCGGCACCAAGAGTCCAGGGTACGGCTTCCAGTAGGGTCTCGATGAACCTGATGATTGGAGAAAGGGACTTCCGAACCCACTTTGGATCCAACACCGGCAGCTCGTCGCGCTGGACCATGGGTTTGAGCTCCAGAGCCCGCTGCTCATTCCAGGGTTTCCTTGAGCCGGATAACAAGGACGTCACAACGCGACATGCGGCCATTGTGGTGGAATTTGAGGACAGGTGTAGCAATGGGTTCCAATAGTCAACGACAAGCTTGTTCCAATATCGTTCCAACTGATCGTGCGGAGCCATGGGCCTTAGTGCATAATACAAGAGGGTCAAGTATCCGGAGGTCGCAGCGTTCATGTCCATTTTCTTCCATTGGCTCTTTCGGGACATCTGGTGTTGCGGGACTTGGACGAATATTGCTGACCATGAGTCGGGTGTCGATTGTGTTGGATTGACGGTGTAGACGAGAAGCCCAAACGCAGCATTTGCGTGCAGCTTGACGAGCTCGTTATCCGAACCGAAAAACTTTTGAAAGACTTCCATCCACTCCTGGAAGGCTGTAAATCTGTCCCTCGCAAATGAGCCGCGCAGGAGAACGGTTATTGCAGCCCATATCTGAGGCACAAGCGGAGCCACCTCCTTCCCCAACATATTTTCCAGCTGTTGGGCTATAAATTTCGCATACGTGCTGCCATCGGTCCTTTCCCGGTTCAAGATGGTCAAAACTGCTTTGCAGACGAGGGCTTCGTGTCCGGGTGTCTTTGCGGCCGTCATGGCTGCGTCCATGGCGCTTTGGTTGATGTCTTTCTGAACAGACAACATTGCATTCAAGACGTGTTTGAACCATCTTTCGGTGTGTCTGGCCATGACTTCGTGTCGTTGCATGATCAGCTTTCGATATATGCGTATCCTGTAGGCATGTACAGAAGCACCCGACACGCGGTCCTGGATATCATCCAACATATCAAGGATCTTTTCGACGCGGGCTGGGGTCATGACCTTTCCGCGGAAGCTTTGTTGCATGAGAACCGCCAGGTGGGTGTTGATAATTGTCTTGGGCATAGTGGCGTCCGAGGCGACTTGGATAGAGCGATCGACAATAACCGAGCAAAACTCGTCGTCCATGGCAGGCTTCAGCTCTGGAAGGCGGAGAAGAACCATCAGGAACTTCAAGGCTTGCGTAATGAGCATTGAATCGGGGCCAGTTTTGCTGATGCCGATTGCGTATATGTCTCGCCGTATGAACTGGGCCAAGAGCCCCATTTTGATAGTGAGAGCGTGCAGGTCTGGGATCTTCTCGTAGGCCTGCATGGTCCTCTGCAAGTTTATGTAGGCATCCAGTTTGGAGGACCTGGGGCCCTGTGCGAGCATTTTGACTAGTGATTCCAGCATGTCGGGGAATGTCTGGAAGTTGTGGGCGGCCGCGCCCTCGTCTGTCGGGTTTGGTGTTGCTGAGGGGTCGGACGCCTTGAGGATCGACTTCAATGGCTTCGAGACGCGGGTCTGGGGGAGAGGCCGTAGCGGTGAGCTGCGATGTGGCGTGTGAAGGTGCAGGGCGTTGGGGGGTTTGGTGCTGGGCAGGAGCTCGAAATTCACCCGCTTCTTCGCGCTGCTAGAGCCCGTCCCGGGGGCTATATCTGATGAGGGTGACTGCTCGGGCGTGCTCAGCAGTGCTTTCGCTGCAGTCGATCTGGTAGCGTGTGTTTTGGCGCCAAAAGGGTCGTCCAGGAAGCTGAGCGTGGCATCGAGGTCGACATCCACATCGTTGCCCTGGGGGTCTTTTGGGGGGGTCGGTGGTCGGGCAGAGAAAGTCTCGAACTTGGAAGTGGAAAACGCCATGGCAATGCTAGAAACACGTCGAGTAACTGAAATCAAAGAAAGGAAATAGAGGGTGCATTGCTGGAGGGCGAGGGTCGTCGGTGCTGCGGAGGAGGGCGGTGGTTGGCAGCAGGGTTGGTGTTGGCTATCGCTAATCGAACGCGTTCGTAGACGCGCTCGCGTTGGCATTAGGCACCTGACGCCAAGGCCATTAAACAGGCCTCTGCTCATGCGCGCAATCGCCAGTGGGTGATCACGCAGCCGGGTACTGTTGCGCTCATGTGCTGCATGGTATTGCGGGCTCTGGATAGTTTATGTGTGTAGGCCATGATCTCGGAGCTTCTTCACAGTGTAAACCAAAAAGAAGCATGCATATCGGGGTTTGCACGCTACAGTATACAACCTCGCGGGATGCTCTCTCTAGGACAAGAGCATCAGAGCGTCACAGCATCAGAGCGTCACAGCATCAGAGCGTCACAGCATCAGAGCACAAAGTCCACCATATCAGGAATTCCGAGCTCGCTCCGCAGTGGTTCGCAGCAGTTGGCAGCAGTTGGGACGCCGGCCACACTTCTCCCTGACGCAAAAGCATGACTCTGTGCCAGTCCACATGAGGGCAGACGACCAGGGTTTCGCTGCACTGTGTCCACCTGCAGCGATCCCGCGCCTGTCGTCCCCATGGGAGATGTCCCTTCTGTCCTGTGTCCGTGATCCTCCCTATCGAGCGCCAGCTGCAGCAAAATCCCAAAAAATGGACAACGCCCTTTGCGATTGCGCGCAGAGCCCAGGACGGCGGATTCTGCGCGGCGGGGCACCGTCATCTCAAAAGACGCCGCCGCCGCCCCTTCCTCCGACACACCAGACCTCCACCCCGACTCGGTAACAAGACACAACATGCTGTCGAGATTCAACAGCCAGGCGCTGGGCGGCCGGGGTCAGTCTGCCTTCTTGTGCGCGCAATTGTCTCTGCGCCGCACGCACAGGAGGCCCATGAGCTGACCTGCGACAGCGAAACTGGACGATGTGACACAGCTGTTGGAGAAGCTCAAGACCGACGTGGATGCGAAGAAGCTGTCGAACAAGCGTAGGCTGGCCCACGTCCGCGCGCGCAGCCAACAAGCTGACCGTGTGTAGAGCGGCTGCACCTGCTGGAAGAGCTCAAGGTGCACAGTCGCGCTGTCGAGCATGCGGACCCCATGTTCACCAAAGACGTAGGGCCCCGGGCGTGTTTATGGCACAATGCAGAGACTGACCGGGTGCCAGGGGATGCGGACGCTGTGTCGCTACGCATTCGACGTGGGCGACGACAAGTCGTCCCGCGAAGCCCTCCGCTGCATTGCAAACACGCTGCTGCTCCAGCCGCCCACGCGCCAGCTGCTCATCGACCTGGGATATGCGCCCAAGGCCGCCGAGAAGCTCAAGGTACGCGCACCGCAGGCACCGCAGGCACCGCCATGGCTCGCTCTGACAAGCGCGTAGAGCGAAGACACCGACGACGAGTTCCTGCTCTCCCGCATCCTCTTCCTCATGACCTACGACACGGACCTCGACTACGGCAAGCTGGCCAACGAGCACCACCTCGCCGACTCCATAAACTCGGCCCTCCACCGGCATGCCCGCCTCTACTCGAAATCCACGGCCCGCCGCCTCTCCCACTGCCTGCCAATGCAGCAACCCATGCAGGAAATGGCCCTCTCCGAGACGCTCAAGCTCCTCTTCAACGTCCTGCACTTCTACCCGGATCTAGCCGAGCAGTTTTCCAAATCCATACCCAACATCTTCAAGATCCTGGTGCGGAGGAAGATCCCCACGCCGCCTCTGCAAGCCCCCACATGCTACCTCGTCAACGCCCTCATCAACCTCGATCTCGAAGACCACAAGGGCCAGCAACTCAAGTTCCTTGGCATGAACGCTGTATTCCCAAAGTTTGACCAGAAATGCAACGCCGAATTCCTCATCAACATCCTCGACAACGCCATCGTCGCATACCCCGAAGCCGAGCTCGACAACCAAATCTCCCCGGTCCTCACTCTCATCCGCCGCATCTATGAAATCGCCCCGAAGGAAGTGAGAAAGTACATGGAGTGGCTGCTCCTACCCTCGGACGAAGAGCGCACCCGCCCGCTCGGAAAATCAGACACCTTGTCCTCACGCCTACTCCGGCTGTCCACCTCTGCACTAACACCGTCGTTGAGAAGTAACATATCAACCATGATGTTTGAGCTTTCAGATAAAGACGCCACCAAGTTTGTGCACAACGTCGGGTACGGATTCGCGAGCGGATTCCTGCTTTCTAATAACATACAGATGCCGGAGAATGCCTTGGAAGCACACGCCATGGCTCAGACGGAGGCTGGGGGTGGAGTTCCAGTGAATCCGATTACGGGTCAGAGACTGGATAGGGAGGAGCCGAGGGATGAGACGCCCATGACGATGGAGGAGAAGGAACGGGAGGCTGAGAGGCTGTTTGTGTTGTTTGAACGGTATGTCCTCTTTTCCACTGTTTTCATGTCTCCGAAATTATATCTGTTTATGAGCATGAATCTAACAATGTGCAGATTAAAAGCAACGGGTGTAATGGACGTCAAGAACCCCGTCGAGGAAGCTATCCGCTCGGGGAGGATCGAAGAGCTACCTGACGATGCGAGTGACTAAGCCTGTTTTATATTGTCCTTGGATTCTCTTGACTGTCTGAGTATACAGGATGGAGTTCATGATGGCATATCTTTGAGCATCGGCGTTTAAGGAAGGACACTGTCTCCTTGGTAATCTCCTTTGGCATGTCGTGGAAATTGTGGACATGAGGGAAATGGGCACGAAGATTGGGTAAACCTGGACTGAACAAAATGTGTAAAATGAAATAATCCACCATTTTATCTCGATGGTGACAAGGGCAGGAGATGGGTCAGAACTTGCCTTGTAAATCTTGTATTTCAACTATACAGTACGAAAACCAAACCACATCATGTAACTGTTCTCCAACCCCCAGTGCCCCTCCCCCCCAACCCCCCAATCTGTCCACAATCATCCTTCCCCAACCTAACACCACAACCACGCCATCCACACACCACCGCCACATCATCATTCCCCCAGGCTAATCCCATGCATTCACTGTATAGCACGTGCAGCTCATTGTCTCTGATTCGGTCGGCATCACAATCCATTGCACCCCTTTAATCCACGTCCGCCTCCACACTGGCAGTCACATGGTTGACATAGAACTACCACATACCCTATCATCCCATGCCATGCCATGCACAAAATCACGGATGCCGATATGACCCAACCCATCCCATCTACCCGCAACTTGGTACACTCCCACCCCTCCCCAGCCACCTCCCCCAATACCCCCCATCCCCTATCCCTCCTCCCCGCAGAAACCCAAACCCAAACCCCCAAAGAAAACGCTAAACCCACTCCAAACAATAAAACGCAGAACAAAATCAAGCAAAAAACAAATTGCAAATGTGTCTGTCTGTCTGTCTGTCTGTGTGTAACTGACTGACCGACCGACCGACTGCCTGCCTCGCTATGAAGAACGCGAAAGACAGTTGTGTATGAGGTACGCGTACAATATCCACCCATATGCCCTCGACCCATATCCCTCCCTATTCATCAAGTCGCTGTGCAATTTAGCCCTGATATCCGACCCATTGTCCGACTGTTTGCATGCTGATGCTAACGTTAATCCCCCCCCCTCTCCCCCCCTGGCGAGTGAGTCCCGATTCTAGTTTCCATTCTACTGATACGTGACCCATACCCACCCATACCATGACCATAACCATACTATACCCATAATCCCATCGATCCATATGCATGCATGCATCAATCAATCAATCTCATTCTGATGCACCAGACCCTGCTCATCCTCATCTCCCTCCGCCGTCCCCGTTTCACTAGTATTCGTAGTCTGGGGTTCACTCGCGTTATCACCATCGTCATCTGCAAACAAGTCGACGGTGAGCAGACTCTCGATATCGCCCTCCTCTTCATCGTCGAGATCAAGGTCGTCTTCGTCGTCTGCCATGTCCTCTGCCTGGACTTCAAACGCGATATCAATTGTGACTGGAGGTGGTGTTGTGTTTTGACTTTGTGATAGCTGTGTGCTGAGGGTAGGAGGTCCATCGACAACAGGATCAGTGTCAGTGTCGATGTCTGCTTCCGCGCCATCCGAGACGTCTACAGTAGCCGAGTTAGACGGTCCTGCAGTGATGACTGTGAAATGGTTTGGCTCTTGTGTGACGCCGAATTCGGTTGTGACGGTGATGGAATCTGGACTTGGGGCTGGCAATTCACTCATGCCGGGGATGCCACCATCGTCTATACCGTTCTCTACAGCACCCCACATCATGGCCAAGTCCTCACCCGTTAAAAAGGTGAAGAATTCAAACACCGCACCAGCCATCTCATCTGCGTGACCTCTCTCTTCCTTCTCCTTTTCCATCTTCTGCTGTGCACGAAGCTCTGCTGCTTTCTTAGCTTTGATTTCTTCGTCCAGCCGGCATTGAGCCTTGTTCTCCTTTTTGCGAGCGCAAAATGGGCAGTGAAAGTTTACCGTGCAGTAACTGCATGTACAGGTTGGGTTAGAGGAAACGCAAGCCTACAAAGTATATTAGTCAAGATTCGGTATAAAAAGGGGGAATTACGTACATCGCAAACCAGGACTTGGCAATCTGTGCACTCCTTGAGCATTGCGGGACATTGGGGCCTATTGTCGCCTACAGGCCTAGGATGGCAAAAGTACGATCCGCATCCTTCCCATTGCACTGGGTGGCGCGGATTGCAGGGGAGAGGAAGAGGGTTGGCAATAGGGTTGACCGTTCGAGGATTATGAGGCCAGACTGGACCAATGCGGCCACGAACACCTGAGGCGCTGAAGGAGCGAGGACGAGATGAGCTAACGGGCATGTATGGTAGCGAGCTGGAGTTAGTAGGGGGATCGATAATGGATAGGTGAGAGCTTAGTGAGGTCGAAGTAGACATGTCAACCGCCGAAGGGCTAAACTGTGGGACCAGAATCTGAGACTGGGACATTGGTGCTTCTTCCACAGATTCGGTGTCATCAGATGTAGATGGTGGATGTTGTGAAGAGGCGGCAGAAGGGGCGCGTTCGGGTTCCTTGCCGTTTGCTCGGTTTGGATTGAATTCTGGTATTGACAAACGAGGGGGTTCCGTGTGTGTACGAGCATACTGGCGTTCTGTGAGCATGTCCCGGTAGCCGCACTTTCTGAATTTGAGAGCCCTAAAGTCGTGTTCTTTGCAGATCGGGGTCTTACAGCATCGACAAGTTACTTTCCACCGGAAACTCCTGTGGCAGTCCTGGCAAAGCCCCCGCGGACATGTTTCGGCCTGTAGGTCTAAATTGTCCTGCTTCAGGTACTGCAGAATGTCAACATCCTCGCCGAGCACGTATTCGTAGAGGCCGTTGTTTTTCAGCTCCCTAACATAATCGACAGGTCGCAGCTGGGCCGAGAAATCTGGGTCTTCGAAATCTTTGGTCCGCGGCAAAGGCGCTGCACGAATCTTGTCGGCGCCCCTGCCGCCCAGTCCAAGCCCCGGTACCGCAATTCCACCGCCTCCAGAGAATATAGGCTCCAGGCAGCACCAGGCCATGTTCAACTTGGGAGGATCTCGCGAAATGGGCGGCATTGGCATTCCATTGTTAGGTCCGTCTTCCGAATCAGACGAATCTTCGCCTGGAGCGTGCTCGATCATCAGGTTGGGGGACCGCGTTGCTCCCGGAGCCCACCAAAATCGGATAACTGGACGGGCCTTCACGGCGCGGTTCTGGCCCTCAAGGGAGGCTGACGATCCCGATGCCTGGCTGAGAGGGCTGCCCAGCGTTGCACCAGAGCCAAATGCCAGACTGGTGAAATTCCGCGTCTTGACCCGCTTCTTTGGAATAGGCCTGTTGAACGCACAGCTCGCGCAGAGAGTCTTTCGACATCCCATGCAATGCATGCGCACGCTGCAAGACTCGCAGCGCTCGAGAATGACTTCCTCACACTGTGCACATTTCACATCCTCAACGAAGGTGCTGTGGCTCTTCCGCAGATGTGCTGGCACATGCTTTCCCTCTCCGATGAATGGTCCGTTTTCGGTGCCCAGGGGCTCTCCATTCTGTCCGGTTTCCGCAATTTCCCATAACCGCCCGTCTGTCGCCCCGAGCTTCGAGGATGTTTCAACGCCTCCGAGCCGGTTGCTCGACCGCCACAGCCGGTCAAATGGCACCCACACCTCGTTGTTCTGCGGTCCAGGCCGTCCGGTGTGGTAGTCTTTCCGCCGGTAACAGCGGCCGCCGGGAGTGGGACACCACGCCGTGTCTGTCCATATTCCGAGCTGGTGACATATCTCGATGAGCTGGTGCGTCGGGTCGGAGTCGGAGTCGCGGCGGATGAGGGACGAGGGGAGGTACGGGCGGCGGCGGTGGTGGCGACACCGGTACGTGTAGATGCTCTTGAGGGCCAGTTCCTTGCGGTCCCACGGGCCGTTGGGCAGGGTGAAGGGCTCCAGGAACGGCACCAGATGGTACTTGATCGAGACGTTCTTACAGCCCCGGACCGAGAGGTGTTGCAGCGTGCCCATCCGCGGATTCAGCACGTTCATGCCCAGCGCGCCGCCCGTCACGGCCGTGTTGCACAGGTCCAGACTCATCAGGCGCGTCCCGCATGGCTGGATGATCTGCTTCAGCAGGGCGTCGAACGAGTACGTCTTCAGATGGCGGTCCCGGTCGGAGCCGTCGTTGTCGGACACGATGGCCGCGGGCTGGGGCAGCCGGAACGACAGCGTCCGCCATGCCAGCGGGTACTGCCGTAGGAAGTCGCGCAGGTGTCGCGATGTGTGGTAGAGGCGGAGGACGGAGGCGGTCGGGATCTGCGACAGCAGCGATTCGAGAATGGGCGGGTATGTGGTGATGATGGATTCGAACAGGCTGAGGGCGATGTCGCCGCCGCCAGACTCACCGGGTGAGACCGTCTCGGGCTGCGCGGGCATCGGCGACGGTTCGGTGCTGGCATCCGGGCCCCAGAAGCGATCGAGTGAGGCCATGCTTTCTTCTGGGTGCGGCTGCAAGTGGTGGAGTGGCTCCTAGCAAAGGGATCCCCCAGGGCACGGCGGGCGGCGGGGTTGGCAGAGGGACATGTGCGAAAAGCATGCGACAGGCGCTGGAGGCAGCCGCAGCCCCGATATAAAGCGAAAGGATAAGGTGGTGCGTTGTTGAAGGCGGTCGTGTGTGCGTCGATATGGTGCTTGGCCTGCCGGTCACGTTTGGACCTTTGGGCCTGTGCCAAGAGTGGAAACTGCCCTCACCGGACCCCTTCGCTCAACGTGTAACCAGACAAGCGCCGCCGAGATGCACGATTTGCTGTCTGCGTTGCACGTCCTGGTTTCTGTATCAAGGGCCCTGACGAAAGAGTGTTGGAAATTTGCAAAATCGAAGCAGGAGCCGTCGCCGTTGGCCAGTGACATGCATAGGCGTATGGCTTGCTCTAAAACGTCCCTTTCGATATGCTAAGCATTGGCACAGAGCGTATCTGGACCAGAGATAGCGCCGAACTGTCACGACAACACGCATTTGACAGTGTTGACAGTTGTGCCGTGGCCATCACAGGCAAACTGCAGCAATTATTATGCTCTCACCAAATGAGGACTTACATACAGGTATGCCTTTAGACAATAGTCCCCTGGTTATATTGCCAAATTTGGAATTTGGCCCTCTTCATATTGTCTACTGTTGCAAGTGAAGAGATCCTTCATCACCTTGCCTTCCAAAGCCAGGCCAAGCAATACATACACGGGTGGTACAGTATCTGCGCCTACCGCCAGGCACTGTCAATGACAAGGCTCCCAGTTTCAACGTCATGCCACTTGACAACCTGACCTTGCCTCACTGCTGAGATGTCTCGGGATATAATTAACAACACCCTCCACACGCCAGGATGATCCATACCCAAGCCCCCCCAATCCCAAATTCCAATACGCTATGCTTCAACAAAACAAAACAAAAACCGAAAGAAGATGACGCTGGACACAACAAAAGGAATACACCGCTCAAAACATCCAGTTCCCATCCGTGTCCCGGTCCTGCAGTCCATCAAACAACACAATGTCAAACTCCAGGTCCCCGTCGACATCACAATCGCTTCCAGCTGCAGGCCAAAGGTCATTGCTCACAAATGAAAACACCGGAAGATGGGAATCTGTGGCGGTTGTGTTGAGCTCCTTCCCTGCTGCCGAATCCAGGTCGAACGCCGGTCTCGTCGGTGGCATACCAGATCCAACCTCTATGGTGCCGAAATAGGGTATAGAAACTCTTGTCCTCGTACCCGCGCGTCGCGGGTCGAGAGATGAAATCAGCTTCTTGATTACAATTACGCTCCGGGCCGCGATCTTTTCGCGGGTGCTTGATTTGGCCAGTTTCTCCATCTCTGCAATTACGCGGCAAACCATGGCGAAATCGCTGCCGCGCGTCCTTTGCACCTCGGCTTTTTCTCTGGTGCTCATCTCGATGAGGATATCGAGGACGATGGTGACTGTGGCGATGAAGACTCCCAGCTCTGCCCATCGACAGCAGGCCTGAGTGATGTCTGCATTTCGCAGTGCAAACCACCGCATGATGATGTTACGGCTTGATTGTGTCGCCGTGAGCTTTGAGAATTCGTACCGACTATCCTTGGCTGCCCTCAATAAAAAGGGAAGATGTACGAATATCTTCAATTGGAAATGCCAGATCTGTGTGACGAGTCTCTCCAAGACTTGAGCAGATTCTTCCGATCGTGCTGTGGACGGTACATTCGGGACTTCCCAAAACTCATGTGGCATCTGCTTCATTATAGAATCTAGCTTTTCGTCCAATGCAAGCGCTTGTACGTATGACTGTGATGTGAACTCTCGGTCAAGATCGGATATTTGCCGCATCAGTGAGCCGAGCTTGCAGCGGTGGATTTGAGCCAGGCCAGTATTCTCGGGTAGCGGGTAGTCTTCTGCCGCAAATGGCAAACGAAGGTGTAGGCCCAAGTACCGATCTGCGTCCACGAACAGCCGCCAGACGAACTTTGCTGCTTCAACAGATTCGATGGGTGGGTTTGTGGTTGGTTGGGTGATGATACGGTGGAAGCCCATGAGGTGAGCAAGATTAAGCGCGCGCCGAATGATAAGCCAGGCCTGTCGCAGGTTGGCGCTGTTCATGTGGTATGTTGCGAGAAGACACAGGGTCTCAAGACCAGGGAGGGTGGACATCTGTTCGTCGCAAGAAGTGACCAGAGAAGTGACTGTGGTGACGTAGTTCTCCATGGTTGCATCCAGAGACCAAATGGCCGAGAGACGAGAGACCTGGAACTGCGGCGGAAGACTGCCTATACATATGGCAAGGTGAAGCAGTGTTCTTGCGACGACGATCGAGTGCTCCTGGGCTATCGCCGACATGTCCAAAGCGTAAGACTGGCGGTCCTTGTTGACGAAGACATCCTTGGCGGGTTTGTACATAGACATGATTGTCCAGCAGTTTGTAGACTCAAAAATGATGTCTGCATCGTGTTGAGATGGCAACAGAGCTATCAATGCTCGCCGAGTGGTCTCGTTAGTGGAGATGACACTGCTCTTGTCTGTATTGTCACATAGTGTTCTTATAGAAGGCGCCGCAGCCCATGATGAACTAATCTGTGCTTCGATTAGCATGTAAAATCGAAACTGTAATGGTACTTACGATCTTGCTGCCGATGGAAGGAATACTGCGCGCATCAAAATTGATATCCGGAAGGCCAAGGAAATACGCTGTCGGCTTCTCTGGGGCGTCCACCAAAGTTGAACTTCGAGAGAGCTGTTGAACGGGCCCAGCCGGTGTGAATTTTCGACAGACGTACTTCTCGAACAGATGCTCCAGTTTGCTCAACTGCTCTCCAATGTGGGCAGAACACGGCTTTTGGTCATCTGTAGACTCTGCAGCTACACTAGTCGCACTGCTCGCATCCGTATTAGGTGAACTATTCTGCATCTTGGGTCGTTTGCCTGGAGGTCAAGTTAGATGTTTGTGCGCTCTACTCGGGATGAATCGCATTATCGATCCGTAGTTCTCATTCTCACATTCCCAACACGCCCGGAAGCCTTTACAGGGTCTCTTCTTTCCCGATGGAGATTCATCGTTGGAGGTGTCCATTGCAAGACATTACCTAGAAAGCAGAAAAACAGCGACTGGACGGTCTAGTTGCATGACACCGAAGGAGAGCAGAGGTTGGCCAGCACATTGTCCGGGCCCTTGGTCACTTTCATAGCGGGGATTGAGGGTACGATGGCAAACCCGAGGCGGCGTGATTGTTTGGGCCGGGGCCACTTTTGTGCGAGATTTCGTCCGCCCGCTGCCATGCAAACACCCAATCCCTCTGTGGCTTGGCTGCTTAAACCCGGGAACCCCAACGCTCCGAGACCTTTCGGATTATGAAGCACGGAGTATCCCGTCGGATACTGCTCGTGTGCATTACTTCTCTTGAACTAAGTACTTAAGTTGGAAGGTTGCCTTACAAGTACTAGATGACCACAAAATCTATAAGCTGTTACGGCGCTCGCAAATGCACGAAGCCGTTCGTACGTACTGTCCGGATTTCGTGTCGCTGACAAGCGCTCTTCGAGTCGAGCTGCAGCCGCCCGCATAATTACCGGAGAGACTGTGGGATCAAATAACACAGGCATCCAACATTTTACAACTGATGCGGGCGAAGGATCACCCGTAGGCCGATCCCACCACCAAGATGGCTTCTCAATAGCAGAGAGCCCGAGTGAACTGATTATGTATAAGACATAGTTCAAATCTGGGATGAAAACACTTAGTTCAAAATACAATACCTTTCTGATCCCTACGTTTAACTTGCAAATCGTTCAGTTGCCTTCCAGCTTACATTCGAGTTTCAGCCTTAAACATCATCTGAAGCTCATTTTCAAATATTACAGTCAGCTCGTGTCAATGGGGATTAAGATCATTCTCGCTGGTGCGACTGGCTTCATCGGTGGGGAGGTTCTGCAGCAATGCCTGAAAAATCCCGCCATCACTTCCGTAGTCGCACTCTCGCGACACCCTCTACCCGAAGTTGCAGGCATTAGTAAAGTAGAGGTTGTAATCATGCAAGACTTCAGGCACTATCCGGACGAAGTGCTTGGAAAAATTGCTGGAGCGGATGGGTGTATATGGTACTGTTAGGTCCGAACTGAATGTAATCAAAATTCGAGAGCTGACCGCGTGACTAGGTGTATGACAAAAGCAATTGTGGACCGTACTCTCGAGCTCGACTATCCTAAAGCGTTCGCGGAGGCAATATCGAACACCATAGTCGAGTATGAGAAGCCTTTCCGGTACATCCACCTCTCTGCCAGGCTCGTGGAGAACGACCCGGACAAGTCCTTGTGGATCGCTGGTTCGATGAGAAAGCTCAAGGTACGATTCCCAGACCAACCCCAAGGTGAGAATATCCGGAAGGGCCCTGCTGATCCCGCTCCAGCGCCAGGGAGAACTCCAGATGATAGAGGTTGCCGAAGACACATCCATTGGCAGATTCTGGGAGACTAGAATTGCGCGCCCCGGCATGGTGGTGCAAAGAGGAGCAACATTTGGAGAAGCCCTGTGTATGCTCGGCTCCACCTGGACGATTCGGTCGGACGAACTAGCCCTCGCACTAATAGACACGGTGGTAAGCGGAAGCAACGAGCAGGTGATAGATACTGTTACACTGCGGAACAGAGGCCAAAATTTATTCAAGAGGAAGCTGGAATCGACCACCGCCTAGCACATCCATTGTAGTGTATTTGATAACAGCAGTATATGTCCATGACGGAACACGCAATATTGAATTATGGGAACACGAATGAGCGATGCCCTGTCTCTTGACGTACTATGGGGTTGATGGATGGAGTTTGACGTCCATGCAAGTACCGTAGGGGGTAAAGGGCTGCAGTAATGGCTTGTTGTAGTAGTGTAATACCATCTCTGTGAAAGCATAGCATCCTTCGGCAGTGCAGGTCCGTCCGTGGGGTTGTCCGAAACGCCTAGTCACATCTCCAGAGCCAAGATTGGGTTGCAATGCATGGGCACTCTCTTTCTGCGTGACAGTTGTTTTGGTATTATGTTTGCAACCATTTCCTCCCCAAATGCTGACTCTTGAGCCCGTGTCATCCCTAGCACCGTGTCGGGGTGTGTTGGCTTCCTATTTAGATTCATGCGTACATTTCATCATACTCCCCGTCTTCCTCGTCATCAACAGAAGGAGGGACAGGCTTCTTTTTCTTTAGTAGCTCCTTGCGGTCCAGTGGACATGTGGAATTGAGCTTCAGCCACGGGCCAATGCAATCCAAGTCGAACATGTGGTCCTTGTGACAGGGAAGCTGGACAACGAGAGGATACGGATCTATTGGCCATGCTTAGTCTGGCCGCGAGCAACACATCTCATATTTGATCGAGCCTACCTTCGAGAAATGGATTGACGCAGATGGGACACGTATCCGTAGCCTTCAACGACTTCTTGGGCACTCTCTCCAGCTCATCCAGAAAGGTGTTGGGCACGCCTTTCAACTCAGTCGGGGGGTCGTCTGCATTTTCCCTCAGAACGCCGATCATGTTCGCCAGAAGGTCGTTGCCGCCCTGCTCGCTTCCTTGGTCGTCCGGCGATCGTCCGCGCATCATCTCGAAGGCGTTGGCAAGCAAGCGGAAAGCAGCCGCCATGTTCTCAGGCTGGGGCACCGCATTGGGATTGTGGTGTGCGGCTGGATCAGAGGTATCCACCAGGTCGAGCGTGGAGAAGAAGGTCGACAGGTCAGGGCGGCGCGGAGGAGCCTGCGTAGGCTTCTCCTCCTTGATGTTGTGTTCAACTGTGCCATGGTCAATTGCGCTGCTTTGAGAGTGCGAGGGCTGTGTAGAACTTGCCTTCGTAGCCAGACATTGGAAGGAGTATTCGAGATAGTTGGTTCGGCCGATGTTGCTTGGTTGCGCTGAGGCCGTGGGCACCACTTTTGTAGCGCAAGTCGCGAGGGACGCGTGCCCATTGGTGCCTGCCTACAATTTACGTCGTTGATCGTCGCTTCCTCTCCCCGCGGCATGCGCCACACGCACCGCCACAGCCCCCCGCTTCCAGCAGAGACCCGTGACCGGACAACCTACCACAAGGAGATGGTCCAGGCGGGCAGGCGGGCAGGCGGGCAGGCGAGAGCAGTCGTGGTCCCCGAGAGTTGTGTCCCTGCTGAGCTTAAACTTCTGAACGTCTGTCCTCTTCTGAACATTGCATATCGGGCTAGGGTCGTACGTTCAGTACACACCTAGACTATTACAAGCAGACAAGTACCTACTGCGGCAGAACGATTGCGACGTGATTCCACGCGGAGATGATGGCCACGCTCTACCGGCATGTTGTGGCTTTTGTGAACCGGGATTCCCGAATCTCTTTTTTTTCTTGCGTGCGTCATCTCTCCGAGGTGGCGAGATGAAGATGCTTGAACCACCGAAACCATCATTCTCCAGATCTTTTACGTGTCCTTTGCCAGTGAAAGCTCTGCATAGGCCTTGCTCTAGGGATCCTTCAGATGAAGCACTGCTCCGTACCGCACTTCTCTGTACCATTCTGGACGAGATGATCATCATTCAGATTTGGTCGCGCGCGTAACTATCATGAGCAGACAAACTACTACCAACATGAAATCAGACTGACCATCGTACAACTGGTCTGCCTGTCTCGGTTATCGCAATGCCCCTTTGGAGCGTAGGGCAAGGATCCATGTCCGAGGAGTCCGGCCCACCTGTCAGTGGTTCCTGAAACTCAAACCCATTGACACAGCCACAGCGCGATGTGAAATTCTCCACGTCACGTCTGGATCCACTCTCCCGCTCTTCACTACCGACAAGAATGTTCGAGCCAGAGCAGAAGGGGCGCAGTCTTCACGGCGGCAAAAGGAGGACGCACCTGGAATAAACAAAAGGGACACCGCTGGCCACATTCAAACGCTGCATATCACTCCACTATACCCGCTACAGCCTCAACATTCATCTCGACACAGCTTTGGAACTTGTATACAAATCTCCATACGACTACTACCAGTCAGATACATGTCTCTTATCCTCATGTCTACCAACACCCCCTCTCCACCCGAAAGGGTGAAATCGTCCAAGGGACTCACTCCGGACTGGGCACGCGCACTATATCAACAACGAAGGTCTTCGAAAAGCTCGGGATCATCCTCAAGACCAAGAACAGGAAGATCTTTGACACCGCAATCAACTTCACTCTCCACTGGCAATGCAAGCGACGATGCTCGCTCGATACGATCCAACCGGTCGCGGGGACGGGCCACGTTCTCGAACATGTTGAACAGGCTGAGGTCATCCTCAAATGTCAGCATTGGAGTGGGAGGGCAACAGCTGCAAGAGTCAGACTTTAAGCAGATCGAGGACTGGTTCCTTGGATTCGACCGTTACAACCAGCTGGTCACGACGCACGTGTCCAAAGATCGCTCATCCGAATCCCTAGAATTCGCCAGAATAGCTACTATCCTAAGCAAGAACTGCGGGGGACGCTTCCTCCACGGATTGCCTGAAGCAGTATTCGACTTCTCGCTTCTTTGGTGTCCAGCAGCACCTTCAAAGCGCGCAGATACAACGGAGCCGTCCTGGAGCTGGACTGGTTGGACTGGCCCGGCGAATTTTCCGTTCGATCCTACCAACGCTCCGGATCTCCACAGCATGCCACAAAGCGAAGGCGAGTGGTTCCGATCAGAAATTCTCCACTATCACACGGGGCCTGAATCCGCACCATATACAATCCGTCGCGAGAAGGAGCGGAAACTACGAATCCACTACCCGCCATACTTCCATGCGCCAAGGGGATACGAAGTCAACGCCGACTCGAATATATTACGGTTTGCTGCGTACACGACCTCTGCAGACGGATTCACTGCAGAGCAGCTTCATCATGATGGAAAGATGATCCCTTGCGCGCATCTCATGGACGAAAAGGAACAGCACTGCGGCGTGATTATGGATTACGAGGAGTCAATATCAGCACCCAGCTCTACGGGCCCATTTGAATTCGTCTTGCTATCGCGCAACATTCGACGAGCACCGGCCACTCAAACAAGACGGCCCGTTATCGAGACAATTCATCCACCAGGGACACCGATCTGGGATGGAGAGCGCTTTGCCTGGGATCAAGAAGTGGTGGATCATGACGAGGACATATTTCCTTCTGGTCCTTGGAAGATGTTGAATGTAATGCTGATCAAATGGGTTGGTGACTCGGCAGAGCGCGTTGCGATTGCGCGCATACATGAAGATGCGTGGTTGCAGAGGAATCCGACGAGGAAAGAAATTGTACTTCGATGAGATGGCTGCTGTTTGGGTTGGTATAGTGGATTTTGGACATGTGGTTGACAACCTTTCTACCAGCCTTCTGCTACTACCTAAATTAAGGGAGTAGAAGAATTAATAGCGTAGAACAGAGTCGCAATAGCTCGAATGAAGGGTCCTACTACTATACCTTTAATTACGGACTTGAACAGGAGGATTGGAACTTTGCTGTCTGGACACAATTCTGGAGCCCACCGCCTAGATGTACCGTGAAGATGTAATTCTCAAGACATAGTATCTCAACACAATATCAACCTATGATACCCAAAAAGATATGCGTTTGCTCATTCATTTACCTGTGAATCAATTCTGGATGTTCACTCAAGGTGAAAAGCTGCCGATAAATATCGTGGGCTTGGAGAATGCTAATAACTCACATCCATTTGTTGTGAACCTTGCTTGAACTTGTTTTCGGAAAGTTTTTTTTCCCCATCCTTCTGTCTATCCTTGACTGGAGGCTTTTGGCAGGTTCTTCTACCATGCTAGAAAGTTTTGCATGTGGTGTTCACCACTCCGCACGGTTATTGCAGCATGGTGGACCGGATTTCATAATTCCTGAACTGTACGGACATGTTTGGAAGAAGCAATTGTTTTGTAATCACTGCCCATCGACCTCGACACTTGCTTTTCCAGCACGACAGGCGCCCGTTCTCGTGAAATCCACTGTTGACAGCAAGGATGTTGCTTTTGCAGGAGTTCATCAAGCGTCCAATCCGAGAATGATTGGGCAGCAGGGATGCGTTGCTGGGGAAGGCGCTAGCGTGCCAAGGCTGGTCCTGGCGTCGATTTGGAGGACCAGCCATCCGACCACAACACGCGAACATACCAGGCCCAGGGAGAGACACGCACTCGACAGCCCGGCATTTCGTCCATCGTTCGTTCTTCTGCCTCCCGCCAATTCGACACGCGCGCCCTGGACTGTCCTCGCACTGCCATGTCCACCGGCCTCTGAGTGAGTTTTGACGTGCGTCCCCCGACGCGTCAAACCCTTGGAAACCTTGACCCCTCCACCACACCGGACCTTCCGCAGTCCACTAACCTCTCCACGCATGGCAGCAGTCTCTATACCGCCCTCGCCCCATATCGCCAGCATGAACACACGCCGCGTTCCTCTCGCGAACCTCCAGAATGCCACCAACTCCCCCCTCCGCGCTTCCCACGTAGGAGGCAAGCGACAGCGCTCCCACGCCAGCGAGCAACGCGACATTGCATACGGCCAGCCTCCGTCGAAGAAGCTTGCCATTGAGGTTGATGATGCAGAGTCGCGTCGCAATGGGCTGGGCCGACGGAGCGGGGCGCCGCCCAATGCCTTCCAGAAGAAGCTCGAGGCCGCCCGCGAAGTCAAAGCAGTTCCAAAGCGCAGCGAGCAGGTGCAACAGGCTGTCACGGCCAATCTCGACAACATCCGACAATGGCAGAGGCACTACAGGAAGATGTTCCCTGAGTTCGTGTTTTATTTCGAGAGCATACCAGAGGACGTGCGGAGCAAAGTGTCTAGACAGGCACAGCTGTTGGGTGCGGTACGTGCTATCTATTCCTCATAGCTGTGATAATTGCTAATTTTGTATCAGCGTGAGGTCAAATTCTTTTCTCGCGAAGCAACCCATGTGATTACCACGCGCCCCATTCCCGCAGAGCTCGAATCGAGTAGCTCGACCACCACCTCCTCCACCCAGGCCAAGGGAACCGTCAATCCCGCCCAGCTCGAGACAAAGAAATCCGTGTTTGATACGGCACTGCAGAAGTCTGGCCATGGTGACATTCTATACAAGGCCCGGGAATTGCGCATGAAGATATGGTCGGCCGAGAAGTTGCAGCGGATGTTGAGCGCCATGTTCAACACCGAGACTGGAGAGCAGGTCACGGATGCTCCGACGCGTCGTGGAGCTGGTGGTCTCCAGTCCAAGCTGGGACGCCAGGCGGATCTGCAGACCCTTTTGCAGAACGAGAAGATCAACGGCCCGCTGGACCGTGATTATAGCGTGGCTAATCAGGATTTGATTCAACTGCGTGGATACTACGTCTACATTCATGACATGGACGAGGTCACACGACCAGTCATGGTGCGTGAGTACCCGAAAGTGGCCAAGAAAGAGGAGGGCAAATGGCCACAGTTTCGCGCGTCTGGAGCTGGCAAATGCCCGTTTGTGGACGATCCGCACCATGTTCGTCGCGCACAGCAAGAGCTGGAAGAGAAGGCAAGGGTTGAAAGGGTGCAAACGACGCGAGCTACCGTTGTCCCGCGTACACGTGCAGCCGCCGCTCTGGCAGAACGACGTGCGTTGGGCGAGAATAACAACCTCGCCAGGCGTCTTTCCATGAACGATCAGCCCAGCCAGCAGATCGATGCCAAGCCATTGGATCCCCCCAAGGTCGTGCCCACGAAACGCTCAAACACAGATGGTATGCCTCCTATGTTTGGAAGTGCGCAGGCGAGCATTCGTGCTATGCCCAGGTTTGCTGGTGGAGAGCCAGTTGCATCTGGTATCCAACCCTCGAACATTACGTCGGCGATCCGCTCGCAGATGATCTCGTCAACTGCCGCTGCTCCAGGAGCTCGCGTCGGCAACAGCAAAGAAGTTAACCAGCTAAAGAGGAAGGTGTTTGAGAAGAACAGCGCCCCCTCCACCAACAGCAACCATTCCATGAACGAGATGAGGGTTGCTTTGAACCAAGAACCCACCCAGGCCACAAGAGCGGCCAAGCGCAAGGCGCAGGAGACCCTTGGGTACATCCATGAAGATGAGGACGAGGAGAAAGCGGTTCGACGACCTGCTCTGATTCGCCGCCGGAATACTAAAGAGAAGGAGCTGAAGCCAGGCTACTGTGAGAACTGCAGGGAGAAGTTCAACGACTTCGACGAGGTACGTACTGGCCGCAGATTGACAGGCTTCACAAACTAACTCGTTACAGCATGTTGTCTCACGAAAGCATCGCAAGTTTGCAAACACCCAGGACAACTGGGACGTGCTCGACAAACTCCTGATTCAGCTCGAACGCGAATGAATGACGCACGACGATGATGTCCTGCTATCTGCTGCTCACGGTACGCACTCGATACAGATACCCACGAATATAATTTCCTTACCTTCGCTTCATCCAGCCCTCTGGCGTTCACTTCTGCGAATACCCGTTACAAAGCATTTCGGCGGCATGCAAGCATTTCAAGAGGCGTATAATTATTTCCTTGCGCTTTTCCTTGGGACCGAGGTTCCTTACTCTCTTCCGGTGGCACACTCTGCATGGCCTGACTGGCTATTTCTTAATTGGGGTGAGACTTGTGGTTTGGGTGTCAGTTGATATACATATGTGCATATGGTTCTGGTCGTGGTGGTGGTTGAGCTGGTTGTGGATGATGCGCTTCCCTTGTCGTCGCCTGTTGGTCGATTGCTTTGAGAAAAGTTTCGCGGGGCGGATGGATGGATGGATGATCCTGGGACGGTGTTGGAATATGAGGGATAGAGGATATCTTGTCACGAAGAGGAGACGTGGATATTCGTTTGGCGTGTGACATGGAAGGAGGGGCGGTACCTTGGTGCTGTGTCGTGCTGGCATGGGCGGAGATGATTGTGATCTTTTGTATTGCTATCGTGTTAGATATTGATCAATACGATGATGACCATTTATTAGTTGCGTGTTGGTGCTTGACATGTTCACTCCATGGTTTGGCTAAGGTGGGCTGTCACAAAGGAGAGTAGAGTTGAGTGAATGGTTCATGGGTGGTTGACCGCACCTCATCGGCTGCTGATTGGCCAGGCAACCTCACTTCATATTTCGACTTACCTTATCCCCTCCTCCCCTCCCAATACCTCACTCTCCCAACCTGGAAGCTACTACCCAAGGAAACTCACAACACTACATCCAACAACCATCCCATCTCATAAACACAATATTCTAACCCCCACATCTTCACCTTCTAAACTTCAAGCCCCCCGCGTCGATCAAGCCAATTGATACCAAAGCCAATATCCAAGAAGTAGAGAAGGGAATGGCAGAATTCTCGAGAGATAGTCCGGTCCCGGAGGAAGACGAGACGGCCGAGGCGCCGCTTACGATGGCGGCGAGTGTTATTCTGACGCAGCTGCCCAAGGATGCGAGTCTGGCATTGGAGAATGCGGGGGTGTTGGATGTGCAGAAAGGTATGTGTGTTTCTGTTTGATTTGTTAGGGGGATGGGGTTTTTGGTTTATTTTCTTGTGGATTTGGTGTGTGGTATGTGGAGGGGAGGGAGGGGGAAGATGGGATGAGAGGGTGTGTCTTGTGAAGAGATCACGGTTGGGGATGTGGTTCTGCTAGGGGTTCTTCTTTTGGCTTGATCTTTTGGTTTCTACACCTTCTTTCTTTCTTTCTTTCTTTCTTTCTTTCTTTCTTTCTTTCTTTCTTTCTTCCTTTCTTTCTTCCTTTCTTCCTTTCTTCCTTCCTTTCTTTCTTTTTCTTTCTCTGCCTCGCTTTCCCTCCCTTCCTCCCTCTTTTACCACACGTTACTCTCCCATCACCATGTCCACCTTTCCTCTTTCATCCCTCCTAACATCCCTCCTCGCCCTCCAGCTAACCCCCCACTCCAGTAACAATCCGTCTCCAACCCCTCGGCTCCGCCCCGCACCTCAACCAACGCGTATTCAAGCTCTCGACTACCGCTGCCTTCGCCACCATTGTCCGTTTCCTGCGTCGACGTCTCGGCGTGCGAGACCACGAGAGCGTCTTCTGTTATGTCGGCAATGTGTTTAGTCCGAGTTTAGACGAAGGAGTGGGGAATCTTTGGAGGGTGAGTGCTGAGTTGATTTTCGTGTCTTGGGGGAGTGGGATAAGGTGACTGACTGATGGGTACGTAGTGCTTTCGGACAAACGATGAGTTGGTGGTGGGGTATGCTATGGCGCCTGCTTTTGGGTAGGGCCGTGGGTGGGACTTGGAGGAGGTATGAAGGGTTTTTTTTATCACGTACATGAAATTCTGGCGTTTGGGGTAGGTAGGGAGCATAGCGGGCGGTCATCATTTCCCACAAGCAAGCTCTTGATGAATTTGGAGGTCAATTCCTTGTCTAAAGCACCCCACCAATACGCTTACAAGTGCATCACGAACACATACAACTGGAAGACTCGTCAAAATCGGTTGACCGTGAATATCTATATAAGAATCAACCCCCCCAAAGTGCATAAATGGACTCCTCGACATCCAAATTGACCCAGCACACTGTCTCTCGCCATGTCTTCCCAATGAAAATAAGGGTAAGTCATTTGCACCCAGAGACAGCCGCCTCCAAGAACCATCCCAGTCATGAAATCCAAAAACGTGATCGCTGAAACCCAGGGTAATATGCCGATGCGAGGGGAGAGCGCCGTGTGCGCCTGGTGCGTGCCTTCCAAATTGTATGTAGACGAATGATGAGATGAGAAGGGGGCTGAGCAAGGGAATGGTCAGCGGCAACAGTACGTCTTCTAGATGTCGTCCATGTTGCCGGCTGCCTCGTCTTCCTCGCCTGATTCGTAGCTGCCCACGGAGCTCATCTCGTCGTCGTCGTCATCGTCTTCGTCGGCCTCGTCGACATTGTCTTTCGAGGCGTACTTTGACACATATTCTGGATACTGTCAGCCTTGTGCTGATTGTTGCAGCGGTGTGTGCAGCTTACCCTTGACTTTCACGTCGTAGCTCTTAGGTTCCCTCATAAGGAGTGCAGCAGCTTCGCCGTTCAGGGGGTCCGTGGGGTTTGGATATCGGAGCAGCTGTGGGAGGAAGACTTCGAAGATGTTGATCATGTCGTACATGGGTGACCATGTCTGGTTGATGACGTCCAAGCAGACGGAGCCGGATCTGGCGCTTGTCAGCATCGATCTTGAAATCTTGCCACCTGAGGCGGAGTGTTGTAAGGAGTAATGCATACAACTCGTCGATGTTGGGATGAAAGATGCGATTCACGAAGCCGATGCTAGGTGACTTGTAGGGGTATTGGTCGGGCAGTTCGACATGGATCTTCCAGAGTCCGCCGGCGAAGGGTGCTGGACGGGTTAGCAGCCTTCTGTGATGTGCGATGTGGGTTCCATACTCTCTTCGGGGCCCTTGAACCTCACGTAAAACTCCTGCCTGGGGTGTGTCAGTGACCAGTCTATGACACGGCGAGGGGATGACCAGTAGTGAGGGAACCGACACTGGAACACTGTTAGCCGTCGTCGCGCATGCCGGGAGCTGTAGCCTACTGTTATCGTTGACCAGAGTGACCTCGTAGTCGCTCATCAGCCTGCAAGAATCAGTCAACTGCTCGATGGGCCAACTGAGCAATCATGCACATACATTCTGTTCTCTTATTAGTTACATATGCGCATACCGTTGAGGCGTAACCTACTTCATGACCTGTTCAAAGAAAGAAAGAGATCCGTCAGCACTCTTCTTGACCATGCATTGTAGCCTTGTTCACCTACATCCGTCTCGATGCGTCGCTTCGGGCTGCTCATGATGGCGCGTCTTCTGTCCGTGTCCCACGGGCGGTCGTGCAGATATAACTCCTCCTTTTGCGCGTATCCCTGGAGCTGCCAGAGGCTCTCGAATTTCAAGGTGGTGGGGTTCTCTAACGGTGTGGTTGTCTCAGGCGGTGAATGTGGGCGTTGGATGTCGCGGGGCAATCGGTCGCGGAAGGAGGGGTTTGGGCGGGCCTGTTGGCAGTCTGCTTTGTTGGCGGGGATTGTGCTGCGGTGGTCGGAGGGCGGAAAGCCGGGTGTTGATATTTGTGGAATAGTGAGAGCTGGAGTATGCCGAGGGAGCGTCAAAGACGTTTGAAGAGCGGGTACTGGCAGTCGTGGACAGGGCAATCGTCACGAGGAGTCGTTGGTCACGCAAGTCCGACTGCGACCGAGCAGTCAAGCCACCGCCGCCACCGCGATGTCACGCATCGTTCTTGGCGATGCATTCACACATCTACGGATGGCTGAACAAAGCTATTCTTTTTGTAGAGATGGTTTGAACATGCTTACGGGTGAGGAGCGCAACAGCTGGCTCTGAGTCTTCGGTGGCTTCAGTGGTGGTGCAGTCTCCAAGCGCAGCTGCATTTTATGACTATAATCCACACAATGAGCTCCTCACACGTCTTGTCTTTGGACTGCGTTTGCACGATCCTCCTGCTCCATTCTGGATGTAGGATACGGTTCGACCAGCACGGTAGGTACTTGTCACAGCCATGCTTTTCTTGACCATGTTTTCCAATGATTCTCATTCCTATGCGCGAGCATCCTGACCCCTCTCAGAGGAGTTTTTTGCACGGTCAGAACGCCTGAGACATCCACCAAGGAGATATTCAACCCCACCGTCCCTTGCGCCGTCTCCAGATCGACCGGCCTTGTCCAGCCAGCCATAGGGATTATGTGAGATCCCCTGCGAGTCGCCCTCGGGGAACAAAGAACCACTAGAGCCAGCGCGCTCGGCCCTCGGGAACAAACCAAGGTTAGAAACCTCCACCTCCATTCCAGCATCTACACCGCAGAAAACATCACGAACCATAATCATAAAAGGCCGCCCGACCCGCCTGCGCCATGGCGTCCCTCGTCTTCCTTTCCTCCTCTTCATCAGCACGCGCAAAAATCCCCGCTTGCAACGACCCCCGCAACGTCGCCGTCCACCCATAGTCGTCGTCGCTGCAAGTATGTCGCGTGCCATGATGAACACACTTCGCACGTCTTCGCAAATTATCGTAAAGGGGGGGAATGTGTCGTCGCCGCTGTCGCGTGCATGTCTCCCGCTAGGACAGGCGCGGTGGAGTTCGCATTCACCACTGGGCACTCCACCGGCCAACGCCAGGAAGCCTGTTACCATCAACACTCTCCAGAATCTGTTCCGCAAAGGCGAGCCTATCACCATGATGACAGCACATGACTTCCCCAGTGCGCATGTCGCCGACCATGCAGGTATGGATATCATACTGGTAGGGGACAGTCTGGCTATGGTTGCCCTGGGCATGGAGGACACGAGTGAGGTGTTGCTAGAAGAAATGCTGCTGCATTGTCGGTCGGTGGCCAGAGCGACGAAGGGTGCTTTCACTGTAAGTCATCTTGCTGTTGTCCAAGCCTTGACCACATATTGATATAAAACCTAGGTTGGTGACCTCCCTATGGGTTCCTATGAGATCGCCCCAGAGCAGGCCCTTGAATCTGCCATTCGCGTCATCAAAGAAGGCCGTGTTAAAGCCATCAAGCTAGAAGGCGGTAAGGAAATGGCACCTACCATCTCCAAGATCACCACTGCTGGTATTCCCGTCCTCGCACATATTGGTCTCACTCCTCAACGACAAAATTCACTCGGCGGCTTCCGCGTGCAGGGCAAGAACACCGCATCAGCCCTGAAACTACTCGAGGATGCTTTCGCCGTGCAAGAAGCCGGCGCTTTTGGCATGATAATAGAAGCCGTACCCGCTGAGGTTGCCGCTCTAGTAACCAAGAAGCTCAGTGTTCCCACAATTGGTATCGGCGCCGGCAACGGATGCTCAGGCCAGGTGCTGGTGCAGGTCGACATGATGGGCAACTTCCCGCCTGGACGCTTCCTTCCCAAGTTCGTCAAGCAGTACGGCAACATCTGGGCCGAGGCCATGCGAGCGATGCTGGAGTACAAGGCCGAAGTCAAGAGCCGAGCATATCCTGCCCCTGAGCACACATACCCCATGCCGAAAGAGGAGTTTGCTGAGTTTGAGAGACTGGTTGAGGCTATCAAACCATCGTCTGAGTAGTGCATGTCGGTGGAACTTGTGTTTGTAGGGTTTGTGGTGCATGTCTTGGCGTTGGATGCTGTTCGTTTTGCATACCCATATCTGGCGGGAAATGTTTGTTGCTATGCGTGTAGATATATGGAAGTTCCTTGCGCATTTGGCATTACTGGATTCATATTTGCATATCTACGTATTTCATCAGTAACACTATTCTTGTTCTCTCTTCAACATATTTCACCGAGTGCTATGCAAATCAGTGAGGGAGACGGTCTCGGCTTGTCTATGGCTGCCCTGTGTGAGATATCTCCCTCATGTTTGACTTGCAATTTGCGGTCTGGACACTCCGGATACAAAGTTTATTTGATGTCTAGTGCGAGTGAGACAGTTATGTCTAGGTACCGAATCTTTTCACCATCAGTGGAACATGTAGCTTTGAGTTATAGGAAAAAGACACATAAAAGCATGTCTTTTGACATACTGTGGGCTTGCAATACACTATCTGGTTGCTTTTCGTGTTTCCTTAGAGCTGAAAAGCGGCTGTGCTGGAAACTGGGTAACGGGAACTGGGTAACGGAAACTGGGAAGTCAAATTTCGAACATCGACTTCTGAATCCTGAAAACTGGACCTTGATACAGATTCTCGATAACGTTTGCGAAATACAGTAAGTAAGTATTTCTACTGGAGACGGAATGCCACGAGTAATTTTTCTTTATATGCATCTCTCTGTCATATCACCCCTTTGCAAACGCAGTATACAAACGCCAGTAAAAGTACTAGAAAAAGTCCTACAGTGTCTCAGTGCATAGACCACACCCACCCCATTCTTCCTCCTTCCAATCGAAACACCTACACATCTTCTAAACATACTCACTTATTCCCTTATTAATTACATTACAATATGGGTCCTAAAAACACACATCGGTGGTTCAAGCGAGTTGAAACGTACCATCGCCAGCGCGAGGAGAGGTATAAGCGGCAATATCGAGAAGTTCAGCATATCCACCCCATTTCAAGTAATACGAGCGGCATTCTGATGACGAGGAGCGTGAGTAAAAGGGAGATGGAGGAGGAACAGGAGCGGCTTGCCAAGAGGAGGAAGGTGATCCAAGAAAGGAAAGGCAACAAAGAAAGGGAGAACAAGGAAGCCGTCATCGTCAACAATGGGGACAAAGACGGGAAAAAGTCTTTGCACAACCTGAACGACAACGATGTCCAGAAATTCGCATCGTCGACTGTCGCCGCACTGAATCCAGACGTCAGTATTCTTCACAAAATGGCTAGCAACGCACCACCGCCAACACCTAAAGGCCGCAAAATGGCAATCACGAAACCAATCTCTCTCAAGCGAATGTGTCAAATCGACTACCATTTCGACAAGCGTAAACCTCTAGAGGAATCTGTTGCCGTCCCCAATTCACCAACCACCGCCGTGCTCGCCGTCCCATCGCCCAAACCCACGCCCTTCATCGAACTCATCGACCCCTCTACCCCCCCAGGCGAGGAATACCTCAACCGCCAGCGTCTCAGACGACAAAGCAAAAACATCGCCTTCGGATCCTGGCAAAAGCCCGTTACACGAGAAGAACTCGCAGCCCACGGCGCACGGCGGAAAAGGGAGGAGAAAAGGGAACAAGACGCTGTAGCTGCGGAGAATACGGCTGTGGCGAAAAAAGGGAAGGGAGGCATGACGGCGGAGGAGAAGAGGGTTGAGGAGTGGAAGAAGGTGCAGTTGTTGTGGGAGCAGAAGACGATGAGGGAGGCGGAAAAGCATGGGAGGAAGAAGAGGTTTTATGGGGGACGGGGGAAGTAGATGGTGGCAGTTGATTGAAGAGCGGATGGAAGTAAGGCAGAGAGGGATGGGTGAGGGTGGTGGAAAAGATGATAATTAGCGGGGTGTTGGAGGTGGTGCTGTTCACGGGGGGGAGAGGTGGGAAGGGGGAAGGGGGAAGGTGCCACTGACAGTGGAGTTGGGGCGGCTTTGGTATTCCTTTCAGCGATCATACGCAGCATTAGTTTTATCATTAATATAAATAGATCTACCATATAGATCAAAGCATGTATAACGCAGTCGACTGAGGCGACTTGAAGCCCTGATATTAACAAAGGCTAGGACAACTTCTGTTAACTGCAACGGCAGCGACCTCGACTCGACTTCATCGTTAGCGCACACAGTATTGTGCACTTGATGCATTGTAACCAACACTGAGCGTATACACTGAACACGATCATTGTATATATATACACAACACCGGATACTGTTCGTATACAACACGCTGTACAGGATAGCTGGAGGGCAGTTTATAAATTCTGGAGGAACTTCCCATGATGAAGTCTTTTCTGCATCACTCTTGATAAGCCATATTCAAAATGGCTAATCAATACAAGAACTTCCAGCGCATCGACAACCGCCACCGCCGCAAGCACGATGGTGTCGTTTACTCGGGCTTCGCTAGTCTGAGGTCTTCACCGGCAGCAGCCTATCTGCCGCCGTTCATTGCCCCTTCTCGCCTTCATGGCTCGACCAGGCGCCGAACCTTCCGCGACGACGTGGGTGATGAGGAGATTGAATTGCAATTACAGGCAGAAGCTGCAATTGGAAGGAGGATTGCTGAGCGGAGGGAGAGGAGGAGACTCGCCGTTCTGGAGGAAGCCGAGAAAGCGGAGGCAGAGCTCAGGGTGCAGGAAGCCTTGAGCCAAAAGACTGAGCCCCAGGAGGATTCAGTCGTCTCCGTGACCAAGCAGGACGCTACGGCTCCTGCTGTTTCTCTCTCCGCCGTTGCCGCATCCGCCATTCCCGCCTTCATGGAGCGGAAGGACTCTTTGACTCGCCCTTCTGGGAAGCTCGCATGTGAGCTTTTTGAACTCCCGGAGATCGAGATCGAGATGATCGATCCGGAGTCGGAGGAGGGTGAGGACTGGCTTCGGGAAGACCGGCTGCAGCGGGCAGAATCTCTGCCGTCGATCCAACCTCCCATTGTGGAGGAGGAGCTCCGCCAGCACAAGGCCAAACGTGCTGCAGAGGAGAGGGCGGAGAAGAAAGCCCAGAAGGCTGCGGAGCGGGAGGTTGCCTTGGCTAAGGCCAAGAAGCAGCGGATCAAGAATGGGTAGATCGAGGTCATCCGATGAAAGGAGTTTACGGATTTATTTTCTTACTCTTTTCCATAGCCTGGTTCTCTCTTGCCTTGAATCGGTATACGGGGTTATGGCTGATGAGAGAGGGATTTTCCTTGGTCTTTCCTAATAATTTGAGCAAATATATTTACTTTGAAAATATAGTTTATATTATAACTAGTTCACATAGAGTATATATCAAAAATACTTCCTAACAACACCGGTCCAAAGCCTTGACTGGCGGTCCAGTCGATCAGATAAGTCATGAGATGAACATCCAAACATCCGTCCTGACTTGACCGCATCGTGAAATAACATCAGCCAAGAAAAGATGTCTCGTTCCCTGGAGAGTGACGTCGGCGCCCACCGTCCTTTCACCCTCAGAGTCGCGAGGGCGTCTCCCAAGCATATATAAATCCCAAAAGCACTCCTCAAGATACTCCTTCTTGGTTGCACCCAACATCCGCTCGGCCTGCAACACCCACCACCCCATATCCGGTAGCACACTTAATTTCCACAACACCCCCTATCCACACCATGGCGAAAAACCGTACCCGACACCACTATTGGGCCCGCCTCGACCGGATCAACCGCGCAAAGCGAGATCGAGAGCAGCGTCGGGCAAAGCCGTACCAAGATCTTGTGGAGCGGAGGGAGCGATTGAGGAAGAAGTACCCTGGTAAATGGGCCCCCGTGTACAGCAGCAGTGACGAAGAAGAGGAGAAGAAGGCACCAGTTATAGTCAAGAAGGAGACGCAGCAGGCCAAGAAGACCGAGAAGGAACCATCCGTGGACACCGAGCCGGTTAACAAGATGGAGAAGCTACCTCTTCTTCCAGGGGCAAAGGTGAAGAAGCTCAAGCCTGCGTTGAAGAACTCTCCAGCCTGGAAACTACCATCCGGGGAAACTAAGGCGATGAACGGGACGGATGAGCTACCCCTTTCAGCCCCCAAAATCGGGGTGCCCAAACCCATCTTAGAACATCAGGTGGAGTCCAGTTCGTCCTTATATGCCCCTCTGGCTGGGAGGCACGAGGAACCAGAGTTCTTCTCCTACAACGACATCTATGGACTTAATGGGTCGACGTACCGAGAGCCTTTCGAAAATTCCTATCCTATGGAAGATTCTCCAGTTCCACCACCAGCCAAGCCTGCTGCAAAGGAGGGGCTTAATAAAGAATTCGGAGGACCGCTCGCAGACAAGACGAATAGGGCTGGTCTACCCCCGGACACTCCCATTATTAAACCATGGGGTCTCAGTAGGAAGGAGCAGGTAGGTCAGGTCAACCGACGCGTTCCCAAGGGGCCGTTGCGGGATATTCTTCTGGATAGGCCTAAGAAGCGTTAGGTTCCTGAGCGGCTCAGTCACTGACTCCGTGTGGGCGTGGAGTTGGTAGATTGGGGTGTTCATTGAGAGACCGGGAGTTTTGTGATAAGAGGGATCTTGGACATGGTGGCAGCGACTATGTATGCGAATGGCTTGGATGTCTTGAGGGATGTTCGATGGATGGCTGTTCTGGATATGCGTGGCGATGGGACGATGGGGGACTATGCAAGTAGTCATATGAATGAATGATATGATCTATAAAGTTGATTAGCGAGTGAATAAGACTAATAGCGCAGTGGCGTTTGTGAGAGCGTGTATGTACACTATCTGATTTATTTTGCATATTTCTTAATCAAGTCCGCCCCTGAAGGAGGCTAGAGCGAGGCTATTGGCGTTTGTACATACATTAACTTCATATCATGTTGTATCAAGAATAGTCAGTTCAAAGCCTTGCATCACATCACATCAAATCTATTCCTCGCTTTTCACACCTATCTCGAAAATTACCTCAAAATTACCTCACGTCCTGGCAACTACCATGCCCAATAATCCAAACCAAGGCTTCTGGAACCGAAGCCATCAAGTAAGAAGGCCCGGCAATTCAAGCTCGATTCCCTCCCTGGGTGAGTATACCAGACTACGAGTGGCTATGGGCAGCGCGTTCCCTCCGTTGATGCCTCTGTGAACAACAGTTCGAAGAACTCTTCCGGTGGAAATGCCAGTACTACCAAAAAGAAGAAAGAGTAGAGGGTGATGGAGTCACTGAAGGATACTACTAGGGGTTGAGGAGGGTCAAATATTCTGCGGAAGCATTTGTCTGTGTGCCTACATTCTGAAATGGACCCGTTGGGTGGTGACTGAGAGCAGATGAGTTGGATTGTTTGTTCTTGACGCTGTGCCGTAGTTTGGTACGCAAATTTATAATCATACACACAAGGAGAACATTTTTAGATGTGATGTCGTTGTGACCCAGTTCAGTGAAAAGCATCGCAAAGATGGGAGAACTATCTTGGATAAGCAGGTTATAATCCATTTGGAGCAACTGAGTTCGGTGCAGTCCTACATCTACCCTAACACTGGCACCATATCTTCCTTTTTGCACACTTCAAAATCCCATCCCCTATTCCTCCAAAAATTCAACCTCAATCCCCTTCTCAAAGTCCGCCTCCAACTTCGCCTCCCCACCCTCCTTAGTAGGCCTAGCCACCATCCCCCCAACACCCACCTCCCACCCCTCCTCCTCCGCAAAAATCCAATTAATCTCCCTCAACGGCCTCCTCTCCTCCTTCCCCTCCCCATCCGTCACAATCTGATAAACCCACAAACTCTTGCCCAACACATCCTTCTCCCGCCTCGCCTCAATCGTAGCCGTAGGCCTCTCCGTCGTAGAATTCGTGTCGAAGCCTGAGAGCGGAACGATACTCCAATCGGCCCAGGCATCACAGCCCACAGTGCTGACGTACGGCTTGCCGTAGTACCATTCTATGCCGCTTTTGATCCATTTGTCTTTTCCACTGCCGGCTTCGGCGCCGGGTTTGGTGAAGGAGAGGAGGAGGCCGGCTTGGTCGTATTGTCTCAACTCGCCAGCGGGTGGAAGGGCGAATGTGAGGCGCGCACGTTGGAATTTCTTGAGGGGGAAGGTGGGGAGAGGGGAGGGATTGGTTGGGGCGGTTAGGACATTGTGGGTGGGGGGTTTGCGCCAGATGTCTGTTCCGGCTGGGGTAGAGAGGTTGAAAGGCTCAAAGGTTGTGGTGACGGTTGCGAGTGACATAGTGGTGAGAGTGAGGAGGAGAATCCCAATATTATTGAAGAAATTGTAGGAGGCTTTGGGATGTTGGTGGTGAAGATGGTTGATGATAAACATTGAGTGGGATAGCAATGGCGTTTATATACGCCCGACTACTACCCAAACACGTGGTGACCTGAGAGCAAGTTCGTACGGCCGCAAAACGAAGATGTTCGGCTGTCCCAGCTACCTCTGGCATAGCTCTCGCCGTGTCTGGTAAGCATGGTGAATTTATAATTTTGTGACTCACGGGGTTGCGGGTCCGTCCTCCGCATCATGGTCCGTAGAGATGAGGACATTGCGGGGTCAACGTCTCTTGGCGATAATGTGGTGCGTCTCCCTGGGATTTACCAGGGATGCAGGTTATGCAACATGATGTATCGACGCAGGGCGAGCATGATGTAGTATCGTGCACTCGTATCATGTACTGTAGCTACCGCTTGGGGAAACATCGGCAGTAGAGATGCAGAGCAGGTGCTAGTGTATTCATGTGGTTTGAGTCATTGGATGAAAATGGAGATGATGGATAGATTCGCAAGCACAACTGCAACTGGAAAGCCTGGAAGGTATTTGATGACACTGAAAAGGCTGCAACCAGGATTGATGTACAGTTGCCTCGATTTCGTGGTTATATACATGTTGTACATCTAAGACTTCTACTTCTTTTGCTCAGCCTCCTTCGGTGGCTCTGGCTTCGGTGTCGGTAGCTTGAACTGTGCTTTGGTTAGCATTCTAATGCAGCAAAGCTGAAGACCTGTCATTACGGGCTGGACGTACCTGTGCTGGCTTCAAGTCGTCTCCTTGGCCCACTGGCTCCCAAGCCGATGAGCCGCCACGGAAATTCCTGTACGCTTGAGTCATCTCTAAAGGCTCTACTACGATCCTCTTCTTCTCCTCGTCGTATCGAATCTCGGTGTACCCAGTCATGGGAAAGTCTTTCCTCAGAGGATGGCCATCGAAGCCGTAATCGGTCATGATGCGCCGGAGATCTGGGTGTCCAACGAAGAAGACACCAAACAGGTCGTAGACCTCCCGCTCGTACCAATTGGCTCCATCATAGAGGCCGCATATGCTAGGGACAGGTGTGGCCTCGTCGGCGTAGGTCTTCACTCTTATGCGGGAATTGTGTCGAACGCTGAGAATATTGTAGACCACCTCGAAACGCTGGTCTTTGGTGGGGTAATCGACAGCAGTGATATCGGAGACTTGGGTATATTCAGCCGCGGTGTGGTATTTGAGAAAGGTGAAGACGGGAATCACGCCGGCCGGGGGGATGCAGATGCTGAGCTCGTCCTTCCACACGGTGAACCTAGGAAGCCGTCAATGGGAGCTCCAAGCCCCACACGATGGGTCCACATACTGCTGGATATACTTGGGCAGGCATGACATCAGATACTGGCCGTATTTGTGCAGTGCCTCTCCCTTCTCTTGATACTTGTCGGCCGGGTTCACGAGGGGGGCTTTGAGCTTCTCTGCCGGGCCCCGAGGGGCGTACTAATCACCGTGTCAGCCCAGCGCATTCAATTGGGTCGCTGCGGAGGTCGCACTCTCATGTTGGGTGTCGCTTCCGGACCCGCGACCTTTTTGGCGCGCGATGCTGCTGCCGTGAAGGTGCGCACCGCGGCAGTCCTGGGGCAGCTCGCCGAGCGGACGGCAGCGCCCAATGGGCGGGCTACGGCCAGGCGCAGGGCCATTGTGAAGGAATTGGGCGTGGTAAAGCTGCGCGGTGCAGCAGTAGTGGGGGCAGCGAGTGGTGGTGTCGTCAACGTTGGGAGATGGAGCTTCAACATGAAGCGAGTCGACTTCTCACGTGACTGGCCCATCTCCATATACCAACGAGCGGCTTGGATGGTTATGGCGCGTCAGCCAAAAGAATTGGTTGAGACATGCTCGTGCATTCAAAACCATCAGCTCAAAAAAGACCTCGTGAGTTTCGAGCACCGTGGGCAACACTCCCCGTCTGCAGCCCAGGAGGTTGTGTTTGCCACTGGGGCAGGGGTGGCCATAAGGGTGCAGCTGCAGGTGTTCGATGTTCTGATATTGCCCCGGTGCAAGAGCGCAGTCCGGGGGACATGTCTGGTGCCATACGGCTTACCGTTGCCAAAGGCACATATTCATACCCAGACAGGTGGGCTGGGAACCTCCAGTCTGAACGAGGCCAGCGTCCACCACCCGATGCCGTGCAGATGTCCTCGGTGGCGGCCTCCAAAGGCGCGCACGTGATTGCAGGGTTGGGTTCTAGCGGCTTGGCAGCGGCCTTCCTCAGAGCCTTTCCAAGTGCTTCAAACCTCCCTCCCATTCCACCGCTGCATCTTTTCTTCATTCACACGTCGGCGTTGGTTCCCTTTCTTTTGCAGCCCATTTACCTAATCTGTGCCAAGCAAGCCAATCCACCGTCTTTTCTGATCTTGCGTCCGCTCCACCGCCTCTCGTCCCACCCGCACGCTGGCAACCGCAACCTCACATCTCCACACCATGTCGCGCATACAGCAAGACCAGTTCGTCGACGATGACGAGGACGAGTGCTGTCCGCTCTGTGTCGAGGAGTTCGATCTCTCCGACAAGAACTTCCGCCCGTGTCCCTGCGGTTACCAGGTGCGCTGCCCCGAACAGGCCCGAGCGTTGCTAACATCGCGTCGTAGATATGTCAGTTCTGCTTTAATAACATTAGGACTACCATGAATGGTCTCTGCCCCGCGTGTCGTCGCCCGTACGATGAATCGACGATAGAGTTCAAGAACATCACCCCGGAAGAGTGAGTGGCGTTCCATCTGCAACGGCCGCAACCGCGACTGACTGTACTAGGATGGCCAAGCACAAACAACAGATAATGCAGAAGGCGAAGAAAAACGCGGCCATGCGACAAAAGGAGGCACAAAAGGCCGAGGCCGATTCGCTGAGCCGGAAGCATCTCGCGGGGCTCAGGGTCGTGCAGAAGAACCTCGTTTACGTGACAGGTCTTACGCCCACGATTCGCGAAGATCGCCTGCTCGACACGCTACGTGGTGACGACTACTTTGGACAATACGGCAAGATCATCAAGATTGTTGTCAGCAAGGCCAAGGAGAACGCACAATACCAACAGTCCGTCGGCGTTTATGTCACTTTTGCTCGAAAAGAGGACGCCGCTTCGTGTATAGCTGCCGTTGACGGCTCGCAGAACGGAGAACGGACGTTGAGGTGAGTAGCCCGCCCTTGGTTACTATTCGAGAGTGGCAAACTTACGCACCTACAGGGCGCAATACGGCACGACCAAATACTGCTCGGCCTACCTGCGGGGCGAGCAGTGCAACAACCGCAACTGCATGTTCCTTCACGAACCCGGGGAAGAGAATGACAGCTTTACACGACAAGATCTTTCGCTAATGAACTCGATATCTACACAACAACCTGCGCAGTCGCAGAGCAGCCAGAATGCTCCCCCACAACACCGTGGCCCTCCTGTTGCAGCGGCAACACCGATGAATCGCCAGGAAAGCAGCGAGGCACCGAGCCCAACCCAAAGCACCAACGCGCCTGGTCTACCACCCACCGCGAGCTGGGGCAGCAAAGTTACACTGGAACGCCGGACTAGTCGCTCCACAAGCGCGTCAAACCCCAGCCCAATGACAAGCAACGCGGTTCCGGTTCAACTCGGCAAGCCAGCAAAGGTTGAAGAACCCTCCACGAAGAAGAAGGGGAAGGACAAGGACAAGTCTGAGCAGACTTCCAAATCGGCAACCCCGCAACCGCAACCGCAGCCCACGCCTGCCCCCGTCTCTCGTCCCCCAAAGCCTCGCATTCCTGGTTTCGATGATCTTCTGACCCGCCTTAAAGATCCCAACTTCAAGTTCGTCTTCTCATCGGCCATGCTCTCTGCCGAGGACATGGAGGAGATCAAGAACTTCCCCTCGCTTCTCGACCCAAATGGTGGCGCAAAACGACGAGCCATGAAGGACCAGGAAAGAGAAAAAGAACTTGAGCTTTTGCGACAAGCAGAGGCTCAAGCTGCTACACAAGCTGTGTCTCCATCCGATGGTGAAGAAACGGTGGAGACGACAATGGGTGGCAGCTTGCAACTTGGAGGCGAACCAGAAGAGAGACCGGAAGCTGGGCTTGGTCATAGCAATCAGCATTCCATGGCACCACCTGGCCAGCACAACCTTGGGGCCGGACTCTTCGGTCAAAATAACCTGCCTGATGACTTCCAGGGTCTGAATTTGAACAACAGACCACTCACCACCCAACAACAGCAGCAGCTGCTCCTCCTCAAATCTCAACCTCCTCAGTCTGCTGGTCTGCTTTCTACCTTTGGGACCGCCCAAGCTCAACAGCAACCACATGCCCAGGCCGGTGCTCCAGGCCATGCAAGACACGCATCCCGGTTCAGTTTCGCAAACGACAGCGCGTCTGCCTCAGCTTCCGTGCAGCCAGTTGCGAATCAGAAGCTGATGAGCCAGCAGGCCTCCATGATGCCTAAGAATGCGGGTCATTTCAATCAGATGGTTCAGCATCAGCAACTGAGTGGTCAGTTCTATACCAGCGGCGTTCAAGGACCGCCTCCTGGGTTGAAGGCTACCGGGACACCACCAGTCAGCGGGGGAGGCATGTTCAGCCAGGGCCATGTGTTCGCAACTGGCGGCTACGGTGCCAACGCCAATAATCGTAACAATGAGGCAATGTATCAGGATCTTCTTCGAGGCCGAAATGTCGATGGCGGTGCTAGAGTAGCTGATGCTGGTAAGCGTGAGTCCATGTTCCCCTCTTTCCTTCACCAACACCCTGCGACCTCCACTCCAGCTCCTGCCTCTGGCCTTATTAGCTTTCCTTATGGACCTTCGCCTGGTGCTTATCAGGAATCTGGTTCGCAGAAATCTAAGAAAAAGGGCAAAAAGCACAGACATGCTAACACTTCCTCCTCTGGGGGTGGTGTAGTTGATGTACAAGACCCGAGTATCTTACAGGCAAGGTTGCATCAAGGCGGCGGTATGGTCGGGCAAGGGCTGTATGCTGGTCAAGGTCAAGGTGGGTTTTCATCCCTCTATGCCAACAACAATTACGGCGGCGGCGCCGGACGATGGTAGTTCTCCTTTCTCTTCCTTCACATATTTTCTTCGACTTCACGGTCACGTACAGTGTTTTATTATTGTATCTGCTTTATCATGTTTGATGGCTGCATGGCGTTAGTGGGATTTCGAAAGCAAATGCATCGGCACGCAGTCCAATTAATTTGGCTACTGGGCATGCCCGGCGTTTATGATATGGGTCGGCCGTGGACAGACACCTGTTATGGCTTTGGCATGGGTTTACGGAAACTTCAAATACCTCGAGAATGTCTTTCTTTGTCGCGTTTCTTTCTGGCAACTCCGATGCATTTGCCGGATTGCTACGTCTCTCTCTCTCTCATCGTCTTCGTCATGGCCATCGTATGTACGTAACATCCCCTTCCAGCCGCTGCTGTGTCGGCATGCTTACAGTTTAATTAGAAAGATGGCTCTTTTCCCAATCTGTTCATTTTGCTTGGCTCTAGTGACGAAGATGATCGAGAGAGACCCCCTATGCACTCTCCTGTAGATAACCACCACGATGGTGGACTCGTAGCTACTCGCCGCCGCCGCCGCCGCCGACTTGTTGTCTTCACCTAGCCACCCCATTCCCCAATCACTGATTTCAGCATGTTACAACCGACACTGACAATAGGTAGATGAGCAGGTGTTCGATCCTGAAGAAGAGGTATCAATCAATGTCGATGCTCTGGTAAACGACACCGACTTCCCAATACCGCCAAAGCCCTTGACGATAGGCAGTCAGACTCTTGAGCAACCACGGCGAGCAACTCCTACCATACCTCCAGGTTTTACAGCACCAGCGGTACCAAAGTTACCCGACCATTCTTCCTTACCCATGTCTAGGACCACATCAACAAATATTCTGCCTGCTGTTCCTGTCATTCCATTGACTCCGCTCCGAGCTGCAACCCCGGTCAAGTCAAAGGAAAGGGAGAAGGAGAAAAAAACAGTCCAGACACCTGAAGCCGCCGTTTCACAATCGACATCTAACGCTGTTCCTGTAGCTAGCCGCAAGATCGAGACTCCGACTAAATCTGGACGAAAAGGCAGCACCAAATCTCAGGGCTCCGTTGAGGTTTCGAAGAGGAAAAAGGCGGAGGAAGCATCTCCCTTTGTAGATGAAAAGGCGAAGGGATCATCCTCGGTACCTCCAGAGCACAAATCTCCTGCGAAAGATGCGGTGGGCAAAGGGACACCAAAGGGTAAGGCATCAAGTAAGAAATTTCAAATTTCGGTCCCGCCGGAACCAAGCGCATCAAAAGATGTCACCAGCGAATCCGCCCTCTCCGCCACCATATCATCCTCTTTCAAGCGGCAACACCCTGGGAAACTGGATATTGCAGCTGCAACGAAGCTACCTGAGGCCGACGTATCTTTCGCAGTGAGCTTACCAAGGTCAGACACTCAACAGAAAAGCATGCGTACCGTATCTCTTGCAGTTAGTGGTTCTGTACCTGCGAGTCCTGCAGCAACGTCAACGGGCTCTCCGATTAAGCGTACCTCAGCACCGAGGACTCTTCGAGTAGTGCAGACACCAAGGACCGAGATTCCTCCACCTCTTTCTGCCGTTTCAACTACCTCTCTCCCACATTTCCCCACAGTTGACAAATTACGCTCAAGACAAGCCAGCATTGCCTCTATCAATCTGCCTGGAACGCCGGCAAGTGAAATGATCTCGGAGGATGCGTCAGTAACCTCAACCTCTGTGTCAAGAGCGAGTTCTCCGCCACCTATTGGCGGTAAGGTCGGGACAGCGCCTGTGCGAAAGAAGACCAAGTCTCAAGCTAAGAAAGACCGACAAGACCGAGCGCGGCAAATAGCAGAAGAAGAAGCCATGGCTCTTGAAGAGAACGTTAAGTCAGATCAAGAGACCATTCACGCACCGATAGTAGGTCGCAAGAAGAAGGCGAAGAAGCCCTCTTCAAGCGTTCCTAAGACTGCGGCTGCTCCCATCAAGTCTCAGCCTCCTTCCCCTAAATCGGCAATTGTAGAGGAGGAAGAGGATGGCCGTGAAGACGAATCCGCGCCTGTCTCTGAACCATCGAAACCGTCAATCACTAAAGCATCAGTATCTTCACCGCGTAAAGCCCCTTCACCACCAAAACCTGAATTGTTGGATGATACCGAACTATTCAGAGAAAAGCCGCAGCCGACTCCGCAATCTATTCTTGCGGAGCTGCAGAAAACGGGGGAGTTGCTTGTTTCGACCTTGGAATTTTTCAAGCCACTTACTGCCTCGCTTGCTCATGCCGCACGCACTTCCCAGCCAGCCATCGGCGCAGCACCTCCTGATCTTAAGATTCACTTCTCAGAAAACGATCTTGATGCTCTTGCAAGGAAGAAGCCAGTTCGCCTTCGGGCTCAAGATCCCAAGTCGGACTCGCGCACGCTGATCACTCCCCAGGGCAAGTTTTTCTGGGGCCTCACTCAAGAGCTCGAAGAAAAGGCTCTGGAACTCGAGAAGCAGATAGAGGAGTTGAAAGGCTCTGCATGCTTCCACTCCCGTAAGCGATCACCGGAAGTACATTCTCATCACGCAGCATCCGCACATGCGCAATCGAAGGATGTCCTTCCTGCCATCGCCACTGCTCTTAAAGAGGCAGGCGCCAAACTCAGCAAGAGTGCGTCTTCTTCCTCCTCTTCGCCTCTTCCAAAACTTGATCCAGCATCCACTCTCTTGGGATCAACTTCTGTGGCCTTGCCCGGTGCGCCGCTGGAGCCGAAGACAAGCAGCGCGCTCCCATCTCATGGGGGACCGAATTCACAGTTCCAGTCCCAGAATATGCAGACTCCGGCAGATGCAATCGCATACTTGAACCAATTCGTACTCCCTAAATCGGATAACCCGCCAATCCCCCGTAAAGAGATGGATGCTGTGGGTGGTCCACCTGGCTCCGGTCTCGCCAATATGACTGTCAATCTCCCTAAGATGGCGAAAGCGGCTCGTGTTGTTGCTGGAGGCGGCGTTGGGGGCGGTGATATAGAAGGTATTGGTTCTATGGCTGCTGACCTTCTCGGTGGTGTTGTAGTCCAGGGTCTTGAAGCTCTTGTCGGGGCCGGACTTGGGTTTAACGGCATGGGCGGTGATCTTGGACTTGGTGTTGATGCAAGGGGGAATGTTACGCTTGGAGGAGCCGGTGTGGATGCCAGTAGCTTGGTCGGCGCCTTCGAGAGCGAGTACGGCAGTGGTAGTTTTGGTCACGCGGGATATGGTGCCGTTGGGGGGCTCGGTGGTGGCCCTTTCAGCGGTGGGAAGAAGGGGAGGAAGAGTGTTCTGGGAATGGAAGAGGCGGAGATGGCGATGAGTGCGGCACGGAAGGATCATGAGGCGTTGGAGAAGAAGCTAGGGGCTGTGATGAAGAGGAATAAGAAGATGGTTGGTGGGGTGGGGAAGTGATTCGGTTGTAAGCTTATTGTTTGGCGGAGAGTAGAGGGTTTTGGGAGCGTTCGTCAACATCGAATGTAGATCCTACATTGGAGGATTGCATTTGGAGGAAGGCCTTGGGACGTGGGATATTGGCATTGTTTTGGTACAGGCAGGCATTCTTTGGGCAGGCATCCCTTCAGTAGGGCATCCTTCGAACGGGATAGGATCAAATCCTTGAATCCTAGGCGAAGTTTAATAGTCTTGGTAAGAGGAGAATGAACCTCTCCTGTCTCTCTGTAACCATGTATCATTACAAACTGTATATAGATAGTAGTAGGTCTATAGGACCCAAACAGAAGTTTCCGCACTTCCAACCTGAGTGTTTCTACCACACCGGAAGGTCAAGAATGAGTACATACCTCTGGGTTGACTGGGCAGTATCCGGGACCTTGAACTCAGGTTCAACATCACTGGAGGCTCATCGCATCGGATGTACGGCGACTATCTTTCGAAGACAGTCGGCATGAAGCCTTTTCGATGCGCCAATGTAAGTTGCATAATCAATTGCGTGTTCATTGGCTACCATTCTGCGATATAGATGATTAACAGGCTAAACCAGTCCCAAATCTATGCTTGAAACTTCAACAAGCGAGCCCATCGGCACTCCATCGTCATTAACATTTCTCTGCCGTCTCTCCATTCACCGAGCTTCCACAAATGCGACCAAGTAACACTAAGCCTCTAATTGTTCTTTCCAAGACTGCTCAAAGCTGTTCACTCCCTGTTGGCTCCTCGACAATCGCCGAGTGAACACTACCGAACAGCGGCCCATGAACAGATTCTCCAATCTCCAACCGGGCGCAATATGGTTCCCCACAGCATCCCAACCCTGAATATCTCTGATCTCATCTAAACTCGACGGCTCCCCTGATGCATGTTGGCATTCTCCGCCAATCCGAGGCGAGACATTGGTGAGCACATATCGCATAGATGCGCTTTGATGTCGACAACAATCTCAACACATCGGCACATCCGACTTTCATTTTGGTGATCATACCGAGCGGTGTGTTTCTAGACTTTGACCGGGGAAGGCAATCTCTTGTTGAATGCTAATGGGTAATCAGCCTGGGCGAGAGCTGTCAGGGGCGAAAAGTCCAAGAGATGCTTGATGCTAAATTGGGAATGAAGGAGGGGAAGAGACATGGAGTTGGGGATGTATAAAGGCCGCTGCCGGTGAGGTGCGACTTCTAGTGCTTGTTGTGATTTTGTGGAAGGAATAATCGGTTTATTTGAAAGTTTTTGACATACCTCCTTTACAAATCTCTCTTCTCCTCATAACTTGAGTATATCCCTTCCTTACAATGAAGCTCTCAAACTTCCTACTCCCCCTTCTTCCTGCCCTCTCTGTCGCCCAGACACCCTCCCTCTACACAGACGCCAAGTCCGGGATCACGTTCAATACCTTCATCAACCCGGCAAATGGATTTTTCTTTGGCCTCGCTCTCCCAGCAAACGGAACCGGGAACACTGACTTCATTGCCACGATTGGCGCGAAGGGAACTGGATGGAGTGGTGTAAGCCTGGGAGGAGGTATGCTTAACAAGCTCTTGATCGCAGCATGGCCGAACGCGCAGGCGCTCGTATCAAGTTTCAGAAAGACTGCGTAAGTTAACCTTCAGCATTCCTTCTTACTACACGGGGTGGCGATTCCAATACATACTAAAGACAACAAATGCTTACACACTTTTGAGCAGTCAGTACGGCTCCCCCGCCGTAGCCACCGGCACCTTCACGCAGACCCCAATCGCAAACGGCACTTATGTCAACTCCACCCACTGGACTTACACGTTCCTCTGCTCAAAGTGTATCTTGGCCGATGGCACTACCTTCAAGACTGCGGATACCTCCGCAAGTTTCGGCTGGGCGTTTAACACCGCTGCTCCATCTTCGAAGGCGAACGCAGCCAGCACCGTGACAAAACATACAGATGAGGGCCAAGTAAAATTTGACTTGGCATTGGCAAAGCAGGCAAACTTCACTATGTGGAAGACGTGGGCGGTACCGAAGGTTGCCAGCAAATTTATGGCATAGAGCTGTGAAAGGATAGGACGAAGAGGATCACAAGGGCAAAAAAAGTGAAGAGTGAACTGTGTACATACAGGGAGAATGTGGAAGCCTTATACATATGCTAGTTAAGCAACGTTGCGAGTGATAAAGGAATTCCAAATCAACGTCCAATGTTTCACCGATAATACATCACGCCAGATGATGAGGCTGACTTGTGATGCCGCATGTTCCTGATTGACAACATAGAAGTTGAACACCAATGAATTTACTTCAAAAGGCGCCTATTTGGGCAAACCCGAACACAGAATCGCATTGCCCCTACAAGAAAACTACCTTTCGTTATCATCACTTCACACCACAGCATCACTCGATTCCACCCACAATTGAGAAAAGAACCACTGTCCCTCTAACTCCAGACTTTGAATTCCTCGCGCCGTTCTCAGTCTCCATCGCGATACTCTCTCTCGCTTTCAGCCTGAACATCACCTACACCCCTGTCCCAGGATATCGCCAAGTGTGGAGTGCATATAGTGCCATATATTCGATCTGTATAAGCCTTGCCATCTCATTGGTGCATATCTCCCATACGGGCTCTGTTGATCATGTATGTAAAGGCCGGAAACTCCATCGGCGGGATACGATTTCAGCTCTGCTTTGAATCGGGCAGCTTTTGTGAAAAGTCTGCTGGCCTTGGGCCGTTGTTGATGGCTCACGGAGAATATTGGACGTAGAAACTCGGATGCGTATACACCAGGCGTAATGTAGTGGAATTGTATTCCGAAATGTGGTGAGAGTATGACAGTGCGATGAGTTGTTTTCGTGTCCGTCGGTACGTCCTTTATAAACCACTCATCACCTCGATATAAGAACGGACCCTGCGCCCACTAAGCCGAACCCGCATCGTAATACTTCGGCAATTCGCCCGCTCTCTTACAAGCCTTTTCGCTTGAGGGGCCGGCTCATGAAGTCTTGTCTTCTGAAACCAGCTCCCCTTTTCGTTCCTTATCTCTCATTCTGACACCACCCACTCGCTTCTCTTCTGGGCCTCCGATCTGCACGCCGCCAATATGGGTCCTCATTGGCTTCGCTTCCTGGGCGTGACGGTACCCCTAGCTCTGCTTTGCTCTTCAGCTCATGCGGCCGTCAAGCCTTTTATCTCGAGTGCAGCGGAGTATAGAACGGAATGCAAGACTTGCCCGAGGTCTCTGTGTCCGAATAAATTGTATTATGAAGGGAATGACGCAATGAATGTAACGTGTTGGACGCGGGGGACGAAGATTATGGGAGACAAGTAAGCTTACAATATGGTAGTCATGCTAGACTGCAGTTCACCTCATGCGTAGAAACTGACATGAAGACTAGTCTATGGTTGAAAACCGGAGCGAATTGCTACATAACTCAATATGATATCCTAGAGTACGAGGGCGACTGTAAGGCTTCCGTCTGGTGGCGAGAAACGATGGACTGATGGATTGCTATAGATACCGAGGACTTGAAGTACTGCGGCCGCGCCTCCGAAGAGCAAGATCTCACCCTCGAAGACGGAACTCTGCGTTACAAGACAGAGTGCAGAGTTTGTCCCGAATTATCGTGCGACCCGGTTGCGTTTTTGCCAGAAGAGACGGATCTAACATTGACATGTTGGACGAATGAGAGTACACAAGTTGTCATTGATGATCCGTGGGTGCCCTCTCAATGGTGTCGAAATAATGAATGGCGCATGCTGACCGGAATTTAGCTACTGGCTCAAAACAACAAACAACTGCTATGTCGCCCAGATTGGTCTCTACGACAAACCAGACATAACGTACCTGGACAACTGTGGACCCATTCCCTTTCTAGAGCTGCTGCATCACTATAACGAGAACGGTACTTCTGATCCCAATAAGCGCTCTGCGGAACCGCTGCCTGCGCCGGCTCCCGAACCCATACCCGCCGAGCAAACGTCTCACTACCTCGTCAACGTCACAGTCGGAGAAGAGTATGCGTACTGCCGTTCCTGTCCAGAACAAAAATGCAAAGTGGAGAAGAGATATGAGTTTCAGCAAGAGGTGTGGCTGCAATGTATAAAACAATCGTCAAATGGGACATATTGGGCCGAGACCACGGATTTCTGTTATGTGGACGGCAAAGATATCTGGGAGGATATAACAGGTGACTGTAAGTGTTTCATGTTATCGGTGATTGGAGTTGGAAGGGACTAATTCTCGTGTAGTCTATAGGATCCCACAATGCTCGTGGTTCGAGGATCCGGGGACTGTTCCAGCGGACCCTGAAGACAACTAGGGGGTGGGATTTCGGGAGTGAGAATGCAAAAGCGACCTGTAATCATATCAATAGGAAATACAGTGTACAGAAAGGGTTGTTCATGGGATTGACAGTATAGGTTTGATGGCATAAAAACGAAGATGATAATGGTGTACATACCAGATGCCAATACACCTTGTACATACAGTGGCCGACTACAAGTCAACTTCGTAGCAAAATTAACCGCTGACCGCCGTCCTATCGAATTCCCTATTGCAGATCTATGCCGACGTTATCGCTAAAACCCTCCTAACGTTCCAGTACCCCTTGGCCTCATCGCATCCAGCACCTCGAAACTCTTAAAGCCACTCGACGTACCCGGTATTATCGGCCGCGGTGTCGGCTCAGGCACTCTTGCCCTTCGACTTCGATTATCTCTCCATCCCACAAACCGGTTGACAATTGCTCCTCCATAGAAGGCTAGAAAGATAGCAAATCCAACAGTGCCAACCGTTAGTGATCCAGAAATAATCCAGAATAACCTCTGTGTACTCTCCATGCTGCGAATATCTGAAAAGTTCATGCCAAAAAAGCTCGATACGAATGATAACGGGAGGAAGATGATGGTGACAATGGTGAAGACTAGAATCGCTTTGCCGTGATCCTCTAGGCGAATGTTGACCAGCTGGATGGTGCGGTTGATGAGTGAGTTGCTATTTTCTCGGAGATCAACCAAATCCGCGTATTCTCGTTGTAGATTTTCTAGCAGCTGTGCTGCAGGATCTGAAAGATGCGAGAAGGACAATTGCCTGTAAGTGGCAACCTCAGCTTGTGAAATAGAGCCCGTTTGCCGTCGCCGTTCACTCGGCGACATGGGCGGTGGTTCTTTCTTTCCAGATCTCAGGGTTGCTTGAAGGTTTTGAACAAGCTCCATTTGTTGGTCCATGACTTGTATGACAATATTCAGCTCCTCTTGTACTTGGAGGAGATCCATAACTAGCTTCGTGCTGGGACTTCGGTGCAGCCGATACTGCAAGTGACCAAGGTAGCTTGCATATCTGTCGGAAAGGCAGAGTGGAATATCACTCCAGAAGCTCCGATGAAGCATACCTAAAGCACCACTGAGCGCCGTAACGATATGTGTTGATGATGTGTACTCCTGGTCAAACGGAGAGCTGAGGAATGAGTTTCGAATGCCGCGAAAGGAGACTTCCATTATTCTGGCGGACAGTTGTAGTGGGGGCCAACGAGACTTCCAGGATTGATTGCTAGAAAACGTGACAACATGGCGCGCATCAATCACAAGAATCCAGAGCTCGTCGACGTTCAGGCTTGTAGGGTAGTGTCCATACCATCTCCGGACCTTGAGATCCAATGATCGATCCGTGAGCCAGGGTTTGTGTTTGGTGAAAACTTGCTGAGACTCCCTATCCTCTGTATCTTCTAGCCTATAGAAGTGTTGCAAAACTGAGCGTATCAAGTGCGAGGAGCTTTTTGAGGACTGATAACCCTCCCTAGGATCGACCTGGAAGCGTAAAGGGGGCGGTGGACCTTGCACAGTCCAGTCCATAAATGGCACACTGAGTAGCATTGGCATCTCTTCACCATCCTCGGAATCTGGGCGGCGATCAACCAGTTTCTGTGCGAAGGGTGCAAAATATCTGCCATGCTTAGAAAATCGCTCATTCTGGTACACCGCGTGATCTAGCTGATGAAGCGCAGCTATGGTGTCAGGAGGGTTCTTCGTCCAGTCTGATAATGCGACAAGACACTAGAGATATCAGGAAAATGGTCATAGAATAGGAGAGCGACAGCTTTACCCCTCTTAAATAGTCTGAATACTTGCTTGATATGTGTCTATACAGGTTAGTCATTTGATGGTTCTCTAATGACACTTGAACTTACATCCACCTCAATTTTCTCCCCTCGTTGTCTTCGACACTCTTCTGGACGCTGTTGCTCCTCAAACAATTCATCCAACCAAACTCCGCCGCCAACGCTCGTAAATTGTACTCCTCATTGCGACTTCCAGCTGCATCTTCAAAGTGGAGCGTCTCTGATAGTCTATCTCTATCTTCGAGCTCAGGGAGTAGAGATGAGGGTAGCGTCTCCCTGATTTCTAGAATGGCACCTGCACCCGACCTACTTGTCGGCTCAAGTCGAATATCATGAATCTGGAGTTGAGCAGGGGATAAGCGTCGGTTCCTCCAGTAACCATCGGCGGCCCAGTCATGGTTGGCAGGAGCGCCTTTTGCATGGTCCATAACCTATTGGGCACGAGAATACTCCGTCAGTCATGAAAAGACACGTGTGAATGATACTGGGAGATGCATGACCGTGATGTTGACTGCGTTCTGGCAGTCCAGCTGCCGAGAAGGTGGCTGTACGACACGCCTCGCTCTAACCGGTTCGGGGCAGCTATCCCCACAGCAATCCTCGACTTCTTACACTTCAGTTCCACATAAAACGTGCGATCTTCTGTTTGCTCTACTCCCTCGAGTATTTACAAATTAGGGAACTTTGATGTTGAAAGTTATCGTTCACCTATCCAGGACCTCGAAGAATCATTCCAGCTCCATCCACAGTTTTGACGCTCGAGCCAGGTTGACGGGAAGGAATTTTGGGAAGGATGAAACCGAAAAAGGAATCACCGAAAAAAGAGCGGATCGGTCTCCTGATGATGTTAACGGTGAATTCCATCGAACCAATGAAATCCCTACGGTTGCAAGCTCCGTATGCAAGAAGCTCGGCTCTCCGCAAGCTTGATGACGTTAGGAACAATATTTAAACGACAAACAACTCTACGACAAGAGCTCCAAACTCTTTCAATGAGACACGAAACTCTATCAGATCCTAATTGATACCGTGAAAAGACACTACTTCATCGCAATGTCCAAGTACGCATCCCAAAGCCTCTCTTCAACTTCCACTAACAGCCCTTCGAAGCCACCCAAAACACCCCGCCCTTGTCCATTTCCCCATAACCTTCACGTTCTTGACGGGGGCTCTCGACACCGCCTACATACTCTCTACCCACCCCAGCACGTCGAAGGCCATGGTGTCACTGCTCAATTACGCCGACATTGCAATCCAACCCACAGCCTTCCCCATGCTGTCCTACTACACCACCATCCTTACCATCCTCTTCTCTGTTCCCGCAGTAATCTCTGGTGCCCTCGAATTCATGCCTGTTATCAAACGCGACGGTATCTCGAGCAAGAAGGCACAGGCGGGAGTACTGCACGCGTTGGTGAACGATATCACGGTCCTTGGAGCGGTATTCAACTGGTGGACGAGAAGGAACACAGCGAACTTTGTGCCAGATTCGACAAATGTACTTGTTAGTTCTGTGCTGGGAGTTCCGGCGACGTTCTTTGCGGCGTATCTTGGGGGACAGTTGGTGTATCAGTATGGTATGGGTGTTGGGAGGGGGAGAAGTACCGCTGGGAAGAAATTGCAGTAAAAGAATTAAGTATAACACAAGCTATAAAAGATGAGCGGGTGGCTATTGGAATGCGCGAGTGGCGAGACTCGTTCCAGCGTCCATTGATACAGTTGTTGACTCTGCAAGCCATCTTTCATATTCACGAACTGGTAATATAATTATTAGAACCTGATTCCATCAACAGTCATTTCCTGCGTCTCACCATAGGCCCTAAGGTATATGAGGAGGTTGCAATCCCTGAGGCGTTAGCTAGACTGACTTCATTGCTGGGTGGTTCAACGTTGGAACCGTTGATGACCTTGAACTTTTCGTACTTAATTGGTGCGCATATTTCCGCCAGCGAGATCTTGTCCAAGACCTAAGAGGATTTTCACAGCTTCTGAGCATGGTAGGATCAATTGAAGAACTATGCACAGTGACTTCAAGTTGAAACAGGATAAGGAGCATCACGCTGACAGAAATCTGCCAAAGCGCACGAAGCACATATCCAATCAACTCAAGAATTTAAAAGTGGATATCTAAGGCCTATGAAAACCATGTCTCAATTTAAATTCAGCGCAAAAAGTATGTAGAAAAGTTAGTGGCACCAGGAGGTCACCACCATCACTGACCTATATCTCGCCCAAAACTCAACCAAAAAAAGACGCCAAAGCCAGCAAAAGAAAGCTTCCGACACCGGGAATCGAACCCGGGCCTTGCCGGCACTGTGAGTGAACTGACTCTCGAATGAGAGCGGCAAATCCTAGCCACTAGACCATATCGGATGTTGTTGCTTTGATGGAGTGTAGAAACATGTTTGTAATATATGTACAGAATTTTGGTAGCGAGAAGAGCACCAGAGTGAGGGCAGCAGTTCAAAAGTGGCGCATTTGGTTTAGCAAACCAGCTTTGTGCACAATTTTCAGTGAGCAAGGGGCTAGTGGGGTAATGTGGCTCCACCCCTCAACACGCGAATGCACAACCTCCAGCGATCATTGAAACGGCCCTCGGAACGTTTAACGAAAGTCCTCGAAAGATATTCAGAGAGATTTTAATAGGCTATTATTGAGACCAACAGTTGCATATAGCCAAGCGTGCAAAAGACCCGCATAAGCAGAAACATTGTAGAATTAGGCTTGCACGCATCTACCAAATACCGCCCCAGCAGTTACCCAGTATTTTCAAAGACATGTATACTGAATTTATAACACCAAGTCTGCATTCAATAGATGCGTTAGAGAGCAGTATTTCCAATACAACATCCTTAAAGCGAATCAATACAACAACCGTGACCTCAGATTAATTCTGAATTCTTCTTGCTCACGCAATTTACCATTACTGTCATGTCTGGGAGTCATCATCGCAAACGAGCACCCGTAGATACACATGGTCGAATTCTTCGGCCGATGACTCTTTGCCTAAGCTCCCATACCGAGGATCACCCCGAAGCGCCCGCCACCGCGAAGCGCCCGATTTGAACAACAAAACAATCCTACAACTTGAAGCCGTAGAGCCTCATATAATAGATATTATCGCGAGATTTTTGAGTGGTAGTATCTAGAGGCTTTGATTGATATACTAAGCTATTGATATCGCGTAGAAGGAGTAATGTTGCGGCTGCGTCGTGATCTGAGTGCTGGTGCGCCTACAATAGTACCTTGAGGCTCTCCACTCCCTGCAGGCCTTATAATAGCTCTCTTTTTTAGAGTATCTTTAGCAGGACCCTTGAGGCTGTGCTTCTTACCCTTTTGGGATATTTTAAGAGCTTGTTGGAGTCGTTTTGCAGTCTTACGAGCTGCTTGTCGTACAGCTTGTTCAGCTGCCTGATCAGCCTTCTCCTTCTGCCGTATTAGCCTGGCTGCAGCCCTTGCCTGACGCCTTATCTCCTTCTCCTCTGCCTTTGCCTGCCTTGCCTCCTCACGAAGTCTGTTTATCTCAGCCTTTTGGTGTTGTACTTGCTCCTCCTAACGCTCCTGGAGCTGCTGGCGATCACGTGCCTCCTTAACCTTCCTTGGAGACTAAAATACAGCTCCACCCTAGTACTCCTCAGCCTCCTGAAGTAGGAGAGGCTTGCCTCACTTCCTGCGAGTTCTCTCGTTGATCAGAGCCTCACGTAGGCCCTTAACCTCATACTCAAGGAGTGTCTTTTGAGTTGAGATTTGGTGGAAGGCCTGGCTTAGCTTTTGAGCTCGTTTATTACCTTGATCCTTGACTACCTGACGTAGGAGGCCCTCTGTCTTTCTCCAGTTTGAGGCACTCAATACTGAGGACTCACTATCGCTTGAGGAGCTTGAGCTAGTGTTGAATCTCTGTAGTATAACCTCAGGATTAAAGGGTGAGAGGCCTGTAGCCTTAAAGGCCTTTAGAATTGTTGTTTCCTTAAAGGAGGCCTGCCAAGCTTGGTAGAAGAGGGGGAAGAAGTCCCTCTTGCTCATAGAGGTGAGGCCCTGGCTCCTCTCCATAAAGGCTGATATCTCATGAGAGTACGCAGTTGAGAGAGGCTTGAACAGGGAGACGTCGAGAGGCTGCAGTGTGTGGGTTGAGTGAGGAGGATATACTGCGAGAAGGATCTTATTCTAATCACAATATGTGATGAAATCCATTGTAAGGTGAGATCCATAGCCATCAAGGATAAGCAATCGATAGGAGGATCGAGCCTTAGTCTTTGTATTACGATCAAATACCTGCTTGAGCCACGCAAGACCGATATCGTTATTCGTCCAGCCAGAAGGTGATGAGGAGATCCGAACCTGATGAGTCTCGTGATCAAGGGCCTGCAGCCATGAGTCCTGTATTGATCCTGAGGCTGACTGATAGATGAGAGCAGGCTCAAGGTAAGATCCATCAGCGCAGATGCAGGCCAGCAGGGTTATCCACTCTCGTGAGCCATCTTGGATAGTACTCCTCCGCTTTTCCTCCTCATATAAGAGCCTGCTGAAGATCCTCTTTGAGCGGCCTATAACACCAAGTATAAAGCCCTTCTCATCCATATTGTAGATATGACGCGCCTCGATATAATATTGATCAATCTTCTTAGATAGGAGGCTGAAGTATAGGCTATACTTCCTCCCTGAATCAGCCTTATGGCGACTATTGTCGATCCCTGTTGTCCATTTTGAGATAAGCTCATCTGGATATCGCTTGATGAAGCGATCAACCCAGTTAACTCCAAGCTCCCTCCCTGCAATCTGTGAGGCAAAATTTCTGATCATAGCTCGTGTAGGTGGAAGGCCTCGGGTAGTGAGCTGTTTGATATAGAGTAGGAGCCCCTGCTCTTGTTGTGGGTGGAGAGCCCGCTGGTTTTGGAAGCGGATATTGAGCGAGGTTGATACACCTTTGTGCCTCCGGGTGAGCGTTGTAGGCTCAACACCATACTCTCTTGCAATTTGCGTGTACACAAGCTTTTCTCCAGGTTCCAGCGATTCAATAGCTGCAAGCGCAGCCTCAATTGAGCTCATATTGATAGAGTTATACGTTGTTGAAGGTTTAGCGTTGCATGCGCAGATCGGGCGCTTCGCGGTGGCGGGCGCTTCGGGGTGATCCTCGGTAGCTTCTGCCCCGCGGCATAAAAAGTTCCCCACCACCACGCGTCAACCAACAACTTTGATTCCACCCCGCACAACATGTCTCCAACAACCTCGCCTTTTGATCTTCCGAAATGCGCACGACCTAATATCCTCGCATTGGAGCCATATCGGTGCGCAAGAGAGTAAGTGGAGTGCAATTGCAGTTACAAGAGTACGACTTGTACTGACAGATCTGTGCAGTGACTACAAAGACGATGGTACAAACATCCTCCTCGATGCGAACGAGAACGCATACGGACCTGGCCTAGCTCTTGGAAACGATGGGAAGCTGTCGGATGCCACTGCTAATGGGCCTGGAGAGTCTGTGGCGGCGATCGATGTTGATTTACTCGGCCTGAATCGATACCCAGACCCGTATGTCCACAGCGTCGCATGTAATGAGCGTTTACTGATGTGAAGATTGGAATAGCCACCAGCCAGAGCTGAAGCAAGCCCTCTGCAACCTGCGCAACACCCACGCTCACACCCCCAAGACGCTCACTCCAGAACACCTCTTTGTCGGCGTTGGCTCCGATGAGGCTATCGATGCTCTCCTCCGAGCCTTTTGTGTCCCTGGCAAAGACAGGATTCTCACATGTCCTCCCACATACGGCATGTACAGCGTCTCGGCCCAGGTCAACGATGTCGCCATTACCAAAGTGCCCTTGCTATCTCCAGGCTTCGGAATCGATGTCCCTGGTATAACATCTGCACTGTCAGCAGATTCAAGCATAAAGCTAGTGTACCTATGCTCGCCAGGAAACCCAACCGGATCACTTCTGAAGAAGGAAGACGTACAGAAGGTCCTAGAGCATCCTACCTGGAACGGCGTGGTGGTCCTAGACGAGGCATACATCGACTTTGCGCCCCAAAACTCCTCTCTCGCAGAATGGGTAACAGAATGGCCGAACTTGGTCGTTATGCAGACACTATCCAAAGCTTTTGGACTAGCTGGCATACGATTGGGTGCCGCATTCACAGACCCAGCCATTGCCAAAATCCTCAATTCGTTGAAAGCGCCGTACAATATCTCAAACCCAACCAGTCAATTGGCCCGCGCAGCACTGAGCGAGAAACATCTGTCGGTAATGCGCAAAAACACAGACTTGATCGTGAAGCAAAGAAACAGGCTCCTGCAAGAAATGCCAAAGGTTCCCGGTGTAGGAAAGTTCCTCGGGGGGAAAGCGTCCAACTTCCTCCTCGTCGAGATGCTAGATGCACCGTCAACTGAGGGGGGAAAACCGTCCAATGAAACAGCGTTGGCAGTCTATGAGAGTTTGGCAGAAAGTAAAGGCGTGGTGGTGCGATTCCGTGGCAAAGAGCATGGATGCCTGGGATGCTTGAGGGTTACGGTGGGCACAGAGAAAGAGGTCGATAGGTTTCTTGAGGAGTTGAAGAATGTGTTGGAGGCTGTTCACAGGAGCGCAGGGAAGCTAGGGCAGAAGGAGGAAGAGGAGAGAGAAAGGGAGGCTAATGATGTGGTTGCTTGAGCATGGAGGGAGGGAAGATGTTTTCGTTTGCATTTAGATGTCTGAGCACTTCTGCGCTTGGTGGGCATAGAGGCCGCTACATAGACTATATACACGGGAGGGGAGATGAAGCCTTGCTCTTGTCGCAAGATTCCGGGTATCGTAAGTAGAAACCAAAATAACACATCGAAACAACCGCCATATATCCGTCATTTGTCCATCTGTCCGTCTGTCCGTCTGTCCGTCTGTCCATCATCCTTCTAGGTATTGCGATTTGCGATTTAGAAGAATGATCCGAAAAGAAGTGTCCAAACGCCAATCATGAACCTATCACCCTACGAGATCTAGCCTTCATTCGCCTGCAACTCATCCAGAATCTGGCCGATCTTGACGAACATCTTCATGGCAAGCGCGCCGCCTGTCTCCCTAAACTCCTCAGCGCACTTGTTCTTAAAGCGATCCGGATGCCACTGGAGGCGCTCCTTCTTCAAGAATTTGATCGTCAGTAGTCCGCTGAACAATGCCTTGACGTCGTGAACGCATGTCCGCAAGCCATCCTTGTCTTCTTTCTCTGCTTGGCAATTCTTGTGGGTGCAGGCTATAAAAGACGAGGGGATGTGGGGAAAGAAGGTGAGGTTGCCGGCTGACAGGAGATCGCTGACGCGGGAAGACCAAAGCTCATACTGCACCCAAGCAGCCTTGGAGAGGTGGGCAATGCATAGGTTGCAGTGGGCAAAGCCGTTCGGCAGTACGTATCCAAGTCCATTGAGAATTGAGACGTTACAGTACTCGCAGCGGACCTCTGACTGTGACTGTGGATGTGCGGTCGCGTAGTAGCCGTATCCTTGGTGATAGGCATACTGATGAGATGTGCACTGTTGAGCAGCGTACTGCTGAGGAGCGGACTGCTGGTAGGCCGAGCCCCCAGCCGTGTACTGGCCATATTGTGGGCTCCAATAGTAGCCCGAGCGAGGATCCCACTGGTACTGACCACCTTGTGCGGAATACCACTGGCTTGCAGGCTGGTAGTACTGATGCTCGTTGCCAAATGAATCGTTGAATCCTGTGCGCTGTGTGTAGGCATTGCTCGGATTGCTGTCCGCGTAGTCGTAGTCGTGGTATGGCCGATGACCGCCAGATCTGGGTACTTGACTCTGATGAGTATTGTAGGAATGGCGTTGGGACTGAGAGGCTTTCTGATGGCCTGGCCGGTCGTACGACTGAGGATTGTTATTTGTTTCAGCTCTGGATTCTGGTCGACGGCCAGTGCTGCGACCTCCAATGGGCTCCGTACCTTCCTCAGCGGGGTCATCCTCTGGAAACTCCTTGCCTTCAACGAAGTACGCCTCCAAGAAATCTTGCCAATTTTGGCCGTATCCGGAGGCGCCAGTGAGCTCTTCAACCCACTTCTGCTCCTCCTCCGCTTCTCTGTTCTGGTCAGGAGTCGTCATCTTGTCTGCTGCGCGTTGAAGTTTGTTGCGTTGCAAATTTGCGCGCGTGGTGTGTGGTGAGGGGTGCAGGTTGTAGGTTGTGGGTTGTTGTGTGAGGATGGAGTAGAAGGTAAACAATCGGATTGGGCTCACTGAGATTTTATTACAACGCGTGCAAACGCGTCGACCCCGCTTTAGTTCGACGCGTAGCCTGCAATCATGAGGGGTCTCCGGAGGAAAGTTGGCTTTCACGGGGGTAAAGAATAATAGAACCCATGGTGAAAATTTGTTCACGGTTGAGCGGTGAGGTCGTTGTGAGACTCGTTCTGGAGTCCATGATACCTGGACAGCGGATCTGAGACAATAAGTAAAGATGCTCTCAATTCAAATTGATATTGGTGACTATAGAATAGTCGAGCCTGGGGATGCGGTCTCGTATCTCGATGACTAGGAAGGACCAATCAACACCACATGGACACTACCTACCAACACTGGGAAATATAGAAATACCTCTTTTGGGCCCTCCCACTCTCTCATGGTTTCCAAACTGTTGCAATGCTTCCGCATACATCTCTGTTACAGAACTTCATCCTTCCCTCCTGAAGGACCACGAGATGGCTGGGGGGCAAGTCTCACGGTGAGCGCCAGGGACCTCGCCTTGGGGATCAGGTGAGAAAGGAGAGGAGGGGGGAGCAGCGGCAGCGGAGGCAAATGCACTGCCTTCACTTACAACGGACCAAGCTAAGTATTCATTTAGGAGCGTCATCAGGCAGTGCATGAACAGCCCTTCGATGCCCTAATGCCCTAGGCCAGCCATCCCGTGCGATTAGTGGCTCAGATGAGCGTCCTACCCTTTGGACCCCGCCAGCCTAGCGTCCTGCCCTTTGGACTCCACTACTTCAACATCTCACTTGCCTTTCGGGACAGGACAGGGCAGCTGAACCCACTCTGCTGGCCCAGCATGCACCGCCAGACCAGCGCGCTACCAGCGCTTCCAGGCCAAAGAAGACAGCTACGTCAACTTTGCCGGCCCAGAATCCTACCCGCGCTTCTGCCCTAGTAAGTCTTCACCCTGCCTACGCTCAGAGCATGTGAAGTGTAAAGACAGCCAAACTAACTCTGCTGGTCCAGCACTTTACTCAAGATGCAGGACAAGGGGCTGGTTTTCAGACACAGCAAACACAAGCCCAAGATAAGACGCAACAGATCTCTGAAAGGCCGTTGTCTCAAACGGCGATTACACCTTTGGCGGCGGTGCCCAACATCCCACCGTCTCGGGGGGTCACGAACCCTTTGGCGGCAGCACCTAATATCACACCATCTAAAGCGGCCATGAGACCTTTGATGGTGGCGGCGGCGCCCAACATCCCACTGCCTCGAATGAGCTGACCAAGAGGACATCACCTCAAACGACCATGAGACCTTCAACAACTCTAACCCCATATGTGCTCCAATAAACTCCTGCCTCTTCACACACCATGTTCACCAATCAATCGGTTGGGGGTATTGAAGCATCAGTACTGAGGTGGGAGGCTGCTGGAAAAGCCTGTCTCAAAGACCCTTTTTGTCGTCCAACAGGATTAGTGAGAGTGGGGCATCTTCCTCTGGTTCTCTTGGTGAAGGACACGGGGGCGGGAGTCGAGCGGGTTTGTTGCTGCATGTCTCCATTGGTGAAGAACACGGAGAAGGATGACAGATTGGTGGTAGCGAACTGGCTCTGTTGCATACCTCCACCCCTCAAGAGCATGGCCAAGGACATATTGATGAAGAGCTGGAGGAAGAAGAGAGTGGGCCTCGGGCCAGGGGTGGATCTTAGAGGAGCGCTTGTGAGAATGGGGGAGGAGGAGCTTTCCGACGTGCAGAGCGGTTTCATGGAGCTCAAGTCTCCTTCAGAGCCTGATTCGGCAAGCAGCACGTCTTCCTACACGTTCGAAATCGACCCATGGCCAGATTGGAACCAGATCAGGAACATGCTGGTGGACACCCAGCATACTGGTGATTACCTGTTGTACTTTTGTCATCAAATCTCTAAAAGTCCCATGTTCGAAGCAAGAAGGGCCGTCGCGCGCCTCTCCAGCAGCACCAGGCGTAGTGGGAGATCAAGGCACGGCGGGATGGGAGGCAACTTACCCGTAGACTTGCCTCTCACCACCTTCGCTATAGAAGATTTAGTGGTATCCCTACTATGTGCTTCAAGCGGCAGGCCACTATCTACGGCTACTTCCGGAAAAGAACTGGTAAACCCTGTGCACCGCTGGATGCTATCTGCCGTTGGTTCGTACAACACTCAGGCAATCTGTGACGTTCTTATTAAGATCTCCAGACTGCTTGGTGATGGACCAGGGGAGTTGCTGTCCTTCTGCAATTTGTGTGATGAGACGTATGTCACTTGCCAATTGACAGGTCTCTAGGATCGTAGCCGGAAGCCGCTTCGAGCATCTGAGGGTGCCGTTGTGGTAAACGGACCAAGTGGTCAAGCAAGCCAGTTTCAAGGGACAGCTGCGACTGGTGGAAGATATGGGCCTCAGCGTCTGTAGGCAGAGGAGGAACTGGAAGACGGTGAGGATCTAGACGACAAAAACATCGGTTACACTAGGATGTGTGGCGGCTTGTAGTCAGAATGATTTAGGCAGTATAGAAATATATGGGTCATGATGTCCATAGACAGAGGAGGAACTGGAGGACAATAAGAATCCAGACAACGATAAATACCTGCTAGATGAGGACCTCTGATAGTTTATAGTGAGAATAAGTCGGATGACTGGGAGATGGACAAACTGAAACTCTCCAGACCTTTACACGTCTTCTACGTGTACTCAATGACAGACCGGGTATACCCTAGGATATGGCGAGGGCTAGTGTCCAGGGACAAAAAGCACCCAGGGATCATATTTTCCGCCCTACGTGATTGTGAACGCGGCTCGCCATAATATACCACGCCACACCTTCGGGAAGTAGACATACAAATACAAAGGTGTAAGCAGCCCAAGTATCTTATTATTTGCTGAATTCCACTGTGCTTCCCATTCAGCATATAACTCGCTCTCGCCAATACTCTTCAGCATCCTCGGTTTCCAGTTGCGTTTCCGCCTCCTCCTCAAATACTTTGATCGCAGCCTTGTGTGCGATATTGATGTGCTTCTCCACCTCTCCATCTATTATTCTCACCATCTTCTCAGGTCCTATGTTCGCTTCATCCTCACCTTTCCTTGCCTCCCTTGTCCTCTCTCTTCCTCGCTCTTCCATCTGAAATGTACCTCGTTGCCTGCACGCCGCAAACGCCAAATCCAACGTCCCAAAAACCCGTTGTCTGAGCTCCATCTCTAATTTTGCTGCTTCCATGTCCCCACCCGCATCCATCATCATCTTCCCCTCATCAAATTTACTTTGTGCATGAAGACTGTCAGAAGGCGCCGAACTTGTACCACATTCTTCTGCAGATGCCACGATAGCGAAATCGCGCACCTTGATGCCTTCAGCCCGCAACTCCAAGCTGCGGTCTGAAAGCCCCGTGCCCTCCGTCCCCACACTTTTCTCAATAAACTGGTCCAGATAAGCGATAGCTGAATCAGCCCTACGCTTCTGCTTCTCGCTGTTCCTATCGTCCCACTCCCGATGCATATGAGTATCCTGGTTGTGCAGCTTATGCTGCGCCACCACAACGCCGCCACCAACCCCATCCGCTGCTGAAGCGGGTCTCAACATGTCCTCACCGATATGTAGATACTGTGCCACACGATCAACGCGGTGAGGCCTCCTCGTACCTTTCTTGAGCACGGATCTGAGAGTGCTGATTTCGGAGGTGAGAGTGCGGAGGCGGGTTGTGGCGTCTAGGAGCTGGAGGGCTAGGCGCGTTTTGCCGGCGCGGAGAGAGGAGATGGTGGTGAAGAGATGGGCGATTAGGGTGTGGAGGTCGAGGAGGTGCGCTAGGACAAGCATAAGGGCGAGGGCGAGGACGCTGGTTAGGATTAAGGCGGGGATGGGGGTGGAGAGGGTGAGGGGGGCGGTGACGAGGATGATGGTTAGTAGGGAGCCTGGGGGTGGTTAGCTGGGTTGGGTTGGGGATGGGATGGGATGGGGATAGTGAGGCGCACCGAGAAGGAAGTAGTGGGTTTCGTCCATGAGGGCGCGCTGATCCATTTCGAGAGTGTCGTGGTTTGGGGTTTGGACGATGTTATCACTGGCTTCGATGTTGAGCCGCATTGTGAGGAGCAATATATGGGAGATAGTATCATGCTTAGCGATTGAATGAAGAATGTTTGGATAGATGGATAGAGCCACATCGGTGTTATATTTGTTGGGATTTGGTGATGTGTGGGCCAGCGTTTGGTGGGCTGGAGATGGGCCATCACGACCATGCCCAAATAACGTAGCTTCGAGTTAACATCAATTGGATAAACTAGGAAAGGAACTTGTTATTATGGAGCGATATGGATTGGTTGTTTGCTGGCGATATTCAGATACTTGTATTATTCTTTGAGGCTTTTGCCGGAACTCTACAAACCGTTGAATAGTCAGAACATCGGGTTGTTTTACCTGCTTTCCAAGAAATAAAGTGTAGAGTCAGAGCTGCTACCCGTGGACGAATATGAGTGGCATTGAAATGTTGCAGTCAGTGTGTCAGTGTCTCCCATTCGAAATGGTAGCGAATTGAACAACCCTGCCAAGGGACGTAGCCTTATTGTACTCGAAGAGTACAATGGGAGGAGGCTATTGTCATGACATAGCGCTATTGTGTCCCGGGGTAGAATGGATTCCGCGTTGCCAGGTGGTGCCTGCTGAAATGGTAACACGCCCAACCAAAGTACCTGAACCTCAACATCTCAGGCACTACACCCAGACCCTCTTGCAATGCAACTTCAACAACCATTTAGCCGCCCGCTGCACGCCCTCCCATCGTCTGCACTCCTTTTTTTTTTCCTACTGTCAGTCTGTGAACGAGAAAAACGCGGCGGGGTCGTCATGGTGTCTCAGCCATGACCTTCCAAATCGGGAAGCCACGACAGACAAAGGGATCAACACCACGGCTCTCCATTTCCTGCATGCATCAATCCCGTCTCTTCGCCATCGACCTTCTTCTACGCAATACGATTCTCTCATGCCACTTTCCGACAAACATTCTGCTTCTCTTGTCCAGCAATCGGGTAGCAACCGAGCGTACCACTGGGCGAGGCAAGAATATCTCTGCTCGTGCGACTTCGTTCAACCATGAGCAACGTCGGCAAACACGGTGGAACGAGGCCATGGTTGCCATTTGGGTATGATTCATTCCAATCTCCACAGCGAGTGGACGACTACAGCTTGTACACACGTCGCGCTCGGAGCTACCGATGTATGTACTCCAGAGGCTCGGGAGACACTTTGCATGACAGCTGCGGTTATGCAAAGAGGCAAGGAAAACGTTTCGACATCGGAGAAATTGAAACTCTCATGGACAAAATCACAAGGAATGAATGGCCGGAACGGCAGCACGACATTGTTACCTCTCGCTAGTGCGGGCGCGGCGGGCACCGTTGTTGAGGATCAGGGTCTGCTGCTGTCCGGACTGCGAGATGCATGGCCAGAGATGCATGGCCAGGGATGGAGACGATGCAAAAAGGCCTTGAAACGCTCGTCTTTGACGAGCACACAGACGCAAGGCAGCGTTTTGTGTGGTACGCGACGTGTACAGCGTGTTACCGTCTTTCGCTCCGGCGCGGAGAAAGGGAGCATCAACGGCAGTTCAAACCATGGTAGAGTTCACAGGCACGAGGGCCTGGCCGAACAAAGTGCAGAGTTTCGCGTGGAGAGAGGGCGAGGCGAGCTCGTTCTTGGAGGCACAGCTGCATGGTCCAGGAGAGGAGAGGCTGGCTAACTTATTGCTAGGCGCCTTTCGCGATGCGGTGAGGAGGAAGCTCGGCAGAGTCCGGAGTGGCATTCGAGCGTGGCAAAATCCCTCCAAAGTCCCCGGTCATTGTAGTATCCGGGCATTTGCCCTGGATTAAGTACTCTCTCTGGCAGCGCAGTATGAGTAGGTGGTGTAGATTGTGACAGCCTGCTGGCGTTGCATCGTCTCCGCACCGCACGCCACAGCAAGCGGGACGGGGTGTTCATCAGGGCTCTCGAGACTCGATGCTGGTCTGCATCCGCTTTTCACATCCCCAGACGGCAACGGCCAGCTTATCGAGCTTATCGATCGATTGGCCGAGGGGCAGCCGAAGCAACACCACTCATTGCGACAGCACTAGCAGCGTTGGCGTCTCACTGGCTGCGTCGGCAGTGGGCGTCAGCACGCAAGCAGGCGTTGCAGAGCGAGCCAGCAAGACTCGAGGCTGGGCGTCCAGCGAGGATGGGCGCGTTGAGAGTGGAGTGAGCCCCAAGCGGGCGAACGCGATATGATTTTCTCGCTAGCCACCGGACCGCCCACACGCCCGGCCTGCGCGTGCTGCGCGGCCAAAACGGGGGGGTCACGGAGGGGGGTTGGGGACTGCCCGCGGCAACGCTGCTGGAGTCTGCTGTCGCGCGCCGTGCAGGCCTGGAGAGCGCGGCTCTAAGCTGGCCGGCCGGCGACGGGAGAGGCAGATCACGGTTCTGCTCCTCCACGCCAACACGGCGGCCCTCCAGTGCCTCCAGCGCTCGACGGCCCCGTCCCCACGGCTGGCGGCGCTCATTGGCCCGCGTGCGGGGGCTGTCCATGCTGGTGCAGGCTGGTGTGCGTTAGTCCCGTGGTCTTGACCGCTTGTTCGTAAACGCACGGTCCAAAACGTGAACGCCGCCCACTCTGCCATCGTCGACTCCTCCGCTTCGACCTCTGCCTCTCAATCACACCGCCGGGAAGCGCGGTTCTGGTCCAGCACAGCATCACATCACGCGGCTGAGCGAGGAGAGACGCTTCTCCCTCACCCCTTACAAAACAATCATGGACGCATCTCACTTTGACGCTGCCCTGTACGGCTTCGACACCTCATACGACCCGAACCGTCAGCAGCACCTCTTCAACCTCTCTTCGCAGACGTGGCCGCTGCCGCTGTCGCCGTCCCAAATGCCCCACCCCCTTGATGCCGCTGCCCAGCAGCATCAACAGCAGCAGCAACAGCAGCAGCGCCGAGTAAACACCGTGGCCACGAGCACGGGAAGCCATGGCCTGCCCACGACCAGCGCGGTCGCTCCCCTCCAGACTACAGGACTCGGCTTTGCGTCCACCATGGCCCCCGCGAACCCGATGCTCGCGGACTGGGTACAGCTGAACAACACCAACTACGCCCAGCAGGCGTACAACGACAACATGGCCGCGGCCATGAGCGCGAGCGATTTCGGCGCTTTCGGCGGACTGCAGACCTCGCCGGTCGACTTCGACATCAACACATCGCAGGCCATGCTCAACACGACCATGGGCATGGACGCGCCGACGGCCGCCGCCTTCAACTTCCTTGCAGCCACCTCCATGGCAACGTCCATGGGCATGACGCAGCAGATTCCTGCTCCCTACATGACCATGGCCGACATCTATGGTGAACTGCAGAATCCTGGCCACGAAAATGCCTTCACCGCCGCCCCGTCAGGTGTAAGTAACTCCGTGACCACTGGCTCACCGACAGAGAACTGGCTCGAGGTGCGGTCACTCTCCAGCTCCGACAACGGCTGGGTGGACGTCGGCGTGGGAGGTCACCGCAACTCCTACGACCTGACAAACGACCCGAACGCCTTGATCTTCAACCCCAGCCAAGCTCTCCACATTCGCACAAACTCGGATTCCACAGAACACTCAGACGTGCCAGCTTCAGCAGCTTCCTTTAGCAGCTACGACGAGATACCGTTCCCAATGCACTCTCCTCAGTCCGAGGCCGAGAACAGTCTGGATCTGGTTCACTCTCACGGACACTCCCACAGCCATAGCCATGATCACACCCATGACCACAGCCATGGCCTCCCCATGGGCAATGAAGACTATGCCTTCATCTCTCCCAATGTGAGCCCTCCCATTGCTCGTGTGGAACCCGTTTCCATCAAGCAGACCTCATCAAATTCTGGATCCCCGACTTCCTCAGCTGTTAGCTCACCGCCAGCTCGTCGGAGAAAGAGCCCCACCGGAGCCAAACCCACCAAGGTCATCGTGAAGAAGACGACGGCCCACTCCACCAAGAAAGACCACGTTGGCGAGAAGCGTGTAGGAAGGCGGCGCGGTCCTTTGAGGCCCGACCAGCGAGCGCAGGCTCATGAGATCCGCAAGCTCCGCGCGTGTCTCCGATGCAAGTTTCTCAAGAAGACTTGTGACAAGGGTGATCCGTGCAGCGGCTGCCAGCCTTCTCACGCCCGTTTATGGCAGGTACCTTGCACGCGAATCGACATCAAGGACATTGCCTTCTTCATGAAGGACTGGAAGGCCGACTATGAGCGCCACGTTTCTCTCGGCTTCTCGGTCGGCAACATCAAGGGCTTCTCCCCGCAAGAGCGCCCAGTGTACATCACCCACGGATACGGACATTATCTTCCTATCATGGCTCGCGAGGTCTACGTCCGCGACGAGAAGTGTTTCGGCGTTGACTGGGTCGAGACTCTTCACGGTCTTCACTTCGAGATCAACACTGCCAAGCTGTCCGCCGGCATGGAGGGCATTTCACACTCAATGCTCTCCGATTACCTTGACCGCCACATCGATGGTGGCTTCGAGCAGTTCGTCGATGAGTACTTCGAGGGCACCTACTTTCTCACCGAGCTTCTCAAGACTGCCTACCGGTTCTACTGCCGGGAGAAGCTATTGGTCATCCGCAAAGCTTTGAAGCTTGTCATCGCCTATAATCTCACGCTTCACGTGACTATGGTGGAAGGTCTTCCCGACGATGACAACCTTGGCAAGGTTGAAGACAAGGGCTCAAAGTTCTGTGGCAAGACCATCGCCCCTGTCATGATTAACTTCCAAGTGAAGTGTGCTCTCGCTGACATGTGGCGTGAGCTGCAGAAGGATGTTCTAGAGGAGCTTTCCCAGCTGTACTCTTCAGTCTACAGCGGCGACAAGCTGAAAAACTGGCCGACCATCTTCATGCTGGCTGGCATCCTTCTCGCTGTTTGGGAGTTGATCCAATTCGACTGCAACTACCGGGTTCCTGACCAACAGGCTGTCAAGAAGTTCTGCGATGACATGGAAGGCACTCCCGTCGGCGTCATCGTTGGTCTTTTTTCCGCGATCTCGCAGAAGCTTCCCGCGTTTAACGAGTGGGATTCTCGGAAGCACCACCATCTGCTCGCTTCTAATCCAGCGGTGTGCGATGCCATGACGGAGGTCCGTGCTCATGTTACTAAATATGGTAAGCCTGAAGCAATTTCGGTTTTGTCTAGACCGAGCTAACCCGCTGCAGATTCGTACCTTCGCTCAAGAAGCGATGCCAAGTTCGATCGGTCTGACTTTGATTCACTTTCGAACAAATTTCTCTCCAAGCTCGTCATCCGAGCGAACTAGGTTCTCACCGCCATCTTCATCAACATCCTTACCATCATCCTTCCTGTGTGGGCTGTTCTTCATCTTTACCACTATCGACATCCACATCTTTAACCTTTTCCGAAATCACATCCTCTGCCTGCCACCCACCGACCCCTCACAGCCTCACCCTTTACGATTTACGTGTTAGAAGTCTGCATCGACCACGCAGTACTACGATCACTCACGGCTGACGACCCCTAAAAGCATGATGATTTAATCTGGCCTTATCTTTTCCTTCTCGATTCATAATTGCGTGGTTCCTTTTGCAATCCTTGATATCCGGCGCCACTGGACGCCAATGTTTACACGACCTATCTGGTTATCCCTATCCAACTATTGTCACTCTTTCGGGAACTACCGGAAACCTTTCCATTTTTACAACGACTGCACGGTTTACGGATGCTAGTGCGCTTCATGTTTAACGATGGTCTATGATCACTTCACGGCCACGAAACCCCTTTCAACATCATCTTTACGAGACATGTACATCATGCTCTTTCAATCTACAAAACTATCTCCTGGGCGGGCTTGAGGTGATTGGATCTGCATCCCTCGTTCAACCATGTCGGGTAGTTTAATCTCTTTCTTCCTTGATTTTTTACACCTTCTACCATACCCATACAGGCTTGGTCTCGATTGATGTTCATCTCTTTTTCATGATTGTGTTTATATGGCATAGCGAGCGAGCGAGTCGGGCGAGCAAGTGTTCTATCATTGCACAAAGTCCACTGTGTGTGGCATATCATTTTCTCTCATTCTATCCTATCCTTACCTCCCATTCTTATCCCATCTTTCCAAGTCTCTGGTGAGAAACCGGGTTAGGATCATGTGTGGTAGTGGATATGGAAATCCCCTTTGTTCGATGAGATGATGGTATCATGTTCCGATGGTTGGATGAGAGCTCTGTCCGTCAAACAGAGGCTTTCTCACCAATGTTTGTGTATTTATGGGATCGGTGGGGGACTTGTTGATCATATCATCATTTTATCTTGTCGGACACTGCTCTTCCTGTCTTGCTGCATCTCTGGATCGATCGGCTGCACTTGGTTTGCGTGTGCAGACTGGACTTGGTGCGCTGGGCGTTTTGGGATTCGGTTGGATGCTGGATGGGCGCGTGTTGTAGGTGTATATAGGCCGAATATATGGTCTAATATCAATTTTGAGGGTGGATTGTGTGATGTGTGATGTCTAATTGTCCGCCTTGTACCTTGTAGATGCTGTGCTTGTGGAGAGTGATATATAGTTTCTGTCCAGCTACATTATTCCCTCGACGGCATGACAAGGTTGGTGCAGTGGGTCTCCAAACACTGACCATGGTGTGGAGCAGTTTCAAAGAGGACGATATCTTTTGCGCTTGTAGCCAGCACCGCTGTTCGACTTCATTCTCCCGTTTAAATCGACAAGAGTGTGAAGGACTTCAAACGATAGGTCAACAACTGTAGCTGCTCTTGAGACATGGGGAAAACAGTCATATATCAAAGAAAAATCTGTGTCTAGGAAGGAGTGGTATCAAAGAATAGCTAGGACACATGGAGAGTCACCACTCTCTTTGCTTTTTCTATATCTATCAAGCATTTCCAAATCTCATCTACCCAATCATCCCCAGTCCCCTCCACCCAAACCCCTCTCATTCACCACCTCCCCTCCCTCCCCCCACCAACCTTCCACAACCACCCCAACCCACCCCATCCGCCCAATAACGCCGTAATCCCCGTAAACAAAATCACCGCCCCATACTGCCCTTCATAAACCCCGCTCCCCCCAACCCCCTTCCCAAAAAGCGCCACGCTCAAAGGCCCCGATATCACATTCCCTACGCCCCTCCCCCCCGCAAGTAATCCAAACATAAGCCCCGTATCCATGCCCGGACTCTGCCGCTTAATCTCGTTCATAACACCGCTCCACGTCGAACTGAACCCGCCAGCGAAGAAACCATAGGTCAAAGCGAAGAGGGTAAGGAGCGCGATGTGGGAACTAAACCCCCAGAGAAAGAACACGGCGAATGCCGAGCCCAGCGAACTTAGCAGCAAGACACTCATAACGCTGAAATGGTCATTCAGCGTGCCCATGACGATGCCGCCAGGGACCGAGGTGGCGTTTATGAGGGAGAGGACCAGTGTGGCGATGGGGGCTGTGGCGCCGATTTGCTGGACGGCGTACGAGGACATGTAGGTGTAGGGCAGGAAGTAGCCGAGGGATTGGAGGATGTTGCCCATTTGCAGGGTCCAGAAGATGGGGAGTGTGAGGAAGGTGGTGTCGAGGCGGCGGATGGTGGTTGTGGCGGAGAGGGGGATGCGGGGGCGGAGGTAGTAGAGGAGGGGGGATGAGAGGAGGATCTAGATTTTTCTGTGCGTGAGTTGGTGATACGGGGGGAAGTGTGGGGTTGGAGGGGAGGGGAATGTGTGTGTGGGATGGTGTGGGATGGGAAGGGGGAGAGGAAGGGGCGCATATACCGTAGCAACTGTCCACCCCTGCAGCGTCCTCTCCGGCCCAAACCTCTGCAAACTCGCCGACATAACAAAGGGGATGCCAACCCCCGTGAAGCTTTTCCCAGCCCACATAATCCCATAAGCCAGCCCTTTCCGCCGAACAAACCACTCATCAAGATACAACGTCGATGGCGTAAACAACAGTCCAGACCCCAACGCCGACACCACCCCCTGCGTAGCAACCAACTGCCACACGCTCGTTGCAAAAGACGACATTAGGAACCCGGCCGCCGTCATGACGAGTCCAATAGGGCCAAACCATCTTCGGAGTCGCGGCCAGCGCGAGAGGATGGCGAACGTGAATGGAGACGAAAGATACAGTATCCCCTAATTTCCTGGTTAGCGATGGGACAAAACGGATAAGGGGGCGTACAGTTAGTGTAGTGCCAATAACAGCGACATTCGATGTGTCCCCCTTGAGGGCCGTTGGGTGGCTGGTGTAGTACTCTTGGAACACGCCAAAGGCTAGAGAGTAGCCTGTGACAGGGTGAGTTATTGCAGATACAAGGCTATGAGGAGAGCGTTACCCCAGACGGGTGCTTGAATTAATGTGCAACCGGCAAGGACGAGCCAAGCCGCTTTTCCCGTGTCTGGTGGTGGGATGGGTACTTGCTCGATCTCGGTGTTGGAGGGCGTATTCCAGGTTTGGTCGACCGAGTTAGGGGCGGATGGTTGCCGTGGGCGAGTTGTACGGAGCTCGATAGTTTGGTGGATGGAAGTCATGTTTGAGTCATTTGTGTTTTTCATGTGCAACGGTTATGAGTTTGTTCAGGATGGAATATGAATTGACCAATTTTGAGTATTGACAACGAGTATCACTTCCAGTGAGAACACAACTATATAATCGGATCCAACGGCCGTGGACATGGTGACTCAGTAAGGCCTTCTTCGCTATTCACTCCGACTTCAGGTTTTAAGCTTGATGCAGTTAGGAGCATGAGGGGTATTCATAGAGTATCTAACTCGATTCCGATAACTGCTGTAGATCTTTCGGATGGGAAACCAAACTAGCAACAACAAGCGGCAAGCAGACTTTTGAAAGTAGAAGAGATACTTGCCTGTCTCTACGGGTACATGAATCAGAAGTTGGAGGACGTCAACTCACCCAAGACCCGAGTGGGAGGGTCATGCTGCTGCGAGTACCGCTCCGGGGTCGGAGCCCCGCCTTCGGGCTTCGGCTCCCCTGCATGCTCGAGCATGCATTGACTTCGTGCAACGCCGGTCTTCGTGATGGGTATTATAAAGCAGAATACCGAGGGAAGTGAAGCTGTAGCCATAACCGCAAACTTTGATTGTCGCCATTTTGAAGACATTTCCGTGCCAGACTGAATCCCGCAGCATTCCACAACCTACTTTTCATCCCACTCTCCACCACTCAACATATAGCCATGGCCCACATCGGAGCGCTCCCGAAAGTGTATCGGTACATCACAGCCCACAATGACGAAGGCAAAGCCATATTCAGCGACAAGCTCGACGAAGAGAGCAAGATGAAGCCGAACAGCGACGGCATTGCATTTGCGCTCAGCTACACGACCAAAGGCTTCCCCGTCAGCCTCGACGACGACAAGGACATTACCTTCTACGAAGGCTATCTTAAAGAGGCCCCTGGTCTGGTGGTCCCCGGCGGAACTGTTCTACGCCATGTGGATATTCCTCCCAACACGGCCTGTGCCATGCATCGCACGGTCTCGCTGGACTACGGCGCTGTCATCGAGGGGGAGATCGAGCTGCTGCTCGATAGCGGCGAGAAGCGGATCATGAAGAGGGGCGATGTTGCGATCCAGCGAGGGACGATGCACCAGTGGATCAACCAGAGCAAGACGGAGTGGACGAGGATGCTGTTCGTGCTGCAGGAGAGCAAGCCGCTGAAGGTCGCGGGGGAGACGTTCGAGGAGGAGCTGGCAGGCATGGCTGGCGTTCGACCGTCATCTTGAGCTACCTAATACACATGAATTATGAAGTTGGTGGTGAGGCGTGAAAGGCAGGCTTCTTAGGATATGTTTTAGAGCCTCGGCCGTTAGCTCGAGACTAGTGCCCAATCTGGACTCGACGTCCACTCACCTCACCTTTCCATCGTGAAAACAAAGAAACCTCCCCGCAAGCCTAAAGCCCGCTAAGCGAAGCTCCACAAATGGTCGTGATTTGCTGAGCCGCCATGATAAATCTCATTCCGGGCGTGCCTCGCTAGAAGAACAATAGTAGCCATTTTCGGGCGCCAACCAAGCACACAACCCATTGTCTGGGCAAAAAGTCAAGGAAAGGTCCCTTGAAAAGCGAACGCCGAGAAACACAGTATACAAGCAGGATGTCTGCTTTAGCAGGGCAGGATCAAGAGCTCCCCCAACCTCCTCCTCCTCCTCGACCAACACTTCAGGAAGTCACAGCCGCCGAAGACAGGATTGAAGAGCTATCGGACTCGGAGTGGGAATCTCAGGACAGCGAAGCCCAAGACAGCGACACCATGGCTACACCGAAGATCACCCCTTCAGAGTATGTCAGAAGTGTGACCATTCCTATACAAGACAAGTTGGCCACCGGTACAACAGAAGTCCAGGATGAGACACTGGAAGCCGTTCTGCCCTTTCTGCAAGGCAACCCCAATGATTTCGAGCTCAACATGTTCGGTCTGCCTACCCTTCGGAAAGAGGCGCACATCAAGTTCCTCAAGCATGCTTTGGGGAGGTATCCCTCGAATTTTGCGGCGATGGATGCTGCTAGACCATGGCTTTTGTATTGGAGTTTGCAGGGCTTGACTGCTTTGGGGCACGATGTGTCTGAATATGGAGAACGGTATGTCCTTCAAATGCACCTCGACGTTAGACTTTGATTCTCACAACCTCTCGCAACCCTTTGATATGGTTACTAACAAACACACAGAGTCGTATCTACATTCGCCCCCTTCCAACACCCCACAGGCGGCTTCGGCGGCGGCCATGGCCAGCTCCCCCATCTCGCCTGCTCCTACGCCGCCACCCTCTCCCTCATCATAGTCGGCACCCCCTCAGCCTACGACTCTATCAACCGGCGAACAATGTGGCACTACCTCGGCCGCATGAAGCAACCCGACGGCGGCTTCACCATGTGTCCCGGCGGCGAAGAAGACACGCGCGGCGCCTTCATCGCCCTCGTCATAATCTCGCTCCTCAACCTCCCCCTGGACCTCCCCCCCGACGCCCCCGCCCGCAAAACAGGCCTCACCACCTTCCTCGACCATCTCGGAGACTGGATCGGCCGCTGCCAGACCTTCGAAGGCGGCATCTCGGCCGCGCCCGGCAACGAAGCCCACGGCGCCTACGCCTTCTGCGCCCTCGGCTGTCTCAGCATCATGGGCGCCCCGGCCTCAACCTTCAACAAGTACCTCGACATGCCGCGGCTTCTGCACTGGATGACGGCGCGCCAGAGCGCGCCCGAGGGCGGCTTCCACGGCCGCACGAACAAGCTCGTCGATGGGTGTTACTCGCACTGGATCGGGGGCTGCTGGCCGCTCGTCGAAGCTGCCGGGTACACCAACATCTGGAACCGGAATGCGCTCGCGCGGTATATTCTGGCGGCTGCGCAGTTCAAGAAGGGCGGGTTGGTGGACAAGCCGGGGAAGAGGCCGGATGCATATCATACATGTTATAATTTGGCGGGGTTGAGTGCGGCACAGTGGCGGTTTGCTTATGATGGAGGGGTGGAGGTGGAAGGGGAGGTTGGGAAGGGCGATTTGGGCGCGGCGTTTTGTTGGAGGGTCGAGGGGGAGTGGGAGGATCAGAGGGTTTGGGGAGAGGGGGATACGGTGAGGGTTGTGCATCCTGTGTTTGTAGTGCCGTGGGGGAAGGCGGAGGAGGCGAGGAGGTATTTTGAGGAGAAGGAGGGGTTTTGAGATGGGACATTTTCAGATTGGGCATTTGGGAGAGAGGAGTTCGACTTGGGGTTTCTTTTAGGATGTGATGGGTATCGATGTTGGAGGATGTATCCTTCGAACCCTCATGAAGGGTTCTCCCATTCTTGTTCCCTAGTACTGCATTTTCCCCACCATTGAATATACATGTAAATGTATTGATTTTGAAGCAAGAAGTTTGGGTAAACCAGGGTTTGTTGTGATTTGTAGACCTCGTCCAATGCCCAATGCAAGCCTAAACTGGGATGCAAAGCGACTTCAAGATATCGCCTCCAGCCCCAGACCCAGCCCCAGACCCAGACCCTCGAATACAGCTCTCTACATATTTGCCCGCTCCCCATGCAGTCACGCATCCATGTATAGTATGAGCGGCGGCCCAGCAACCTTGCCCTTCAGCACCGCCTTGAGACTCTGATGCGCCTCACACTCATTGTCGTAAAAGTCCATGTCCTCCTTTGACGCAAATGTGGTGCGGGCTACCAATGTGTGGCCGCCGTTTCGCGGGTCGTCGTACGTCTGCGATGCTCCGGCTGATTGGATGTACGGTTTTCCGTCCTGAGGTCTCCTGTCAGTCCGATATCGAATACGTCGTGTCAATGGGACGACCCCATCTGCAAACAAGTGGGCATCGCAAAAGAAAAGGACACCTCTCGCCACTCCGCATTGTGTGTGCGGTGAAGGCCGCAAAGCTGTCAATTCTCAATTCGCGGGACGTGAAGAGTCGACGTTGGGCCAAGCATCCCCACTATCAGCATTTGCACTCGCTACAATGTGACCAGACACACTCGACCTGCATCTGCTGCACGGTGCCGAAATGTGATGTTGGGGAATATGTACACGCATGTCTTGCTGCTTCTGGGGACGTCGACCACCACACCACACGACGACTCCGCTCTCGAGATGACTCAACCACCTACTTTTACAGCGTCCTGAGTCAGAGTCTCATATTTGCGCAGGGCCTCTTGGATGTGTGCCGCCTCGGGGATCTTGAAGCAGGTCAGGCGGAGGATCTGAGGCATATTGGCTGGAGGTTTTGGCGAGGCCGTGGTTGGCACTGCTAATGTCCGATATATTGTGGCTTGCAGTGGGCAGGATTCAGGAAGGAACAACGTTGGGGGATGGGGGGTGGATGCAAGCAAGAATTCAAAAGGATCAAGTGCGAGATTGTCAAGATTGTCAGGATTGTCAAGATACGGCGGGCGAGGCGAATGGCTGGATGGTCCCGCTCTGGGCGGCGGGTTTGACGACGTATTTGTGGAGAAGGGACAGCATCATCGGACCTTGTGAGGAGAGCCTTTGAGTGTCGATGCAGCAGCAGAGCCGGCTCTCCCGCCTTTTGATGAAGGCCCTCGGGGATGTGCAGTTGCACGGGAGAGGGGTCCTGAGTGCTACGGCTGTCCTGTACATAGCAAGTCATGATCATGGTGGCATTGGTGTTGCCGGCGATGGTGTTGCCAAGGGGCTGCCAATGCCGGACGTCCTGGAGGACTCGTGTGTTGCTCGCACCGCATGCCACCATGCGATGAGGACGGCAATGGCTTCCAGCGATTCGCGAATCCGTCGCAGTGACTGGATCCTGGGATGCACACAGCGTTGGGAGTCGGAGGGATGTGCAGGACGCGGGAGGTGTTGCACAGTGGCCGAGGACAACGCCGTGCGGCCCCGCAACCCTGTCTCACAAGGCTGAGGAGGGACAGCACCGGGGCACGTTCGTGGTTGGAGGCAACGCGCAAGAACTGGTGGGTCGTGCTGGAAGCCGGCCGATTCGAGCCTCGACGCCAGACGTCCATTGTATGGATGTGTATGTGTGGATGTACATAGCAACATCCACCGCACGTCGGGCAGGCGTCTGCAACAGCACACGCAGCCCACGACCTGCTGCTGCGCAGGCGTCGAGGCTTCTGTATGTCTTGGAGGGGCAACATATCAAAGCGCGTCGACTGCAAAAAAGAGCGGTGAGTGTTGGCCCGGATAGCGTGCATTGACGCGGCTGGTGTCGCACAGGTAGCAAAGGAACAGGTCTTGTGCGTCGTCTTTCGCGCGGCACTCGATTCAATGGTTCTGTGCACATGTCCCAATCGACATGTCCCAATCGACGCGCTCGCTCTGGGGCTTCCACTCGAAGCTTTCCCATCCGGGACTGGGGACGGTCCTCATGTACTGTTTTCCCTCGATGCGTCCCTGGATACGTTCCGCTGGTGCTGAGGGCGAATCGCTCGTCGCCGTCTTGGGCCCGCCGCTCCACTCTGCCGTCTCGTGCTGCCGTCGCTGTGCTGCGCTGCGCTGCCTCTTCTCACGTCCGCGCGCGCTCGGCAGGGTCAACACAGGAGCCAGTCTTGCCCGCTTCCATCGAGGCCGCTGCAGGTTTCCGGCTTCATGCCATGCCATGCCCCTCTGCCCGCGGGATGCAAGTGCTCGTTCCAGGCTGCCCGTATGGCTGAAGCCGTCCCCCGTCCCAGTCCCCGTCCCCTCCCCGTCCCCCTCCCCCTCCCACAGTGCCTCGCTGCGCCCGCCCAATATCCCCAGATATTGCTTACGCCGCGCGGGAAGGCAGTTCGGATAATCTGCGTGAGCTGTTCGCGGCCGCACCGCAGCCGAGCATCCTGGACCCGTTCGCGTTCGCCAAGGCACGTGCTGTGAATGGCCGTCACTGACATGTCTCTGAGCTCGCTCCAGCAAGCACGCCGCAGCGACTCCGACTCACATTATTCACGCGCAATGCAACGGCTATCAGCTGCTCCTCGCCTGTTCAGGATAGTTCTACCTCCAGCGCGAACCCTATCCGTGCCGACTCTGCGAGTGTGCGCTGGCACCTGCAACGCACGGCCCTTCCCCGGGGTGCAACGACATTCGATGGTAGCACCAACCCCGTTGCCTCTCCTAAACCCTCGATTCCAGCAATCAAGCTGTGCCCAGCGGTCCTGTGTCGTCGTCGAGACCGTGTTGCCAGGAAGCCGCCTGCTATTCCTGGTGCGACCGACTCCACTTGCAAGCCACTATGCTCACGCATGTCCTCGCTCACGTATGTAGCGTGTCAACTTCCCCTCCAGTAGTCTGCTCCTTCAGGCGCGACTCCCGCGCTCTCAATCATTTCAACCTGTCAGTCCAACCGCAGTGCTGGGCCAGGGCAAGCAATGCCACCAAACCTGATCTCTGGTGCGCGGCGTGGAGCGTGAAGCGCCGTCTCCACCCCCTAGCCTGACCAGAACGAGCAGTGCCATCTCGTGTACTGGCGACCAGCGGGGTCACGGAACACTGGACGGGGCTTGCAGCATCTGACTGACGTTGCCGTGCTTTGCATCTCTCCTCCAGCTTTGCCTGCCATAATGCATTAGCGGTCCGCCAGACCTTCGACGAGTACGAGCAGCAATTGAAATCAATGCGGCCCTCCTGTACCACCATGCCGAGCACGCAGCACTGGTACATTGCCCTTTATGCCTCTCATATCAGGCGCCTGGACGTGCCGATCCAAACGTCAAAGATACCTCCAGCCTTGACGAACGGGCCACAGGGTAATAAACCCGATTAACTAGCCGTCTCTGGCGCTACTGCTGCAGCAAGGTGGCGAATCCAGATGATTTGCACACTGACGAAGGACCGGTGAAGCTGTTCCTCATAGAGGTTGATGTTGATGCTAGCTAAAGTCTGGGACCTAGCCTTCACTGGCGAAAACGCACGCCAGCACATCAATATGGGTCTCTCCCACAGAGCCGCAACAGAGCCCGCAGATTATTCATTTCAGACGTCCAATTGCCCCAGGACCCTAACGGCGGCCGAGCTCGACCTTGTTGCATATCCAGAGATGCCTGCTGCATTCGCCTGGCGCAATAAATTACCTTCATCCCGCAGAGAGGCATATGTCCCACCCCCATTCCCATTTCATTTTCTGCAGGCCACTCAACTCTCCCTTGCTGTTGTTCATTCCTCCATAGCCTTTTCCACCTCCTAGACAGCTGTCACTTCTCACATTGGTAGTTGGTCAAGCCCCAAAACGCACCCGCCGTCGCACTACAGGAGCCACGAATTCCCACTCTGAGCGTGATATCGTCGCCACCAACGAACGTGTGCCAGTTCAGCAAACATCTCCTTTTGACGCCGACCCTTGGGATTTACCAAATTGCATCAAACGCCCTCCTTTGCACCAGTTGCTAGCCGCCTTCCACGTCAACCACCAAAATCATCATGTTCTACATCATGTATCTCACAGGTAAGACGCTCTCTAGTCTGCTCGACTACCTCGTACCACCGTGGTGGGATGCCTACATGTCTGCCCAAGAATAAGCAAGACTTGTATCAATTGGTGTTAGATTGCGGTAGAAGTGTTCGATTCAGGTCTGCTGCCAGGGGACACCACCAGTCACCACAGTCACCACGTCTTTAGGAATTCTACGCTACACGACGTCATTGGGCATCAAATGCTCCTGCTACCACCTCTACACTCAGCATGTACTGACCGTTGTGCTAGGCCTCTGCAACCGCCGCCACTGGCCAGATCCCCTCTTTCAGACCTACCGCACCCGCCACGGCTATGGCTGCACTGTAAGGGTGAACAACCGAGAATATTCAACGGACGAGATCGAGTACGAGTCGGATGACCTGGCGAAGAACGCTGCCGCTACGCGCGCCTACATGATCTGCCGCAACTTTTCCGTCAACGACGGCATGTACCCTGGTCAGCGTCCTGGCCAGGGAGGCGTCATCCAGGGGCTTCCAGTAGCCATTGGTACGGGCAGGAGAAACACCTGCTCGTCCAATGAATACGACAGTGCCAGTTCCAGTGGCGGAGCAAGCCCGAGGAGCAGTGACTGCGGGCTCGATGCGGAGGCTGCTGGACGAAGGCCCAGCAACCCGGCTGTCCTGCCCAAATCGAACTGCTACTGCGGCCGAGGCAACATTCGTGCATACGAACGATGCACCCCGTGCCTCCGAGAGGCAGGCTACAGGTGCTAGACGACACTTTCATTACCCAGCATCGGCGTTTATCTCCTTGTTCCATGCAACGGAACTAACGAAAACGATACCTTCACGAAGCAAAAAGACTTGAAGAGCTCAGGCTCAGCGATACCACAAATATTACGACAAGCATTACGATAACGACGATATGAATGACCAGATTTACGATTTCCACTCTTACTTTTTCCTTTTCTGTCTTGGTTCGGGCCATCTCAACTTTTGACGAGACCATGTATGACCCTCATGCCTCTCCTTCACTTCTTTTCGGCGGAAAGCATAGCGACTGCATTGAAGCGTTCAGCGGAAACCTTGGGCCGGCTTTTTTCTGTTCAGACTGCATATTTTGCAACCTGTCCACGTCTCTTGTTCTGATGAATAAAGCAAAGATTATGACTAGTGGGCTCCGTATGCCCGTTATCGGCGAATGAGTCAAACGATTTCTATGAGGCTGTAATTTTGGCGCGATGAGATCGTTCTGTGGCGTACGTGCATTTCGGTTGCGTGTCTGCTGTCCTCTGTTCCTTCCTTCGAGGCCCCACTGCTAGAGCGTCAGCAAAATTTATTACCTACCTAGGCAGTTACACGGCTCATGCTTGATGAGGTTCTCGCACGTGGTCCCCCGCTCCTTGCACGTTTTGTACTAAGGGTCCTCCCGGGATCACGCACTGCCCTGCATCGGGGTGGCTGTTGGGTGGTGCCTGCAGTGCCCTCTTTGCTCGCACACCCTTGGCTTGTGTTGCGTATTGTTGTTGGTCAAGTGAGGCGAAGATCGTGACCCACACATGGCTGCCCAATCTTATCTCCATAGGTGTGGTTCACAGAACTTTAATTCAACGTCGGTGGGGAGGGAGGGATGTTGGGGAGAGGTGGTGCAGCACATATACTTACTGCTGAACATGGATTTTTGGTGATTGGAGCGCAACCAGCAGATATCCTTCGTCTCTTCTACTAAAAACTTTCGGCGAGTTAGTTAATGCTAATGCATCTAATAGAAAAGTGGTGGATAACTCTTCGCAGATCTTCAGGGTGTTTTCCTAGCTGAGTAGTTCAGTCACAACGACCAAAGTCTGTACCATTTTACCTTGATGAAGTTGTTGGGCACCACAACGCCCACAGAACCACGGATAATTATTGCCGACAGCTGTACCGCTGCCATGTTGAACTCAGCCCGATCGTGTCTCCCTCTAAACCAAGATTTGTGCTCGCCACGAGGGGTCTCAACGGGATTTCGCAGCATGAAAATAGTCATCCCACGCCCAACTATTTCCATGTTGAACTAAACGAATTCAATAACATCACTCCCACTATACATACCCCAATTTGCTCATTTACCTCTTTCTACCACATTGTCACGAAAAGCCCACAGTGTGCGAATCCCACCACTCTACAACTTCTTCCATCAGTCTGTCCCGGTTATAATACCCAACGAACACCAGACACATCTTCCATCTCCAAAAATGTCTCCTTATTTCACTCACCACATTGAACCTCAGGACGACCCTACTGAGGGTGTTGTCCCTTGCCCAGATCTGGAGGACAAGCTCAGTGATGCTGGGACCAGCATGATTCAACCCATCACGGACGAGAGCATCAGTGATCATAGAGGGCAATGCGTTCGTCAGGATGTCGCGCCAAATTCCGAAGCTGACAAGAATCTCGGGACGTCTACAAGCAAGAGTTCAACTTCTGGGTTTGCACCAACTCTCGTGGAGGCTGTCGATATTGGGTCCTCGTCGGCAAGCCAGGTATCCGCTTCGATCTTGTGGGATGTTATCTCATGGGGTCCGTTTACACCACTCACCCCTATGGTGGCGATTCAGACGACATTACCACTCCCCGAGTCTACATCCAACCCAGATCCTTGCACAGTTTCTAGCAGCAAAGCCACCGTCAGGGCCACGACTACGACCGCCATCCTTCGCGGCCGCGAGGCATATTTCCTCCATGCGCATACGCTGCCCGCTCAACCGAGTATCCATCTCGATATCCGTGGTCTTGACGGCGATTCCTCCGGCTACGATGGAAATGTCAACACTATCCTCATCCCCCTCCCCACCACCCTCTCCACCTCGACCCTCCCCCTCCCCCTCTCCAACCCCACCCTGTCCCCCATCCCCCAGCACAAAACCCCCCTCCACCCCCGCTTCCTCCGCCTTCCCGTCCTAACCCCACCCCCCTGCTCCCCCAACCGCTGGTTCGACACTCTCTGGGCCGGCAATCTCTTGCTCCCCATCCTCGGCGTCGCCATATTCTTTCTAATCACCGTTTCGGTGGGTATCTGGATGAAGGTGTTGTGGGGGAAGGCCTGGGCGTGGAGGGATAGGAGGAGGGAGGCGCGGGAAGCGAATGATCGAGAGGCTAGGGAGGCTAGGGAGAGCGAGCAGAGGATGGAGGAGGGCGTAGGTGTAGGTTTGGAGGAAGAGTGGATGGAGAGGGAGGGGTGGAGGGGGTGGAGGAGGAGCTGGATGGAGTGGGTGGGGAAGGAGGGGAGATGGGTAGGAGGAGAGAGGAGGGGGGCGTTGCCGGGGGTGGAGGAAGGTGTGAGGTGTGAGATGTGATGGTGATGGGGGCAAGGGGCAGTGATGAATTGTGGGACTGGAAGGTTTTATGGAGGCTCCTTGGTGTTGTTGCCGGGTAGGTCGTATTCAATAGACCTTTGTATTGCTGCTTTGATGCATTGTGTGGTTTTGGAAGACGGGACATGAATTTTTACAAGTACAGAAGGCTACGTTTTTAGATTTACAGTTGAACCCATTTTCACCAAGTGGCCTATCGTACATTCCAAGTCCTGCACATTCAATGAAGCTAATCTCTCAGAGCCTCAATGTCGACAACCTGTCATCGTCAGTACCAATCTGGTCGTCAGTGGTATCAGGTACTCACCTCCTTCACAGCCTCAACACTAAGCACCACAGGCCCATCCCTATCAACACAAACACTATCCTCAATCCTAATCCCTATCCCCCGTGCCCAAGCAGGCCATCTCTCATCATCCGGGACATAGACAGCGGGCTCCACTGTAACACACATGCCCTCCTCGAACTTCTTACTCCGCGTAAGACCCGGGCAATCATGAACGTCAAGGCCAATATAATGGCCCACGTGATGAGGAAACAGGATATCCATAGCGTCCTTGGACAGGTCAAATCCGAGCTGTTTCAGCCCATCGGCAAGATTATCAGAAGCTATTTTGTGCAGGCGATCGAGCGTGAAGCCCGACGAAGCCGTACACAGCGATACACACGATCGTTGCACGTTGAGCAGCATCTGATACAGATCTCTCTGCGCAGGGCTGAACTTGCCGTTCACGGGCCACGTGCGTGAGATATCGGTGATGTAGCCGCCATACTCTGCGCCGGCGTCTACGAGGACAAGTTTGTCGGGATGGAGCAACTTGTCGTTGGACACGTAGTGGATGGTGTTGGCGTTGATGCCGCCAGCTACTACGGGCACATAGGCGGAGCCGTCACAATCGTTCTGCTTGAAGCGGTAGTCGAGGAAGGAGTCGAGGTCCTTTTCGCTGGTGAAGGATTGCCGCATTGCGTCTGTGATGGCGCGACCAGAGACTTGGCCTGCTTTGCGCATGTTTGCGATCTCGGCAGCGCTCTTGATCACTCGCAGGTCGTTTAAGAGCGGTCTTAATGCTTTTATCGCCACGCCCTGTGCGTCTCTGAAGGCTTGGGCAAGGCCGCCGGTTCTTGCAGGCTCGCTGCCGGACAGATATCTCGTGAGCACATTCTTGGAGATGACGCTATTGGGCAGATCTGTGTACACGTTCGCCTTGGTTCTTATTATCTCCGGGATAAGCCGCGGTATGTTGTTCACGTCGCCAGCGATGTCGGCGTTGAAGACGTCCTCGGCTGCCTGGACGCCAGAGCGTGCTCCTGCCCAGAGTTCTGCTTTTGGGTCTTTGGGGCGCACGTAGAGGTGGAAGTTGTGTTCTTCGCCATCATCGAGCTTTTCTAGTGTTCATCAATGCGAGGTCTTTGCTGGGCACCGCGGGGCGTACCTATGACTGCTACTGCATCGGGTTCGTTGAAGCCTGCATATCCCCTCAGCCAACGCTCTGTGCTATATTGCCTGCATTGCTTTACCTGTGAGATATAGGAAGTCTGGGTCCTGGTGGAACTTATAAAATACGGCACCCGAGCGGTACTTGACGTCCGAGGCCGCGAGGATGGCGATCGAGTTCGCGGGGAGGGCTTTGGCGAGCTTCGCACGGCGGTCGTAGTACTCCTGGGCGGTGATGCCAGGTGTCACTGTCCCCGCCGTCAGTTTGCCGTCGTACCTGAGGCGTCACCAGGACCTCAACACACCTTCCCCCGCCTTCAGCAGATGCGGGTGCGTCTCGTGGAGCGGCTGTCCGAATGTCAACTCGGCGGCAGACACGGAGCTCAATTGCCTGTGTCCACGCAGCACCACTTGGGAACGCCATCGGCCTCGCAGCGCGCTCTGCCAGGGTCTCATCAATCGCACCGCCATTGTGAATATCAAGAGTGAATACAATTCTACGCTGCCCCGTCCAATCCACCAAAAGACATTTGCCCTTATCGATAAGGACCCCCCCTTGTCCCTGACGTCGGACAAGGACTGTTGATGTGCCGCACCGTGCAACTGCCACCCACTTTATCTATTTCGCTGCCCCCCCCCCATTCCTGCCCAAGGTCGACATGCGCCCGCAGGACGAGTTTGATGCGTCCGACCGCGGTAGCTGACCCTCTCCGCCGACTGCAGCACTTTGCATACCCACCGTCACCCTGTCGTTCCGACACTCCACCGCCAAAATGGTCTCCGCGGCCGCCCGAACCCCCGTTGTTCCGCAAGCAGACCTCGAGTCCTTCCAGGCGCACCTGAACCAGTCGACGCGGATCCTGGCCCTGGTGGGAGCAGGACTGAGCGCTGCCAGCGGGCTGCCGACCTTTCGAGGCGCCGGAGGACTATGGCGGACACACGAAGCAACCCAGCTTGCCACGCCCGAGGCCTTTGGGAGGGACCCGGCCCTCGTGTGGCAGTTCTACAGCTACAGGAGGCACATGGCCCTGAAGGCGAAGCCCAACTTGGCCCACTATGCGCTGGCCGAATTGGCGAGGAAGAAGGAGGGCTTCCTCACCCTGAGCCAGAATGTGGATGGTACGTCCGAGTCACTGGAGCGCTGGGCGCGTTCTAACTAGAACCAGGCCTGTCACCCCGCGCGCAGCATCCCGCGGGCCAGCTGAAGCTCCTCCACGGCTCGCTCTTTGACGTCAAGTGCTCTGGCTTTTTTTGCGACCATGTCGAGCGCAACAACTACATTGACCCAATCGTCCCCGCGCTCGAAATACCCACTGATGAAAGTGACCCAACAACGACCGAGGCCGTCCAAGCGCGCGAACTGGACATCTCGGACCACAAAGTCCCTCTCCCAGAAATCGACCTTGATCACCTCCCGCTGTGTCCAAAGTGCATGAAGGGCCTTCTGCGGCCAGGTGTGGTCTGGTTTGGGGAGATGCTTCCCAGAGACGTGATGCGAGACATCAGTGACTGGATAAAAGCGGCAGAGCAAATCGATCTCATCATGGTAATTGGGACCAGTGCGAAGGTCTACCCGGCGGCAGGTTATGTAGACGCGGCGCGGAGCAAGGGCGCTCGAGTTGCTGTCATCAATATGGACAGGAACGACGAGCCAGCGAGCGGGCTATACAAGGGAGATTGGTTCTTTGAAGGAGATGCGGCCCAAATCATGCCAGAGATTTTGAGGAGTGTTATTGGAGAGATTACAGAGATGCCTGATGCTGCTGCTTGAGCCTGAAGCTGAATTTTATCCATTTCGGTTGTGTTGTACGAGTTATGAATCAAAAGGAGGAATATCTGATCATTCTGTTTTTCCTTGCAGGACAAATTGGTTTGCCTCTGGAGTGGAGGCATCAGAGCTTCCCTGTGGATATGGGTTGTTTCGGGGAACTATGTCTATTGAGAAACAGTCTGCTCAACGTTCGAAATGATAATTCTTCAATATTTCTTGCTGAAAGATTTTTGTGCTGAGATATATCCGAAGACCAACCATTTTGACCAATCAGCTGTCCGGTGGCACAACCACGATCGCTGCGGGGATCTCAAGTCGCATCTTGATTTTTCCCGACCACAAGGCACTTTCCAGGTTGACTTTGACTCTTGGAAACTACCTCATAGATCAAGTATGAACCAATCCCCCGAGCATGTGCATCGGCGCAACAGGTCACACCTGTTTCTCGTAATATTAATCACCCAACCCCTCCAATTGTACAGGTGTGATCGGCAACGCGAAAGCGACCGATGCGACAATCTTGTGGAGGCTTAGACGCGATCTTGGCAATTTGAATTTCCCCCCTCTTCGCGCATCTCATGATATGGCGTCAAGCTTAAGAGGCGTCGTGTTCGCATGGCAAGGCTATCGCTTCGAATTCCTGGAAGAGGAATGCCTGCGACAGTATGGCTACATTGCAGGTTAGCACCGCGGTCGTGGTGGACGATGTTGAGTCCAAGGTATGCCTTCCCCTGATTTAAATGTTAGAATACATGGATATACTCACAATGCCAAAGTCTCCCATGAGCCCCTCCTTCTCAGAGCTCAAGTCCTGTTCGACCTTCTCCTCTGATCCTCCCTCCTCACTCCACGAAAATGAAGTGCGATCGACATATCACATATACCACAAGAAAGAATGTCACGCCTGCATTTCCACGACCATCGACCCAGCGAAAGAGCGCTGCCGGGGCCCAACTCGGAAAGACCGAAAGGCCAAAAGAGAACGAAAGAAGCTCGAAGCTGCTCAGCAGGCTGATGGCACCCTTTCCCCTACCACGACGAATTCTACCATCAGCGCGGAGGATTGCTCGTTCTTCCTACACACTCCATACCTGGCATTCCACGACCCACCACGAGTCCTCTACATTGGCGATACGAAGCGCTGCAAACCCGCAGTCTTGATACACACATCGGCTTTCTGGAGGACCTGGAAGCTGCAGCTTGGCCCTTCTATTGAGGAGCCTGGTGTACTGGATCCGAGGGGTGTTGTGAGCTGGAAGAATAATGGAGGAGATAAGGAGACGCTTGAGAAAGATGGTACTCTTTTGAAGGGATACAAAGTCCGGACTTGGCGGTTATGGGGCGAGACTGGGAAAGCATATGTCCACGACGTGAAGACTGCACGCAAGACTGGGAATGGCTCAGATCCTGATGTGCTCGCTCCGCCACCAGCGGTATCGGAAGTTGATGTGGAGAAAGCTGGGTCATTTGCTTCCTCAGCATCGGGTGAGAAGATGGTCGCCCGGGCCGACGAAGTTGTCTACCTCAAATGGGAATCACCATTCTCGAAGGACACAAGACGATATCACTTCAACTTTCGGGGTATGGACTTTTACTGGAAAGGCACGGGAACAGTCAAGGAGACACGGCGTATGGGATCTTGGCTCAGGTACAACCACTTGAAGCTTATAGCACGAATACCCGCCACAAAGGGCGCGGATGAGAAAGAGGAACCTTCGCAACGAGAAGTCTGCCTCGGCAAATATACGTCTTCCATTGCGGCAATGAAGGCTGGAACCTTTGAGCTGTATGACGAGGCGATTTGGAGATTGATGGTGGAACATCTACCTTCTGTTGCGCAAGGGCGACTCAAAATTCCGTCAGAGACAGAAAAAGAGAATGAAGATTCCCATGAAGAGATTCAGGACCAGAAAGCAGATGTAGGAGAAGTGAAGAAGACGCGGCTGTATCAAGTCATTGTGGCGACTGCGATGTGCATGATCATTGGGGAGAAGCAGAAGCGCGAGACGGTCAAGAAAATAATTGAGGGCCTGATTACAGAAGGTGCGGGAGGAGGAGGCGGCGGTTGATACCCTTTTCTTTATTATATCTGCGACATCCTATCGTTCATGATATATTTCAAATGTACACACTTTCTATGGCTCTTGTCAATGTCCAACCGAAGTTCCATTCCGAGTTCATCAAGGTCCAGATCACAGTCTATATCTCACCAATTGACATTATTCCTCGTACATCTTTGTAATTCTTCATTTGCTGGTGCTCAAGGGCAAGCTCAGTTCCCCACGCTAACGCCGGCTCAGTGACCTCATCAATCGATACACCGTGGAAATGCTTTCATGGAGCAAATGTCCAAGTGCTGTGAACATAGCTCTCCTCACATCCGTGGAAATGAAAAGATGCATGAACAACTCACGATTGATCCTCCACAACAGCAGTTACACTTCCCACCCCTTCTCACGCAACATGTCCATCTCCTTCGCCCCAGAAGTCTCCTACCCAAACACCAACGGCGGCACCACGCGCCCTACCATTCTCTCGAGAAAAGGTTCGCACCCAAACCCCGTCTCCACTGCCAAAGCCAAAGTCCCCCATCCAAAACTACGTGCCGTGAGCACAGGCAACATTCTCCGCCTCACGCGTCGACTATCCAAAACAGACATCGAACCCATCCCAACCAAGCCTAAAAGTCAAGAACCTTTGACTTCAATACCCTCTACCCCCCTCCCAAACACAATCACCCTCCCCGGCCCCCGCTTCGAACAAAGCCCCCGACCGGCCCACAAACCCACCACAGACATCGACGAACAATGCGTCTACATCCTCACCCTCAAAACCACACCCGGAATCAGCGACCCCATGAACAAACTCCGCGAAGAGCATTTCCCTCCCCATTTGAATAAGACGCCGGCACACGTAACCCTATTCCACGCGCTCCCGCACTCCCAAAGGGATAGTATCGAGAAGAATCTCAACGCGGTGACGGCGAGGACGAAGCCGTTCTTGGTAGCTGCAGGATCGGCGTTTCGCATGCGACAAGGGGTGGGGATTAGTTTGGGTATAGGGACGAAAGAGGCGCAAGCTGTGCGGGAGGAACTGCGGGGGGAGTGGGTGGAGTGGTTATCTGAGCAGGATAAAGGGGGGTGGCGACCGCATTGGACGGTTATGAATAAAGTGGTGGGCGTGGTGTCTAAGGGGACGGCGAGGGAGGGGTTGGCGGTGGAGGTTGGGAAGTAGGGAAGGGGATGGATGGTGGGTAGTTGTGTCGTTGGCTCGTTGTGCTTTGATAGCGCTCATCACCAGCACTTCTTGGTCTGCGTTGGACTTGGATCTCGCGAAGTCGCTACCTTGATTGGTGTCACTCTGGCAGGCGATGATGTATATAGAATTGCGTGCTCGCGTGCGTCCCCACGGTATATAGCTCGAAGTTGTAGGCCTATCCAACTTCCCCCTCTCAGGCATCAATGCCAATCTCTTTGGCGACACCAATGATTCCTCTGTTGAGTATCTTGTCTCAAAATTAACATTGCACATTTGGAGAGAATATATTCCTTCACAGCACAGTTGGTTCGTTGTAAGGAAAGTGTCCAAGCGTTTTTCATCGGCCGACTGACCAGCTCTCAGGTTCTGTTTGATAAATTCTTGATATTCTCCTAAGAAAACATGAGCTTCGGTCATTCTTGCTTGGTTGCTGCGTAGACCTACAAGAGCGTCGAATACGACCGACTAATTGATTCTGATGCAAGTTTCTTGCGCTTCCGCAAATAGCGGACATTGGAATCGTTTAGGCTCCTGTGTACCATCCCCAATTCTGGGCCACTCGATGTCTTTACGAGCCAAGGCCTGCCCAACTCCGATCCTCGTATACTCGCCGTTCTGCCCACGTTGAAGGACTAAAAAGAAAGTTACAGGTTCAATCCCATTGTAGTATAGCCGTGAGTCACTTATTTCACTGCTACGGCATTCCCATGTGAACAACTGCAGACAGAAGAATTGGCTTCCTTCCAACGACCTATCGCCTTTCCAATCGCAACAGCCCCGGGAACAAGCACGCTTCATCCAACAGTCGTACGACTCACATGTGTTAGCCACACGTCTGCCAGCCTCGTAGTCGAGAAACACCTTGTAACTATACAGGTTTTTTGCCCTGACTTTCGATTCTTTCTGGCCCTTGCGTCCATCTGGAGTCGTCATCACCTCCACTGGTATGAGCGGGCCGACGAGTTGAATGTATCCAGACTGTAGCTGGCCGAAGGGATTGGATTGAGATATTGGCTGTACTTCTGAAGCGATCAGCCTTGCTTCAGGGATGAAAGTAGGTGGGTATTTCCATGGCACAACTTCCTCCCATAATACAAAGTTTATTGGTCCATCCATAGCGGCCCAGGACCATGTTGGAGCGCGATATTCATCCTGGCGCATGGCAAACTCCCATGGTCCTGCTTTCCAGCACAACCCGGCGATGAGTGTACTCTCCCACAATCCCGCGAGGTATGTGTCTGCTTTCCCGCTCTGTGCCTGAGTGGCCTGCCCAATCAGCTGGGCTAAGCCGGCCACGGCAACCAATTTGTCGCTTTGAAACGACAGATGCCTTCCAGAGTAGTCCTGAACGATCCTCATCCATTCTTTAAGGGTGTTGTACTCCAGATCGTCTCCAAAGTGGGCAGTATTCACAGCTTCCCGCAAGGCTTTGCTTCCCATCCCCACCTTTCCAGCGTACCCGGTGAGACACTTCCACCCGTAAGGTGGCCTCGGCTCAAACATGCCTGGGTTCGGTTTGCGGTAGTTTGCTTCACTTATATGACGCTTCCCACATTCCCATCGCAGTTGACAGCCGTTAAAGTATAAGCGCCGATTAGGTAAAAGCTCCTCTTGCAGGCACCATGCGCGCCTGCTCAACACGTTTCCTGGCTCTCCAGACATACTGTAATGCGCCATGAGTTCTGATAAACCAGGTAAAGGAGTTTGGAATTGCTTTGACAAGTCTGCCAGATCGCCCTTCCTCTCGTTGTCGTCTACCATCCGCACCGCCAACCCAGACCCAGGCAATTCAAGCCCAACGGGTATTTCGGCCTGCACTGCTCGCTGCCAGTGAGGATTTCCAAATTGCTGAGGGCCGAGAAATTTCTCCTTGCATGATCTAGCAGCAGTTGCATAGATGGTAAGGTGCGAATTGGCATAGATGTCGAGCATCTGTGGAGCCTCTCTCTCCCAGTCGGCACTGTCATCTTGCACAATGCACAAGGAATCTACCCACAGATAACTCAGTCCAATACCGTGACAAACTGTCACTGCGTCTTGGATTGTTGCAGGTAACTGTTGAAGAGGTATGTGATTGCGAAAGGCATCCACATTCGATTGTCGCGTAGTGATAATTTCGCTCGCGGGTGCTCCCCACCGATAGCTCAGGCAAACGTAATCCACCGGATGCTTTGACTCATGTAGTGACAAACGAATGCGGTCATTTCTGGATTCGATCTTAATGAGGCGTCGGGGCACGAAACTCTGATGGCTGCTCTGGCATACTGTATCATTTTCTTGGCAATGCTTGAGCCAACGCTTCACGCGCTCGAAAGCAATCGTGGATGCAGAACACTGGGCAACATGAAAGGTGGAGTGGAACCACTCTCTCAATGTGAGGACAGGGCGAGGGGCCTTCCCATAAGCACCCAGGTCATAGGAGGAAAGATGCCAGGCGGCTATACTCCCCGCTTCAGACTTCAGAGGGATTGCTTCCTGATCTAGGATGTGTCAATAGATACCAGAATTGGCTCGCTTCATGAGTGGGCAGGCCTACCAGTCTGGGTACACAAAAGAGCAAATGTAGTGCTGGCCTCATTGTCAAGCTGATGTAGGTGAGGCCTGAGTGTGTTGATATTATGTTTTTCTCGTCCTGCCTTATGGTCTCTTGTGAAACCCCGGACGACTTTCTTTCCAAAATGAATCGCTTTTGTGACAGCGCTCGAGGAAGGTAATTCTCCGACTAATGATACGCGAAGGGAGCTAGCGTAAGAGTGCTCGAGTCGGATGAAGTATGCACCTGATGAATCTCTCGTGGTCCAGCCTGGCGAGATCTCTTCTATGACATGCAACAGCATCGTGCATGCAGGGCACCCATTGTTTGCTGAGGCCACAAAATCAGTGACAGGCGAAATGGTCTTTCCGTGCCCGTTAGCCGTCCAATGGTCGACCCAAAGGCCATCTGGGCAGAGGAGTGCCGCTGCGTGAGGCCAGCCCATGGAGAAGAGTGATGGGTTTCTGAGCGATGAGAGCTGTCAAGTAGAATAAATTCTTCAGGCATATGTTACTTTCAAAATGCGTTGTGTAGTAAACTACGGCCTTGGGCAGATAAGAGACCTGTATGCCCGTTGGAGGCGAGTCAAAGACTTGTGTGCTGGCGCGCCAATCCCGATCTGCCCAACCACGAGTTCATTTTACTCAGTCGCTAGGTACTCAGTTTGAACCCCATCCAATGCTTTGTTAGATTTGAAAACGAAAATGGAGTTTAGTAGGCTTATTATTCCTCTAGAGGTATGAATTTCGCGTATATCCTACGTGGTACATGAAGATTTTAGCCTTGCAGAATGAGCCGTCGTTCTATGAGCGGTTTGGGGGATCACGTGACCGATGAATTGGAATTGGATGTACACGAAGACAACGGATCCTGTCAGCACCCAAACTCAACACCCAGCCCATGGTTTCGGTATCCCCAATTAAACAAGGAAAGCGTGCAGTCAACTCAAATAATCTCGACTCGCCCCAGCAGAGAAATTGAAGAACATCGATGATGCCCACACGCTCAAAGCAGCCAACGCCACATTGCCGAGGTTTCAGTCTTGGGAATTGGGAGACTCCATTAGAAGCACACAAACACCCAGTGATAGTTTCAAGTTCGTACGGCTATGTCGCTTACCTTTTCAGCTTGTACAAAAACTAACTGCGCCTTCAGGAGTCCAGCGTTCCCGAGTGTGTTGGCGACATTCCAAAAAAAACGAACGTATCCAATGGGTCGGTTCCTCGATGTCGAGCTTTCCCCTGGACAGCTCTGACAAAACATCTTGCGCAGGCCCCAGGCGTGTAAACGCGTTGCATGGTTCCAAACAAGGATCGATTTGGAACAATGTCGGCTAGAATAGTGACGGCATCTTCCCGGAAATGCTGGTGCACTAGTTCCGGGACAGTCTATAGGCGGGTCCACGAATGCGTAACCTGCGAAGGTCGCCCACCTTCCTTTTGCTATCCTTTCTCCTCACTCAGTTCAGTTCATCCCCAGAACATCGCTCCGGATGCTGTGCGGTGGTCCTGGAGTCATTCGTTAACATGATCGCATTGAGAAGACGACTTGGGTACCGATTATTCTCGATTGATGACGTCAACACAAAGAGACCTCGGACCAGAGACTTTGGATACTGGGTTCGACGTGTCGCAATCGCTCTTCCTATTGTGCTGCTGATCAACTATTTCGTCATCTTCCAAGGGGCGCCTTTCTCCTCCTCTTCCAGCTCGACTTCAACATCCAGGCCAGATTCCAATCCAGACCACAAGCCGGCGCGCATTGTCAACGACCGCGAGAAGCTGTACGGCCCCGAGAATGGACCCGACTTCTGGAACAAGACTCTTTCGACTAAGTTCTGGGTTAAGCACAGTAATTCGACGCTGAGGAATACCACGCATGCGCCAGATCCGTGTTCCGCATTCCCAACGCATCTTCTCTCCTCTGTCCAAGTTATTCTGAAAGTCGGAATTGCAGACGACCCTCTACGAGCGTCCGCCCAGCTTGCCACCGTCATCAAATGCATCCCTAATGTCCTTATCGTTACGGATAATACCCATGCATATGGCTCGAAACACACTGCCCAAGATGTCATCGCATCCTTACCCCCAGACACGTACCTGAACGACGAGGATTATGACGTCTACCTTACCCAGCAAAACCAAACCGTCTACGGCGAGCAACTGTCAACATCGCCTGCGGGGTGGAGATTGGACAAATACAAATTCCTCCCAGCAGTGGAGGCGGCCGTGAAAACAAACCCGACAGCAGATTGGTACGTGTTTCTGGAGAGCGACACGTATATATTTTGGGACAACATGTTTCGCCTACTCGATACCTATGATCCCTACCAACCCTGGTACTTTGGTTCGCCATCGCCGGGGAGAACCTACAAGGACGCAAACGGGGAGACCAAAACCGTATGGTTCGCATACGGAGGGGCTGGGGTCGTGCTTTCTGGGCGCGCAGCAAGCCGATTGATATACCGCGAAGAAGGGGCAAAGAATTGGTATGGAAAGAGGGTAACAGAGCAGTATAAGAGGGATATCCAGAATGATTGCTGTGGCGATTCGGTCTTGGGGTACGCACTGCACGACAAAGCTGGTGTGCATCTCAGCGGGTTATGGCCAATGTTCAATCCGCATCCGTTGTATGGGATTCCATTCAGTAAAAAGTATTGGTGCGAACCGGCTGTTACTCTTCATAAAACGCTCCCGGAGCAGTTCCATAAGCTGTGGGACTGGGAAAACAAATGGGATAAAGACAAGGTACGCAAATGTGCTTCCGAACACGTGGTAGAAAGATATGATAGAAATTTGACACAAAGAAATATGCTAATCCGAAAGTGTAGGGTCCAGTTACTTACGCCGATATCATGACTTCATTTCATCGCCTAGGCGCTTTCTCTCGTCGAGACAACTGGGATAATGCGGACTTTCACGGGTTCAACTTTGAGAACACTAATCACCCTTCGCACACGTCGTTTGAAGCATGCGCTTTGGCATGCCATGATCACAAGAAATGCATACAGTTCACCTATCACGGCCATCACTGCTATATGTCTGAACATCTACGAATGGGGCATCCGAAAGATCCGGATGGAGATCACAGTGAGCAGGATAGAAGGTACATCAGCGGGTGGGATATGGACAAGATCGAGAAATGGGTAGAGAGCATGGAAGGGTACTGCGAAGGAGTACATTGGGTGAAACCCAGTAGCAAGAGGATTTTCTGATAAGGGGAATATCCCCACGCTTCTTCCGTCGAGGCACGGAAAGCAAGGGCTATCATCAGAACCCTCGTCTTTCGTTGGATGGGCTTACTTCCCGCAATCAATCCGAGCTCCAGCGAGATAGAGCATGAACACCAACACAACGCCTTGAACAGATCGTCGCAACACCTACCTTTTCAAGCCACCCATCCGACATCGGACGACGTTTCCCCTCTCCCTAGAACCCTCTGTGCAACCTGAAGTCTCACCCCCTCTCCTCCCAACGGCGCGACCTCGATAAACCAACACAATGTCTCCGAGACATCTCCTCAATTAGGCTTGACATTCCCCCAACTTCGAAAATGCCATGGAGATGGAAGTTCCCGGCAGGTGTCCCGCAAGCGAGCCGCAACCTGCGTGGCAGGCGCGTACCACTGTGCGACAGGTCTCAGTCGTATTATTGCTCTGCACGAGCGAGAAAGGCTTGTGTTACCAATATGTCAGACTTCTGGGATGTTGGGATGGGACAGGAAGGGGAGTGTGGTACTGAGGCTCACTGATCATGCGGGTCGGGGAAGGTTCCGCTGAGTTGGGTTTCTGGAGAGGAGGGCTGAAAAAGGCGGTCGGGATAATGGTCTGGGAGGGCGTTAAGGCGTTCGAGGTTGGCTTGTCTTTGTGATGTTGAGATATATAAGCAAGTAAGACATTTGGTTGAAACAATATACAATAATGAATTCTGATACTGAGATTGTGCCCGTGTAGTTTGCAAGCGGCAAATTGTAGGTTGTGAGTTGCTCTTGCTATAGCTCTCATTACAGAGACGGATTTTAAAGGAGAATTGCACCAATTCTCTCTGCATGTCATCCATCAGTTCCTTAACCCTCTCTCTCATCGCAAGCCTCCACCACCCCCCTCCCAAATCCAGACCCAAGCCCATCTAGCCTCGGCCCATTCCCAATTGCGTTAGAACGCGCCTTCCACCTTCCCACCAGCCACCTCCCATTCGATGACGTGCAGCATTTTTTCTTCTTCGCCAGCCCAGAATTACAAAAATCGCCTGTTCCCGCAAACCCAAGATCGCCTCTTGCATGCTCCGGGACTTTATGCCAGCGACTCTTCACCTAGTACCGTTAATTCTGTGCGCAACATCGAACAAAGCAAGCCGCGTGATACGCCCGGTTGCGAATCCCAAGTGTATACGGGAACGGAACACGCGGCAGAGGCGTGCGTTTAGAGCGACGCGGGCCTGGAATGCGCATGGGCGGGGACGCATTGGGGAGGGGGGAGTTAGCGGGGAGGCGGAGATGCAGGATGGGAAGAAGGAGGAACAGGAGGGTGCCATGAGTCGTCGGTTGCGTGATATGAGTGAAGAAGCACTGCAAACGGGGGGGCGTTCGGCACAAAAAGCAGTGGAGGATGCCGGGTTTAGCGAGGACTTGAAGAGGCAGTTGGAAGAGCGGATCTCGTCTGCCACCTTTCGTGCGGAGCATCGAAGTGCTTTTACGGAGGCTGAGTTAGGGTCCCATGTTGGTCGGGGAAGTAGGGATGTTGCTACCGCCGCGGCGTGGACGGGGGAAGAGAGTGTTCATGATACGAGCTTGAGGATGTTGACGGATCTGCATAAGCCATTGAGGGGCGGGAGGACGCCCTTGCCTACTGTGCAGATGCCGAAAAGTATCGATACGGGGAGGAGCCGTGGGAAAGAGAAGGGGGTACGGCTTGTAAATGCGAGGGATAGGAGTGGCCTATATAGCAGTCTGAAGGAGGCAGATTTAGATCAACAGGAGAAGGAAAAGCGATTTCAAGAACTCAAGGATAGGTTCTCGCCACACGCACGTGCGGTGGTCCCTGGAACTGTGCAAGGCTTAGCCAGTCTTGCGAATGAACGAATCGAGGATGCTATTGCTAGGGGCCAATTCAAGAATCTTCCTAGAGGGATGAAGATTGAAAGGGACTACAATGCCTCGAGTCCCTTCTTGGATACGACAGAGTACTTCATGAACAAAATCATCAAAAAGCAAGACATAGTACCACCCTGGATCGAGAAGCAGCAAGAGCTCGTCAGAACGGCGATGAAGTTTCGGTCACGCCTGAGGAACGACTGGAAAAGACATGCTGCCAGAATGATCGCGAGCAGCGGAGGCACGCTGCTCGACCAGATGCGCCGGGCCGAAGCATACGCCAAGGCAGAACTCCTTATCAACCCACCCAAGAAGAAAGAAGAGGCCATCAACGCTGTTGACGAGTCCGGTCATCTATCCCAAATATCCCTTTCCGGAGAGCTCAAGATCCCATCGCCCTCAAGTGAAGCAACCATATCAGAAGAGATAACTGTGGAACGAACAACTCTAAACTCAAAGGCCGCACCTACTCCTCCACCATCCGAGTCTCCTGGCTCTGCTGAACAAACTATATCAATACCCATCCACGAACTCCCATCCACTGTCCCTCCAGCACCGCACCCATTTCGGGACCCCGCCTGGGAACGAATCGAACACTCTTACCAAACCCTCGCCATCGAAGAGCTCAACAGCAAAACCCGCTCTTACAACCTCCAAGCCCCCGATCTAGCAAAGAAGCCCTATTTCAATCTCCAGCGAGAACTCAATGCGTGCTTTGCCGACGTAGCGCCAGAACTGGCTGACACAATTAAACAGCGAGCCACACGACCAGCAAAGAAGGTCGAGGGATTTGGAACGAGTATGGCTGGAGATGGGGCGATTGATAGATTAGTCGGGGAGAGGGTTAGAGTGCATGATGAGCGGCCTGAACGAAAGTATGGGTTTAGACAGCTGTGGAAGGACGTCTGGGGAGGATGATGGGATTCCAGGTCTCGATCTTGAGATTTGAGATAGGTCGTTCGCTTCACTTTGTGTATAATTAATTGAAAGCGGATGGGGAACACTGCCCCATTCTGAAGTAAATATAAACCACAAAATAATGAAATCTCCAATCTCGTTGAAGCACGCGATAGAGTCGATCGATCAGCCATGTATACTTCTGAATTTGATCTATGTTGCGTCAACCCGCTTATCTCTAAGTGCCCTCTGCTGACCGTAGAAATGACGCTTCGAAACCACGAAACTTCCTATCCAATAGACCCGCCGTCAGCCTCGAAAGCGCCAAAAAAGAGGCCTCCCAGAAATCGGCGATCTGTATCTGCAAGATCACCGATCCGATGCACCACCAACTACCGATTCCCTTGACCACTCAACTCACTGAACCGCAACACCAAACCCACCATCCCGTCTCTCGACGGCCTTCCTCTCCCCCTTCCCCGTCGAAGCCCTCGCCCTACCATGCACAATCCTCGCATTCTTAACAACTCCCTCATGCCCCACATGTGCATGACCATCACACTGATCAGCATCGCCCAAACACCCATCTGCCCGCTCCCCAACCCCATCCCAAGGTTGACAAAAGCATATGCGCAGTCCCAAAGCGGCTGCTGTGCCGAAGCCGGACGCTTTCGCACCCCCCCTGCCCCCCATTGAGGGAGATCGGTTCCAGCTCAGCTTGGAGGATCTCCTTCCTGCATACGAATACCACTTACTCCCGCCTCCAGTCCCATTTCCAGCCCCACCCTTTGGGTGCCGCTGCGTACCGATCCGAAGCCCAGCTGAATGGAATCGTGATCTGAAATATCCTGGTTTGGCAGATGTATGTGATCGAGATGGTGTACTTGAAGCAGACTCTCTTGTGTGCCTCACACCACTTCGTGGCTGCAGGCTCCTCGTCCTGATGACGCCATCGCAGCCCTTGACTTCATCCCCACCAGTCACAGTTATCCGGGGGGCTATATGCGTGTGGGAATGGTGGTGATATCCCTGCTGCTGGGGGCGCTGTGGCCGCAAGTGTCCCGGCAATAGCGCCGTAGGACTGGGTGGTGTCATAGCGGGGAGAAGCACTGGGCGTATCAGAGGCTCCGGCCAGAGCTGGTTGTGGAATGGGTAAGGATGTGGGTAGGGGTAGGGGATTGTGGAGGTGGGACTGGATATAGGGGGGCTGCTGGATTCCGCTTGGATTAGCTTTCCAGAGGGTGAGACGAAGGAGAGGCGGGGTGAGGCGTGGTTAGTATGGCCGATTCCCGATGCCGCGGCTAGGGGTAGGAGAATGGGGAGTGCGGAAGAGGTGATAGATTGGGATGCGTTCTTCTTCGTGGCTGTGGATCGAGAGGGGTTGCTCTTTGAGAAGGTCATTCTAGAAGCTTCTTTTGGGTGAAGAGAATATGATGCCCGATTTCGTTTGCATTGAGCTGTCCTTTGCGGTCCAAATGGTACCAGGGACGGGGAACCCCGTCTAGAAGGGACAGCGTGGTGGAGGTCGAGATCGACACCCAACACCGTGCCCGAATATGTCGTAGAGTTGCTACTACAGAAGCTGGCGTCTCGTGCACGGTCGTACTCAAACAGCGAAGGCGCATCGGATCGGTACAATGGTACACCGTCGAATGTATACCGAGTCGAGACATCATCTCTGCTGCGATTTGAAGCAATTGGAGTTGCTGATGGACTGTGGTTGTGGGTTATGGTGGCACCCTCACACGTCTCTACATTGGGGCATTCACTCGGTGATGATGAGCCTTGATTGGGTTCCGGGACGCTGGCCGAAGTCGTTCCAAGTTGCCCACGAGCAGGTGGTACATGTATGATAGTTACCGGTGACGAGTCGAAAAGCGAGCTGTCAGAGGCGTAACTTGAGCGTCTCTTGTTTACAATCTCAAACTTTTCCATTAGTGGGCTCAGCGACAAGCCGGGTCCTGCATCGTCAACAACCTTCGGTGCTCGGGTTGTCAATCTCTCCGTTTGATCAGCGCCAGATGTGGAGCTGTCATTTCCATTTGTATCTTGTGTACGTTCTCCCCCTTCGTGACTCGACAGTGTCGGATTTGCCACAGGACAAGGAAAATCGCTAGGACAGGAAACGGCTTGATCATTATGCAAGACACTCCGCAAAACGCCTTTCAGCCTTGTGATTTCCGCGCCATTTTCCCGGGCAAGTGCATGGACGGGCGTTTCGGTTGGTTGCCACTCGTGAAGAGTTGCCAGATGTAGAGAGGCTGCGTAGTCCCGTGGATCTGTCAATCCGCTATTGTTCCTCGGTCTGAGGGCCACATTGGCCGCTTCCTGTTGTGTGTATTCATGTATTTTATGTAAGGAGAAATGTTCGCCCTTTACCGACTTCGGGGAGGCGTAATTCAATGCCGTTGCTGAGATAAATCCTATCGTAGGGCGGAGACGATTGGCGCTCATGAGGGATCCATGGCTGTTCAAGGTAGAATAAGACCCTCGCTCAATGATGGGCGCCAGCGAGATTCTATTGGCCCGGTTGGGAGGGCGAACAGTAAGACTATGCGCGGCGCGTCGACTTTTATTTTGCTGCCTGTCACCTTCAAGGAAGGAATTGGCGGACGTGTCGAGGTCGAGAGGTTGTTCTTGGTCCCTGTGACCAATGCCGGACGCCCAATCTCTATCGCTTATTGACGAGATACTCGTATTCATCGTGGTGCTGTGATAGTCAATGGGGTCCTGAGGATAGTCGCATTCTGGTTCGCTGTCCGCCAAATCAGCAGAGTCGAACGCCTCAGCATTGGCTAGTCCTGGGGCTGTATCAGGGCGGCGATAGTCGTTCGTACAGTCCAGCAAGCCCAAAGGACGAATGGAGAAGACAGGCATGCCTTTTTGATCTTGCAGGTGGCGAAGATATGCCAGGGGTAAGACCTGAAAGTGTATAAAGTTCACTTGTAATTTTCCACGAAAGGTGTGTTGATCATGCAGGCAAGGAGACTTGATCGCCCAGATTGGGTAATATTGCCCAAGCAAAGCTCCTAGACACAGGAAGGCTCCATAGATGTCAACGTTGGCCACCCACTCACCGCTTCATGCTCGTGGCACAGAGGGGGGAGGAGCTACTCACCCTAAGCAGTGCCCATGGAGGAACTGCAAGCCTCGACCACAAAGGTTGCCCGAACCAATATCCTTGCATAGCGTTTTCTGCAAAATGCACCAAAGGATTCGAGGAGTGAGGTGTCCTTGTGCGTCTCTGGTAGTGCAGTACACCGTGGATCGCCCAACAAATGAGGGTGCCAACAGAGCGGACTGCTCGCTGGTACCCGCTGGAAACGCAAGAAGCAATATGAGTGAGGGTTGTCAATTGAATCAAAAGCCACAGCCCATCTGGTATTCGCTTTCCATTGCCCAGATAGGTAGATCATGCAGCCGAGGCCCAAGAAACGGTGCGTACGGCCCGGGGATCATGCTCAAGCGGGTGGACGAAATTCCCAACACCAACAAGATAGTGTCGCACGAAGGACGAGGCTCGAGCACCGGCTTGACGGGATGGGCTGTCACACAGCATTGTTGCATAGAAGAATTGATACCTTGGAGTACTGGGTTTCACGACGAGAAAACCGACACCGTCAGAGTTGCTGTCATCCATGTGGAGTCGCGGCCAGCTCGACTTCTACCGAGGCACGCACAGGACCGGTAAGAGGCCATTCTGGGTGCGATCCTCATGTACAGTGTAGACGTCCAATATACCGTCCAGACACAACAATCGTCCGTAGATCCCGTCGCGAGACTAGATTAGCGAACGTGTTGGAAACAAGGCACACAGCGATAGTCACGCCTCGACGCCACCACTGGTTGCTTTTGCTCCAGGCTGGGGTGGCGTCCTGAGGGTGTGATGGGCCCACGCACGAGAAGGTGGCTTTTAGCTGTTAGTAAAGAGGCACAACAGCTGTCCCCGACGACAGGTCAGTGCACGGTAGAGGCAACCACTTGCATCATCCGAAGCTGCGCCCAAAGGAGCACACTACTCTCTTGCCAAGGGACATGCTGTGAAAGGCTGAAAGCCTACCGCCCAACTGGCAGCTTTCGCCTTCCTGTGTACAAGAACCAACCGGAAGCTCAGCTGCTGGGACCTCTGCCTTCGGATCTGGCATAGGTAGGACTGCCGGAGCAAATGTTTGGGTAGTGGAGGCATGCGCAATGAGTTAATCATCCACGCATTCTACCAACGATAGCAAGCCAAAACACAGGCCAATGAGTGAGGTGGATGGCGTGTTTGTCCGATCACCTCTGAAGAGGTGTCTCCGCCATCGGTCTGGTGTGTGCGGGCCGAACGCGTTGGGTTTGAGCTGGCTCCGCTGTACCCTCTGTACCATCGAAAGGCTTCCGTGCACCTGCTTCTAGAATATATGGGAGCGAGCCAATCACGGCCAATGGGCAGAGGAAAATCTCGCATTGTACGAGATGCGAATAATCCGATCGTGATCTCTGCTGTGATAGCATTCCGAGTAGTGCTGCCTTGGCAGCTTCGAATCCTTCCAAAGTTGTTGCACACGGCCAACTCCAATTCGGTAAAAGCATTTAATCTTTTAGGCCTGCGTCAATCATCCATGCTAAAGACGGCCAGTTCCTGACTGAAAGCCCCTCGTATCTCTTTTGCCATCTGAGGACGAGTGGCACTGGTGCGGCTTGAATTCGTGAGGAAAGTTCCACGCGCAGCAAGATGAGCTGATTTTCTTGTTTGTTTGCGCCGCGTTGCACGTCGAGACTCGAAATAGGGGATAGATCGTTTGTTATCCTTGAATGTAGGTTCTCACGCCTAGAGCCTATCACGTTCTGAGCAAGCCAATAGGTTTATTGCCCAGTGGTCTTGGGGCTGTGTGGGACCGGGATTTCAGACCAGTTTCGGTAAAATGAAGGTTACACCTCTTTTCATGATGCAGAACAGTATACTCTTGGGCATCTGGTAATGGTACCGGAGACTCGCGATCGCTAAAGCGTCCCAGTGGTGGTCAAGAATCGCTCATGTCCGTCAATTTAACTCTTGGAAACATTTAATTTCCTTTGACTGCAGCACGCGGTCCAATGCTCTTGATCGAAAAGTGCTTTTGAGAAAGATAAGATCGTGAGGCATTCAGCTCGTTGGTGGTGAATGGCTGGAGGTAGTAGGTTTGCCGATGTACGGGCAAGGGGGAGTATCTCCTGCAGCTCCCTGGCACCGTTAGCAACGAATCAAGGGCAGTAACTACCTCCCGTTACTGCACGCATGGCGGCGTGACCTCCATCGAACCACGTCAAAGGGTCGGCGAAGGAGAAGCCATCCTCGCTAGCTGGGGGGCGTCTGAAGTTCCTTATTCTCTAGCCGCGTTGTGTCGGCGTTGTTGGAATGAGACGACTGCGTCGGCCCGTAACATAAGAGAGGTTCGGTCCGTGAATAGAGTTCAACATCATGTCAGCTATTCATTGCTATGACCAATGCATCTCACGTCCCACAGCGCCCGGAACGAAAGATAACAGATGCCAGTCCTCAAATGACTAGTGTCTATGCGTGAGGCCTCCTAGGTATGGGATCTCCAGGCGTATAAGAAAGGCCAAACGTCCCATGCCCGATGCGCGGCCATCCGTTCACCACCTCCTATCAGATTAACTCAACCAAAATAAGCTCTTCAAGACTGATATCGAGCTAGTCATGAGCAACCCGCCCGTCGCTAAGAGCGCCGACAAGTCAGTGTTGTTTGCACACCTCGGCTTGAAAGACCAGGCGCTTCACAAGTTGATGTTGGTATGGGGTGCACTGAAGATGAAGGGCCATGAGCTGATTCAGGGTGACATCTAGGAGGAAGCCTCTGTTGCGCGAGACCGACTCAGTAGAAATCCTGCCAACCTCCTTCCGCAATCCCAGGATAATCCCGATGTCAAGGCTCCCTATAAATGGGGTGATCTTTCTGAGACGGCTATCCATAGGGAGGTCCTCTATGTCGCCAGTAGTGGTTCCATCCACACCAGACCGTACTATGACATGGGTCGGTATTATACTGGGGTTAACGAAGAGAATTGGGTTGTCCGCTGGTACATGTGGCATAGCTTCCGTTTCCGAGACAACAGAGACACCAGGAGCTCTGCTGGGAGGGGAGGGGCTAGCATCAGGTCATATGGAGGTACGTGTCCCGAGAATCAACAGTTCGAAGTAGCTGCAGAGCAATCAGCACAAAAATAGTAACAGTTCTAACCCGAAACAGGGCGCCAGCTGCCAAATGTTGGACTACCATTCGACCCAGCCCGGGACGCCTACTTAGGCTGACACTGTAGACCTTAACAACGTTAGCACGCCCAGCAAACAGAAAAGTGTGGCATACCACCGATGTTGTTCTCCCCTGTAGATGTTGAGCAACAACACAGCGTGCTTTTTGATGAAGGGTGTAATCGCGCAGACCAAAGTTGCTCGTTTTCGTAGCCATAGTTTCCTTGTCTACCAGTCCTTCTCTTCAAAACTCTTTCCGCACGTGTCTCGGTGTTTTTTCGCAGCCTCTCTCGCTGTTGTCGGCGCTTTGGGACAGCAGCAGCGCTGCTAGCTTAGCTTACATCCGCAATGATCTAGTCATTTATGACAATCGATCTGTGTCTCCTGTGTTTACTGTACTACTCACTGTGAGGGAGAGCAGTAGTGGGGTGAGGTGCAGGCAAGCTTTCAACCGAAAACAAACCCATAGTCTGTACCCCTGTTAAGCGGGGCTAGTGCTCGATGATGGCCATACTAGAACTAGAAGGAGCATAGTTAGAGCAGGACCCATCTGGCAGTTCTATCTGTAAAACCTTAACAACCCTGGTAACCGTTCATGGGCAGTTGGAAGCGGTGATGATGGAACCCAGTAAAGCGCCAACTTGCCATCCTAAGAACAATTCTTGTATTTATGTCTTACAACAAACGCACGGCTATGGGAGGCCGCGGGTGAAGTCACCTGAGACTAGATTTCCTCATAATGGCATTTCGATACCATATTTCGCGTTCACGCGTCATGATTTTGCTTCACTCGAGCGAAAATCGGACGATGCCCGTCAAAAAAGTGTGCTGATCCCCCACTCGCCGCAGATCCGCGTTTGGAAATTCCACAGCCTGGTGGGCGGAGACGGCCTGTCGCCAACAAGATACCTAAGATACCATTGGATAGAGAAACAGTGGTCTGCCTACATAAGTCTAACTCCGTTATTGTTATTCCAGGTTGTCCTGGCCAAGAGCTAATGATCTTCAAGGGTCTTTGGTCGCACAAAACGCCTTCGCTATGCAAAAATAGAAAGGCCACCCATTAGGGAAGATCCGACAACTGCTGCACATTCTGACTCTGCAATGCATACACCTGTTTGAACTCATGTACTGCTGCATCGATAGCCCTGTTGAGAGGGTGTAGTATGTCATTGACCGCTTTCGCTCCACCCTTGATGTGGTTGGGGTCAAACTTCCTCCTCTTTCTCCCTTGTTTTTGGGCTTGCTTGTTGTGATCTTCGATATCATTCTTATATTTTTCGACGAGTTTCGCGCGTTCGGATTCGGCGGTTTTGGCGACAGCGTCGATACGATGACGCGACTTGCTCAGAGTCTCTGCTAGCTTCTGCACCTCGAGCGCCCTATCAGGATCACCTGAGAGGAAGACAGTCCAGAAATAGTGCAGAAATTCTACGGTGGTGCTATGGGTCATACAAAGTGTAGTGAACACTTCTGTAGACAGGCCTAGCTTAACAGCTTGCTCGGTTGATGCTGTGAACTGTGAGGCGAAATATTCGTGGTCGAGCAAATGACGTTTCCTGATGGCACCCATGATCTGCGAAGTGGCGGCGGCTCGAGTCGATCGACTACCTACTTTTGGTTGCTTCTTCGGTTCAGACTCCTCATCACTACTACTTTCGTCTCCAGCCCCAATTGCGGTTTCGAGATGCAGGCCAGAAGTTTTTTCTGCATTTCCACACAATTTACTGAGATCATTCTGTACAGTTGTGAGAGCTTGTGCTGGAGTTCGTTGTGCGTAAGTGGAAGCACTACTGGATGTTTTTAGGCCCGGTTCAACTGAGAACAACTGATCCTGGTTCTGCACCCTAAGAACAACTCTGTTGTCTTCATCTGCACGCTGTAGATCCCGGAGCTGCAGCTGTTTGTACGTTTCTTCGTCCATTCCGGCCGGCCCATGAGGATCGCGATCAGATGGTGGTACATCAGCCATCATTTTCTCGCTCATCCGGTTGAGCGCCCTTAAAATCGGAACTTTGTCATGAGCGTTGGGCCGCATCGTCCAGTCCTGTCTATTTCCAAGCCGCTGGCTATGATTCTGCTCGTTGCCTTCAATATCCATGAAAAGCGGGACGGTCTCCATATTCAGCTGACGCCCTTGGTCCGCCTCCTCATTTTCATTCAGGTACTTGTCAAATTTCGGGTCAACAGGGTCTACGTCGACAATCTTTTCGCCTTTCAATTTCTTACACAAGCGACTGTTGAAGAAGCGGCTCCAGAAATCCTGCTCACTGAGCTGAGGAACCAGGTTATTGTAGACTTTCTTGATGAGAGGATGCTGGACAAAGATGAGGTGGATCTGCTCTTTGCTCATGTTCAGTTTGAGCGCTCCGTTCTCGTGCTTCGGCTTCACAACCGAGAGAACGTTATAGGTTCCTGGGGTCTGGGCAGACTCGGCGGCATGTGAGCGGAGAAGATGAATCCGAGTAGCCCAGAACTGGTTGGAGAACTGTACGACTGAGATCGATTCGGGTTTATTTTGTAGAGCCTGTTTGAAGCGCTGGAGTAGCTCGGGATTGGAGTTTGTCAGCGATTGTTGCAACGCAGTGTCTGCCAAAAGCATTGAATCTTCGTAGGACTCATCATTCGACTTGGCGACACCAGACACGGCCTGAGCCGGTGGTATCGCAGCCGACGGACCATCCGGGCGTGGTGTGGGCGCTGGTGTAGCTGTTGCGCCAGTCTGTGCTTTTGCGGCCTCGATCCATTGTCGTAGTGTTGCGGTGGTCGCCTGCTGGTCATCTCGTGCCTTGGAGGAGGTAAAGGTGAAGGTGTGATTCTCTGGTTGAGCCGCTCCAGGCTTTTGGACTACGACTTTAACGGATGCGTTGGCGGAGGTTGCCGGCGTTTGCTGCAGATCTGTAGAGCAGAGAGTTAGTGAAGCTTTGAGCAATAATTCTTTCACGCTGTGAACCTACTGATGATGTCCGAAATGGCGATTGACAGCGGGCCAGGTGCGGCACCTGAGGATTTCCAAGAGACGGTCCGGGGACTCTCAGACAGAGACAGTTTGCCATCTTGTTTCTTGTACTTCGCCGGCACTTGCGACATGCTGGTAGAGGAGAGTTGTTGGTGGGATTCCTGGCGAACGCGCGAGCACCTGTTCAGGCGACAGAGACCCCTGCTGGTTGGCGGGTCTGGCAGGGGTAGTCAGCGGTTATAAACTTTAGCTCGTAAATGTGACCAATTACATGCCAGACCCTTTCTTTACATATATACATAGTCATATTTCTATATGGCCTCCCTGGATTTGCAGATGCATTCACGGGTATATCACCAGGCACTTGTTGCTGCCGTAATGACAGCGAGAGACTGAGAGTCTATTTGCATTACTTCCATTGCCGAATCATACATTTCGGACAGGTTGCAGCTTCCGCCAATTCTTGAAAGCCATTCACCTTTCCCCACCCTTACTGTCCATTACTCCAGTGTCACAACATTATTCAGAGTGAAATGTTGCTGTTCGTATCTTGAATGAGATGGAAGGCCTCGAACTGGAACCTTTGGTCACGGTGTTCAATGGACGAGCCTCCTACAATACTCGTTGGAGAGATCTCACGGCCGCCAAGAATTTTCGCCTGTCGAAGCCGCCGCGGATCTGTGTCATCGTGCGTCCAACGTCACAAGCCGCCATCTCATGCCGCAAACTGTGGCGTTGCAGACGCTCTGTTACTCGATGCGACATGCTATTGGCCAAAGGAAAAGGTCGTCTGCCTCGGATATGGTCCGAAAGGTGTCCTCTGAGCTCCTCTCAAGAGATGGACGTCCTGAGATACGGCACAGCGGGAAAATTAACAGGCTGAGAGTCAAGTGCTTTGCGTCCATATGAAGGAAGACTTTGACGTGAGGCATTATTGCAGTGACAGATATTGACTGGTGTTAGTCATCCGGGCGGCGCTAGCCGGATGCAACCTAGCTGAGTTGAAGTGAGCGCATGCTGCTGGACTTCTCCATCTCCTCCTTTGCCTTCCGTACGACACACCCAGAGGACTGACCTCCCAATCCTCGTCCCCTTTGATGTTCTCTCGCGCATTCTTCCATCTCCTCTCTTAATTGTCTGCATCATGTTGCGCAACACTCTTCGGCAGTGCAGCCGGCAGCTCGGAAGCTGTGCGTCCACGGCCGGCTTCACGTCTGTCGCCGCTTCGCCGCTGAGAAGAACTGCTCTCATTGCGAGCCGACGTCCTCTTGCGCTGGCTGCTCAGCGTCAGCAGCAGCGACAGTATGCCCTCTCTGCGGAGGAAACAAGTAAGGGCGTGGTAAGGAACTCCCCTTCATCCGGCCGCGCACTTGGACAACATGGCTAATTATGGCGATTCAGGACCCGAACGATTCCTTCCTGCAGGGAAATACGGCCAATTATGTCGACGAGATGTATATGCAGTGGAAACGCGACCCCGCGAGCGTCCATGTCTCATGGCAGGTCTACTTCCGCAACATGGAGTCTGGCGACATGCCTGTCTCGCAGGCCTTCCAGCCTCCACCCACCATAGTCCCCGCGCCCCATGGCGGACTCGGCCCCGATCTGGCCAGACCAGGTCTTGGGATGGCTTCCAGCGAGGGCTCCGATGTCATGAACCATCTTAAGGTGCAATTGCTTGTGCGCGCATACCAGGCCCGTGGCCACCACAAGGCGAAGATCGATCCTCTTGGAATTCGGATAGAGGCCGAACAGTTCGGTTACAGCAAGCCTCGCGAGTTGGAATTGTCACACTACAGCTTTAGTGAAAAGGACCTTGATGAGCAGTTCACTCTTGGTCCAGGTATCTTGCCTCGTTTCAAGACCGAGAGTCACGAGAAGATGTCGCTGAGGGAGATCATTGACGCTTGCGAGCGATTATACTGCGGTTCCTATGGTATTGAGTACATCCACATCCCAGATAGGGAACAGTGTGACTGGCTACGCGAGCGGATCGAAATTCCATCGCCCTACAAATACTCCATCGACGAGAAGCGCCGCATCTTAGATCGTCTTATCTGGGGAACAAACTTCGAATCCTTCCTAGCGACGAAATACCCCAATGATAAACGCTTTGGTCTAGAAGGTGGTGAAAGCCTGATTCCAGGCATGAAGGCCTTGATAGATCGAAGTGTCGATTATGGAGTTAAGGACATTGTGATCGGCATGCCTCATCGTGGACGGTTGAACGTGCTCAGCAATGTGGTCAGAAAACCAAACGAGTCGATTTTCAGCGAGTTTGCTGGCAGCGCTGATCCCGCAGATGAGGGGTCTGGTGACGTCAAGTATCATCTCGGTATGAATTTCGAGCGCCCGACACCTTCGGGGAAGCGTGTACAGCTTTCCCTAGTAGCGAATCCGTCTCATCTCGAAGCTGAAGATCCTGTGGTGCTCGGCAAAACTCGAGCCATCCTCCACTACAATGGTGACGAGAAGGAGGCTAAGACTGCTATGGGTGTCTTGCTGCACGGTGATGCGGCCTTTGCTGGTCAAGGTGTCGTCTACGAGACCATGGGCTTCCACTCTCTGCCTAGCTATCATACCGGGGGAACGATCCACATCATCGTGAACAACCAAATCGGCTTCACAACTGATCCCCGGTTTTCCCGATCGACCCCCTATTGTTCGGATCTTGCCAAGGCCATCGATGCTCCAGTCTTCCATGTTAACGGAGACGATGTTGAGGCTCTCAATTTCGTGTGCCAGCTCGCTGCTGATTATCGCGCTGAGTTCAAGAAAGATGTGGTCATTGACATGGTGTGCTACAGGAAACAAGGTCACAATGAAACCGATCAGCCATTCTTCACACAACCGCTAATGTACAAGCGGATTGCTGATCACACGCCTGCGCTGGATCTTTATATCAACAAGCTGATCGAAGAGAAGACCTTCACCAAAGAAGACATTGATGAGCACAAGGCTTGGGTGTGGGGTATGCTTGAGGACAGCTTCCAACGCAGCAAAGACTACCAGCCCACCGCTAAAGAATGGCTCACGTCCGCTTGGAATGGTTTCAAATCGCCCAAAGAACTCGCAACGGAAGTCCTCCCACATCTGCCTACAGCCGTTGATGCGACTCGGCTGAATCATATTGCTGAGATAATTGGTGGTGCCCCTGAAAGCTTCACTGTTCATCGCAACTTGAAGCGTATTCTTGCTGGCCGCACAAAGACAGTGACCGAAGGCAAGAACATCGACATGGCTACTGCTGAAGCTTTGGCTTTCGGTACGCTTTGCACAGAAGGCCATCACGTCCGTGTTTCTGGCCAGGATGTTGAGCGTGGTACCTTCTCCCAGCGTCATGCTGTTCTACATGATCAAGAGACAGAAGCCACATATACCCCTCTGCAGCATCTCAGCGATGATCAGGCTACCTTTGTCATCTCCAACTCATCGCTAAGCGAATTCGGAGTGTAAGTGCGAACACGACTTCCATATTCTCCCACTAACGATGTATAGGCTCGGTTTCGAATATGGATATTCCCTCTCCTCACCCAATGCTCTCGTCATGTGGGAGGCCCAATTTGGTGATTTTGCCAACAACGCACAGTGCATTATTGATCAATTTGTTGCATCTGGTGAGGTCAAGTGGCTTCAGCGAAGTGGTCTTGTCATGAGTTTGCCTCATGGCTATGACGGTCAAGGTCCAGAGCACTCCTCTGGCCGTATGGAGCGTTATCTTCAACTCTGTAACGAGGACCCCCGAATCTTCCCTGCAGAAGACAAGCTTGATCGTCAGCACCAGGACTGCAATATGCAGATCGCATACTGCACCAAGCCCTCTAATCTCTTCCATATTCTCCGACGACAGATGAACCGCCAATTCCGCAAACGTAAGTTTTACACAATCCGAAAGTACCAGCCGAAATACTAACAAGTTCAGCTCTTATCCTCTTCTTTTCCAAGTCTCTTTTGCGCAATCCCTTAGCGCGCTCCAGCCTTGACGAGTTCACTGGAGATTCACATTTCCAGTGGATCATTCCTGATCCGGCTCATGAAAGCGGAGAGATCGGTTCAAATGAGGAAATCCAGCGTGTTGTTCTCTGTACCGGCCAGGTCTACGCAACCCTTGTTAAGGAGCGCGAGTCCCGAGGCCTCAAGGATGTCGCTATCACCCGCATTGAGCAGCTCAATCCCTTCCCATGGGCGCAGTTGAAGGAGAACTTGGACTCATATCCTAATGCTCAAAACATCATCTGGTGCCAGGAGGAGCCTCTGAACGCGGGAGCGTGGAGCTTCACTCAGCCCAGAATCGAGACTCTGCTTAACGAGACAGAACATCACAACAGACGACACGTCATGTATGCTGGAAGAAATCCCAGCGCTTCTGTTGCAACCGGGTTGAAGTCAGTGCATCAAAAGGAAGAGAAGGATCTTCTGGAAATGGCTTTCACTGTCAAGCAAGACAAGCTTAAGGGAGAGTAGACGATACACATGATTGGATCGCGATTGTAGGATAGGGAAGTGCATAGCAGTGATATTGAGGATAGCATTTCGCATGATTTCATTTCCTTTTACTACGACTATTACCTCATTTTTTGAAAGCCCTCGCATACCGTCGGCACATGATAGTGCATTCCACTGCCCGCTTGTATCCTTTTGCTTGGATAATGAAGCATGCAGGTGGTTTGGGTAATGCTTGGAACCGTTCTAGAGACGTAAGGTGGTTTCTGTACATGATTATGGGTGTATGTATATCACGTTTAAGCTAGCGCAGAAGTGGACTCGATACTCGATTATCGTCCCCGAGATTATTGTGCAGGGCGATGAAAAGCCGATGCTACACTTGGTGTGATGACAATCCAGGAGAGATTCGTTCCCCGAGTAAACCTTGAATGTCCCGAGGTCGGAAAGCAATCGCCGACTCTCCAATCAGGCTCCACAAAAGATCGGAATCGGTAACGTGGTCATACCGATGCATCGTGCATTTGTGGGGGACCTCGGAACAGAGCCGCGAAGGCTCGTCGGACCCGCTGATCATTTGTACCGGCAAACATGTGCAGCTTGTGGCAAATATGGTGCCTTTCTGTCCCCGGCCACACCTCCCTCTGCACTCTACTATTGTGGTAAACGTTGACGGCCCGATTACGCACAACAAAGGGTGAATCATCGTCCAGTCTCACCAACAAACCTCGCCATATTGGTAACGGAACTCGGCCGCGGATACCTCCGGCATCGGCTGACAAAGGAAAAGGACGTTTTGCTAAGCATTGGAAAGGTGACGGAGACACTCAGTGGGAAGAATAAGAGCCAGAGCAAAGCTCTTGTATAGCGAGTATTTCCTAAGAGGCAGAGAGGGACAAGATGACTGGGACTGCCGCTGTCAATGGCGCCGTGAACGGGGCGACGAATGGACACCACGATGCAACGACAAATGGCACGAATGGCACGAATGGCACGTCGGCGCATCCAGCGTTCGACTCGATACCAGATGTTCTACGCGCTGTTGGTACGCTCCTCCCCTTCCCATTCCTAGCCCTTCAAAGAGCCTATCTCTAACGCATTCCCAGCAAACGACGAGTTCGTAATCGTGCTCGACTCGCCCTCGCGCGAAAACGAGGGCGACCTCATCATCGCGGCCTCGGCCCTCACCCCCTCCAAAGCCTCCTTCATGATCCGCTACTCGTCGGGCTACATCTGCGCGCCCCTGACCGTCTCGCGCGCCGCCGCGCTGCACCTCCCCCAAATGGTCGAAGACAATGCGGACCCGAATCGCACCGCTTACGCCGTCTCCATAGACGCCGTGCACGATGATGTTTCGACGGGAATCTCTGCCCACGATAGAAGTCTGACATGCAGACTGCTGGCGGATCCGACAGCCAAGGCGACCCATTTTAGGAGGCCGGGTCATGTGCTGCCGTTGCAGGCGAGGGAGGGGGGCGTGCGGGCGAGGAGGGGTCATACCGAGGCTGCGGTGGATCTGTGTCGCTTAGCGGGGAAGCCGCCCGTGGGAGTCATTTGCGAATTGATTACCGATGGGGAGGAGGTGGAGGGCAAGGCGGAAAGGATAGGGGGTGGGATGATGCGGAGGGATGAGTGCTTGGCGTTTGGGAAGAAGTGGGGGATCAGGGTGTGCACGATTGAGGATTTGGTCGTGTGGATTGAGGAGAATGAGGGGAGTTTGGGGTTTGAGGGGAGTGATTATTAGAACACTGATTCTTGGGCGAGGAAGGAGGGGAACGATTGATGGTGAGACCGATGGTGAGGCCGATGGTGATGGTGATGGTGATGGCCTGATGTGTGATGAGCATCATGCAAGTATATAAGCTTTTCCTAGTCACTTCCTCCTTCTTCCTTTTCATGTATAGTCATGTCAAGCATCTGTCTCTTCATTCCGCTCTGTTCATCTCGTTTCGGTGGCAATATCTACTTCACTCAAAACGTATTAGATGTCCGCTCGCAATGGCGCAAGCTGCTGTCAAGGCCAGCTTTGAAATTCAACATCTCTGTTCATGCATCTATAGTGTTTACAATGATTACTGATATGCCTTTTGGGGGTTACGCGTCTTCGTACAAACCCAAAAGACACGCGTCAGTATGAAGTAGAATAAAGAAGTCTCGGTGGGAGCACTCAGCAGAATCGCCAATCCATCAACCCCGACTCTCTCATTGTAGTGGGCTCTTGATATGCGTGTAGAAAATGTTTCCGTAACCGTACTACTACCTCCCAAATAGGTGGAGTGAGAGCTTGCACAGCTCAGACTCCCATTCGTGTCCTGCTACTTACATATCATCTCGAAACTATGTATGTCACATCAGGAGCACAATAACACTTACCGTCTAAACACCCCTTCAGACCTCAATCACCAACAAGAGCCGCCCTCCACAGTAGCAGACCCAATGCTGCGCTATCTGTCTCTCTCCTTTAACACAAACGCTCCTCACGAAAGTAAGTTTGGAGAGAGAGTCACATGACCTCCAACATCTTTCTCAATTCCGCGCTGTTCCACGCCCTACTCACTAATGCCCGGTCTCAAATCTCGTTCCAGGTAGCTAGGGCAACGATTAGAGGTGTTTATGCGTCATTAATTTGCTCACCGGTTGCCTTGCTTTTGACTTATAAGGGCAATGTTTGTCTCTGGTTTCTCTTTTTGATTTAGATCTTGGCGGTTGTCACAACACGCACTTTCCCGATGATTCTGGAGGTTTGAGAAGATGGTTTTTAAGAGATGGATTGTGGGAGATTTGGGTGCGTGGTGGGCCGCTGAAGTGTGTTGCCGGGGATGGTTGTGCAGTTTGGACGAACTCGAGATTATGCCATTCAGTTGGTCAGTCTTTCGATCATACGGCGCTTTCAAAGAAAGGCGGGAAAATGTGGGATGAGGCACTGCAAGATGGAAGAGGGGGCACTGTAGGTCGAAGAGGAGGTGACGTAAGACAAAAGATGAAATCCGGTAACACGAAAAGGAAGTACAGAAAATGAAGATAATGATGTTCTGGTTCAACAGAGAAGTTCGAAGGCGAGAGTCATGATTACATAAGATTAAGTATCAACATTAATCGTGAACCATAGGTCCAATCTACGTCCCAAACACCCTCTTCCCAAGACAGTGAAGAATACACCGAGCCCACGGATGACCAACTGTCTCGGCTTCCAAAGAGTGCCGAGGTATGCTCATGGAAAGATCATAACGAGTGACGAAGAAGAGGAAATGTGCGCTTTGTCGCGTTCACAATTCTACAAGCCAGAATCCTGCTTGGGGTACACGGCGCCGGGAACATACTTGTTCCAGTTGGCACAGGTCGTATCCCAGTCAGAACCTGGAAGTGGCATTGTAGTCTTGCTCTCCAAGAATTGGACGGCGAAGCCATCAGCGACGTGCCATGCGATGTGGCAGTGCATGAGCCAAGCACCAGGGTTATCAGTCGGGACTGTTGGTAGTAAATTAGTAAAGATGCTGTCTTAGCGGGGATGAAAAGAACTTACAGGCAAGTGCGAGCCATCCGCCAGCAGGGAGGATGGCCGTATCACGGCGCATAGGGTTGACGTATTTCAGCGTTTGAGGCGTGGCGTTTACATCAAATTGACCGCTTCCCGATCCGAGAACATAATAATCGTGCCCATGTAAGTGAATGGGATGAGGAATGGGGACGCGGGTGCCCGCCGTTTCTTGAATGATCCAGTATGACCACTGTTGCAATGTCAGAATTGTAGGCAGGTGGTCCCATGCAGCTGACTCACAGTGCCCTCGTTAGGAATTTCAATTAGATTAAAAACTACAGGATAGCTGGTATTGCCGTCCTTGACGTACTGCAGAGTCGGCTTATCCCAGTCGACATTGATCTGCGAATACCGTTAGTGGGAGATTTTGAGAGATGAAGTTGAAACTCACGGCACTCATGTTGATGCCCCAGTAGACAATGTTCTGACCATTGGTCGTGACCTTTGACCCGATATCGACATTCAGGCTGGTGACTTGTTCCAAAAACTGTGTGGCGCTGACATTGTTCTTCACCCAAGGAACAAGGGGCGATTCATCGTTGCACACCGTAGGCACCGTGAATGCACTTGTTTCCGGTAGTTTGTCTGCGGTAGCACCACTGTAGCTGAACACACTTCGTCCGTAGTAGTTATTCGAACTGGCACACGGGCCAGCAACTTCGGCTCGGAACCAATAATTACCAACCGCCTGATTTGCGGTAAAGATGACATCATATCGTTGGCCGACAGCAATTGTAACCCACTGGGTAGTGTATGGTTGAATTGGTACCAAATCCCCAGAGATAACAGTGAGATTGTGGTTGTCCAGAGAAACGAACATCATGTTGTCCGCACTGGTGTTGATAAGGCGAAGACGATATTTCTTGCCCTTGGCCAATCCGGTGACGTTGTTGTAGTTGCCACCTCCGTTGTAATTCTTGTTTGTCCCGTTGATGAGAATAGTATCAGCGGGTGGTGGCGCAGCTCCTCTCTGTAAGTTGAGGTAGGCTTGAATGCCAATCTGGAATGCAGTAGGGTAGTACCAGTCCGAAATTGGCATAGGCCCAAGGTCATAATCGTAGTTGGCTGAGGCGGGGCCGTTTATTACAAGAGAGCCAAATGCGCCATCACCGTACTGGCTGCTCCAGTGCGAGTGGTACCAAGTCTGGCCGAACTGCGTAGCTTTGAACGTATACGTCTTGGTGTCACCAGGAGCCAAGGGGCACTCGGTAATTCCTGGAACACCATCTTGCTGAGTAGTACCGAGTTGGCGGATACCATGCCAGTGGATACCAGTGCCATTGTTTGTCAAACTGTTTTTGACAGTAACTGAAATAGTATCTCCCCAGTCTGGAACACCATGTCAGACCTTTCCACATCGATAGAAGAAGCTGTTCACTCACTTGCTGTAATGGTTGGCCCGGGGAACTGCCCGTTAAAGAGCTGGCAAGGTCTTGAAGGACCCCCGTCAGGAGAACAGGTAGAGTTCTTCAGCTCGAGACTGTAGGACACAGTCTTGCCAGTCGAGGGCCATTTGGCATCAAAGTCGGTTGCAACAGTGAATCCAGATGACCAACAGTTCCTTGTCAGGGGGCCGTTCGTGCAAGCCGAATCTGCCACTCTGGTAGATGTTGCGGTTGCAGAGGTCGAAGTTGCTCGTTTCTCGTTGCGGTTTCCCCAGAGAATGTGATCATATGGAAGGTACTCTGCCACCGAGGACGTGGCCAGTGCCAACAAGCATGTTCCAGCTAAGTTGTGGAAACGCATGGCTGCCGATAGTCTCACTGGACTGCAATATGTATGTTCAAATGAAGGGCAAATATCAAGAAAGCCGTAAAAAACTCGAAGAACGAAAGTCGAGTTGCAACCAAAGCTGCCGCGTGGTGTAAAGCAAAAATCAACACACGACAGCGGCAGATCCCAGATATAGCTTTCTCTCGATAGTTGTACCAAGTTCAACTGGAAGACGCCGCTATACCTAAACGTACCATACGCCTGGAACGACGGTCAGAACTTTGGGTCGACAGCTGCCATGGACATCCATTCGCGTTTTGTTAAGCTTGCCACTGGCGCACCACTGGTAGGTACCTTGACATGCTGAAGCAGTGGCCCCAGTTCCACTGGTCACTGCAGGTCAGAGTAGCTGATTTAATGCAGGGTCGAGATAGCACATGGCAAAGGTGCAATACGATAATGGATGGCCGACGCCGTCTAACACCCACATATCGATTGGTCCGTTTCGTGTCGTGCCCCGAAACCAGCAAGTAAGAAACAACATGGCAATGCTAGAGGGAGAAGCGAGGCGACCGGATCCCCATGATCCTGTTTTAGGGCATATGCACGCCTCATAGCCGGGGAAGAAATGCAAGAAAAGCAATGGCCAGGAGCCGCATACCGCACGATAACTCCATGTGGCTAGGGCGTGGAAGAGGCTGTCGGAACAAGATACCGGGCACTGACTGGCCCAAGCGTTGACGAGGACCATATCTGACTGCAGGGAAAGTGACTACCGCATACCAGGGCCCGAGGTCCGGATCTCTGTACAAGCTTTTGGCGTCTGTTGCTTAGCCTCACAATATCAAATTCCCATGTGGCGGCACGCGGTACAGGTACCGTACCAGCTTTTCGAGATATGTGAGATGTTGTAACCAAATCTAGACCCCACACAAAGAATGGATACTGCTATTACTCTCAGTGGACGACCAGGTTCGGTACCCACATGTGGGTTCCCAGATGTCAGCCACCATGCTGGATTATCATGGAGGGCGTCAATGATCACGAAACTATGCTGAATGTTAACCTCAGTCGGAGAACAACGGAGGGTTCGGGTTACAGAGCGCTGCAGGGTGTGGAGACACTGGATGCCAGAAGCTAGGATAACGGCTCTTGGAGGGTGGGCTGAGGGTTGGATTAAGCGAAAACCCGGACGCTACCGCAAGCAACCAATACACCAGTGTTATAGTGTGCTAGTGTATCCGCCTTTTGGGGATCCACTCGCCGAGCTGGCTGAGGACATCCTCCTCGGAGTCGGCATCGCAACTTCGTATCGCCGTCGAGCCTCGATTCCCCATAGATGATGGCCGCCGAGACTGAAGGCTTTACGTCCCAAGCTTCCTCTCTAGACGCGTATGTCTGCGAGCCACCGATATCCGATCCAGGGCAATAGCCAAAAAGCTTCCGCCAAGCCTCCGACTGTGAGAGCAAGCCTGGTGGTGGAGTCTGCCGGATTCAACTCTCATCGTGAGGTTCCCAGAATGCTCGGGGACATGACATGGAGTTCTGCGGATGTCCCACCAGTCTTCGACGCTACGGAACCTATACCCCCACGATGGAGTTCCGGTCGAAGGATAAGCCTGGCGTGAGACAAGCAGCAACGCAGCAACTTCAAGCTATTGCTTACTCGCAGCCTTAGCAATTCGGTGGTTGCTCCCTACGAAGTCGACAGCACATACCATGAGAGTTACTTATTCCCGTAATCATGCAGATATCCAACACGACATCAATGCCGTGCATCCGATATACGACATCAGTTTGTTATTAGCTTTTCGTTATTATTCTGAAGTCTCTCGCTGTGAGTAAGTGGTGCCTTCGAAAACATTTTTTCCATGTCGTATGCAATAACAAAATTCACATACGTATGGCTCCCCACTGATCTTCCCCGGCAAGTCAGGATGTCCTGCATTAGCTCTGACGGTACTTCTTAGGGCGGAAGCTTCATTCAGCAAGCGTCGACTGGCGCCGCTATCTTTGTCAATGTTTTAGTGCCACGAACTTGAACTCAGAGCTCAACGAAAACAATTGAGCCACATGGGCTCCAGACGTCAGCCACTTGGTCGCGAAACAGTCAACAAGCTTAGGCGTTCATGAGCGATTAAGACCGATCTCGGGCTTTACCATGCTTGATTCGAACCAAATCCACGACCTCTAAATTTTGGTTGAGCCGGCGAACCATAATTCGTCTAGTCACTATCCACCACTCCCCTCCTGTATATCGGCGTCAAGCTCAAAACATCCAAATTTAGATAGCCACCGGCCGCCAAAAGACGGGAAACTCTCCGCTCGTCACTAGGAAGTACACAAAATATCTCTCCGCCGTCTACTGCAGGTGTGGTTGAGGCTCCCACCCATGCATGCAGGGACCGTGGTTTCAGTAGCGGGAGGTCCACTCTCAATTCTCCACCAACCCAGCTAACTGTTCAACGCAAGTCATGCTAAGAGCCTAAGCACCGTCTATCACGATAACAAACATATGCTTATGCATCTAAGGCATGGCCAATATGTTGGTCGTATGTAGGGTGTCGTCTACCAAAACAATGGCTCAGACGTGCGATCGGGATCTCGCATTCTGTTGCCGGGTGCCAAAGGCCATGACTCTGTGAATAGTGGACCAAGGGAGACGTGCCTATTTTCTGGGGTACCCTTGGTTCGGGCCACCGTAAGCAAATACTGAGTCCCAGCATTTTACAGCTCGTCCTTGGTTGATGAACCCCAAAACGCCCGTGACTATTTTTTCACATTAACTTCTTAGCAAACTTGGGAGGAAAGTTCAGCTCCCCGACCTACCGTAATCGGCTGGGACACGATCCACTGATTTTCTCTGAATATACGTTTACATCTTCCGTGGAAAGCTCTTAAGCTTGCTGCACCCTTCGTTCATCAAGTTTCGGAACCCATACTCTGCGCAAAGTCTTTCGTTACTATTCCCCTCTCACTCGGTTCGTTGATCCCTGTAGGGCCATTCAATCATGTCCTCGATATCTTCAATTGTGGCCGGATTGGGTCTCTTGACTCTGTCGGCGCGGACAGCCTTGGCACAGTCATGCGTGTCGTTCGGCATGGATTTTCAGGACGGAGGCTCATACTTCCAAAATTCTCTTTCTAATGATAATTTCACTTTCGTCAGTCAATTTGAAGGCACGTGGCATATTACTAATCCCACCCTGATTTAATATTTTCTAACAAATCACAGGTTGCAATCCTGACTTTGCGTACAACGTCTTTGTCGACCCAGCAGGCGATCAGCTTCTCTGCTCGGACACAAACCTTACGCCCGATGACACCAACCAGCTCTCTACATGGTGTGTTTTTTTCCTCGCTGCGTTGAAGCTCAGCTAACCAACCATGAATAGTCCCATTCAAAAGAGCCAGTTGTATTCAGGTTTATGGTCTATCCTTATCCTCAGCAACAACGGAGACGGTGGTGATCCAATTGGATATGAGCGTGACTTTTCGCTCAGCGTTGGCCCTCAATCCACGAGCACAGTAAGTTTCAAGCCCGGAATTTCAAAGCAGATACTGAGAAAGGCCTTTTAGTATACTCCCACAGTAGTCATCACTGTTTTGACCACCCCCGTCGTCAGTGAGTAACAACAATTCTCTCTAATCCCCTCTCCTGACTGCCCATCGCGCTCTTCAAGCTTTTCACCCTAGCTTGACAACAAATTTCTTCCTACTTTCCTCAGCATTGCCGTTTCATACCATACCCCTATACTGATCCCTTCAAGCCACCACGACAACAACGACCGACACCTCGACCACAGAAGTCAAAGCCAGCACTGTAACCACCCCATCCATCACTATCACACCCACCACAACAGTCACCCCTGCTAGGGTTACAACCACGACTACCAAGGCACTGCTTACGCTCAAGTTCACCGCCTACAGTCTTGATATTTCGCAAGTTACCAAGACCAAGACAGCTAGCTGCCGCACGCCTACCCGACCATCGAAGCATGATCCCACCTGCAAGATTAAGCCTACCGTTGGTCCAGCCGCCACAGTCCTCAGCTCCAAGTTCCGCCGCGAGATCGCGATTGACAAGGCCGCTCTCATCAAGCGCCGCAACGCAAAGATCTACGAGCGTGCTCCTGACCCACAGCCTCTGGTCGTCACTGACACGAACACGGATGAATGGTCCACGACCACTAGCACCAGCACTGCCGCTGCCCTCACTGCTACATCTACGGGTAAGCCCCCCTCTAGATGTCTTCCACAACGTGAGAGCTAACAAGCTTCAAGTCACGGCTTCTGCTACGACGACGGTCACTCCCGCTCCGATCACAGTCGCTGGAGGCAAAGCTACAGCTGCAATCGTTACCACCACAGCTCCTACGCCGACTAGGACCGTCACTAAGCTCATTGCTATTTCTACGAGCATTACTACCAAGACCGTCAGCTATCTGTAAGTTTCGAATCCTGAATTCCAATCTCCCCCATTTGATTTACCTCTAACGATTTTAAAGATACACTATCACCAAGACCACAACTCCGGCTGCTGTCAAGACTGCTTGCAGAAATGCTGGTGGTATTCTTTACTAGGCCAGTCGTACGTAGGGGTGTATCTTGATTCCTAGAGATTATGATAGTCGAAGCGCGTTTTGGTATTTGATGATGTTTCTCATGTGTTTTGGAAGGGACTATAGCCAAGTGAATAATTAGAATGTTTTGATGCATGTCTAATGATAATTGAATATATTGTTATTCTTTTCTACATCCGGGCTGTGCTCAGTGGTGATTATCAGATATCAAAGGAGAAATTTATACGGCATAGCTGAAATGGGAAGGTTTTGACAGTGAAAACTCGGCATCAACGTTGATATTCAACCCAACAGCCCTCAATTCTCAGAATTCTCTAACCTGCCCCAAACCCCAGCTATATTTTACAGGGCCAATTCAACCTCAATATTCCATAGATTACGTCTATCTAGCTGAGGGAACAAACACCTACATGTCCAAAAATCAACCCGACTCCCATCAACTCTCCAGCACGTAACCCCTAAGCCCCACCTTGACTAGCTCAATACCCCCCGCCCATCTAACTCTAGCCACGCACCGCCCATCTCCCGTCCCCCGTCCCCCGTCCCCCGTCCCCTTCGACCCAAACCCCAGAATAGGAAGGTGTAAGCTGGATATGAGCCTTGGCATATATCTTGGCATCACGTGTACTTAGCCTATATTAGTATCTCAAGCTCGATCGATCAGAGCGACAATGGACCAATTCCTTCAACCTCAACCTGCACCACCACCAAGCTTACAGTTATGAGCCCGGCCTAGCCGATCAATATCAACCCGCTGAGTTCACTGATCAGCTTCAATTCTATTGATCTCTACTATCCGTTGATCTATCCTAGTCGTCGACACCTACCTCACCGATCAATATCGATCAATATCGACCAATATCGATCAATTTCAATCCAAATTTTCCACCGATATCGATCCTCACCAAACGCGAAAACCCCACGGTCGATCACCTCGAACGCGTCGATCAACAACAAACAAAATGACGAAATACGATGACGTCAGCCTTGCTGATAGAGTTATCCTTCAAGGCTCTGATCAATGGGACCTCTGGTTCTTCACAATCAAGGATCTAGCAATCTCTGCACAGGTTTGGATATATATTAATCCTGACAAGCCTGTTAACCTACTACAGGCACCGATCGAGCCCGAGGCTCCAGAACCGACGCTCCATACACCTGATTCGATCAACGGTAACAACAATACCCTGCAAACAGCCTCACAGCAGGAAGCAACAATTCAGGCAGATCAACAGCCTAGGATTATCTACCCATCAGTAGACGAAAACAACTTCTACAGAACACAGATGGCGCAGTATTCATCCAAGATGAAGGAATTTCACCGAACTAAGGATCGACTCAATCAGATCCACGCTCAGATCACCAAATCCATCCATCCAGACCTGTTACCCTATATCAAGAGGTTCTCAACGTCTCACGAACGTCTTCAGGCGCTCCAACAAAGGTTCTCACCATCAACAATTGATCGAGAACAACAAATTCTTCACGAATACACAAAAGCTCGTACCCTGAGCTCACGAAGGATCAATATAGAAAACTGGTGTAACGAATATATCACCGCCTACGATAACGCCAGATCAATCAATCTTCCTAACGTCACCAGCTGGAGAGCTTAGAAAGATCTGCTTAGAGCCTTCAAACAAGTTAATAGTGAATATGGAGCTATATTATCATACAAAATAATAGGCAAGGAAAAGCACTACGGGATAGATATACCTCTTAGGATGGAGGTAACTTAGTTAATTACTAAGTTCCTATCTCATATCAGAACAACCAGAACAAAAGCCAATATTGTCGGAGGCACCTACGCAGCCACCCTAGATAATTAGGAATCTCCATATAGAAAAAGGAGGCTAGGCAACACTCCAATTAATAGAAAGCCTAATAAGCCCTGCCTCTATAGAGATAATTATTTCTAGAGCAGCTACCCATATATGAGGCATATTAGGGCAGGCAATTCAGTTCAGGGCAAAATGTATGTATTAAGACAAATCCTTAAGGAGCCCTCAAGGATACATCTGAGAATATATAGGATAGGTTAGGTAATTAGGGCTGGTCTTAGCCTAGGGCACCTCTGAGGGAGATCTGTAGGATCTCCATTAGAGCCTATATAGAAATATCCCTAACAACTACCCCCCCCTTTCTTAATAACTTAGCCTAAGTTATTGTAACTGGGTATTAAATAGGTTACTCTTAGGTATCTATTAGTCTTATAGGGGGTCCTTCTCGTAGAGGAGCTAATTAAACTCTAGGAAAACTCCCTATAGGAGAAACCTTAGTTCAGAGAAATTGCCTTCCTACCCTTAGCATTATTATTAGGGGACATCCTAAGATCTTTATTATTAACTTAACCTAATAAATGCTTATAGCGTAGTAGTGTACCTCTGCTAATAGCCTAGGCCTTATATAGCCTATTTATAAATTATCCTATAGATATTTTTATGCAGTATACTTATCTATAGAGCTGGTTTATTAAGGGGTTAACTCTTATATAAAGTCTACTAATAGTATCTACCCCTCTACCTTCTGCTTTATTAATTAGGTATATCTAATACCCCTAATTAGCGCAATGCCTTCCTGCTACTTACCCTTTTAACAGGCTACTAGGGGGGAGACTTAGTATTTAGATAGTAACTAAGTTTCCCTTAGTAGTAGATGTAATAGCATAGAGATTGCTCCTCTTGTATACTTAGTACTAAGTGCTGTTTACTTATTAGGAGGTCTACTATAGGTCCTCTTAAGTAGGTAATATAATGGATAACTAGTAAGGAGGCTAGTAGTCTCCTCTTCTAGTTATTAGCTATTTACTATTTGCCTCTTAGGGTGTAGGTAGCTCTTTACTAGAGCATGGTTTAGGGACTCAGGTGCTATACTTTGGATTAGGTATAAAAAGGTGTTTTCTGCTTAGGGTTAACTCTTCTTCTTATACCTTACTTTTTGACAAGTGCTCTAAGTTGCTCCTATTACTGCCTACTCCTATTATACTATCCTTTACTACTATTCCTATTAGTACTGTCCTTAATACTCCTATTCTATGTTATATATTATTGCTCTTACTAAATATAGAGCTGTAGCCTATGCTAGTAGCCTACTAGTAGGTTTTATTATTCCTACTAGCGCCCTATTAGTATTATAGTATATTCCTACTAACTACTATCTAGGTATAAGCATTATATTATTAGACTTATGTCTATAAGCAAGACTATTCCTAATAGGTCCTATAAGGGCTTTATTAAGGCTCTATTATATCCTAGTAAGTTCTACTAGGTAGTATCTTCTATATAGACTATATATAAGCCTTATTAGGACGTAAAGGCTAGGGGTTATATTAAGGTAGGTAGTTCTGTTTTTTTTTTTCCTATAATCTCTCTGCTAACGCCCCATTTAGGTTATACCTGTATTCCATTACGCTGTTAATATCCTTAAATACCTTCTCTCAATTGCTCACTGCTATACCTCCTACCAGTTTAGTACTATGCCTGCTTTTCCTAATAATACGTTCATAGCTGCCTTACTGGCAAATGCTATGCTCTATAGTAACTAGAGTTATATATAGAGCTATACTCAGTTATTAGCTCCTACCTTTAGTACTACTAAGAAGGAAGAGAAGTAATTAATCAAGGAGATATATCAAGGTAATGTTATAGCCTACTGGTAGGCTTAGGAGTAGTCTATAGACAATAATTTGTATTACTACAAGGTTTATCTACCCTTGCTCCTAAATCTTCCTAAAGAGTTTCTACTAATATACTTAGATAGGTATTAGTTCTATAGGCCTCTGTTACCCTACTAATATTATTATCAGCATTTAATATAAGACAATCTTCTAGGATTCTAGTAGGGGTTTAGCTCCTTATAAGCGTTGATTCTACTACTATAGTACTTATATCCCTAGTAAGTCTAAGGGGATAGATATAAGTAAGAGCCCTATTAAGTATAGGAAGACTCCTAGTTACTCCACCTCCCTAGATCTTAATTTAGGCGCTATAGAGTTGTAGATAGATAAATATCATTATACTTCTCTTCTATACTTGGTATTTTAGAGCTGTAGTATATTTCATTAACTAACTTAGTAATCTATAATATATAGTCTCCTTATTCCTAACTTAGTAAGATAAGGGAGACTTCTCCCTTTGCTGTAACTTCTAGTATGCTTAGCCTTTTTGTCTTAGGAAGGGCCTTTTCTACCCTAAGGCCTGCGCAGCCGTTCTCTGCCCTTTCCCTAAGACGTGTCTTAAGGGGAGATCTAGTACTTATAGAGTACTTTAGTACAGTTTGTAAGATTTACCTTATATTCCTATATTACTTTCTCTTCTAGCCAGCCTAGCTATTTAACCTTGAAATGTTATTTAGACGTAATATCCTTGTAATATAAGATTCCCTTGACCTCGTAGTACGCAGCACTATCCTAGTCTAGGTTATAGTCTAGAACCTCTATAGGTCCTGGCTGGAAACCCCTTAACTTAGGAGGGGGTCTCTATAGTTCCAATAGTGAGATATAGAATACTGGATAGATCTATGCTATTAATAGGGGGAGATCTAGTAGGTATACTAGTTTGCTAACCTTCTTTAGGACTATAAACAGCCTAAGGTAATAGTAATCAAACTTCTTAGATAGTTTCGTTGTTACAATGTTCTTCCAGTTAAGTAGGACCTTATTACTAGGTAAGAAGTGGGCTGGGAGGCGCTTTTTATTATACCAATATTGGTACTACTCTTATACTTACTTAAGGTTAGCAGCTATAGTCTCCTAGTTCTTAAACCACTCCTATATCTTTACAATAACTTACTATTATAGGTCTACTAAACTTCTAGTATACCTAATATCCTACTATAGCAAGGGGTTAGGTCTCTAAAGCCAGTATTTATCTAGTACCCTATTAAAGCTTAAGGGCTTCAAGCTATAGGTAAGTTTAATAGGGGTAAACCTTGTTATAGAGTATTCTTTAGAGTTATATATAAACTCCGTATAGGGTAGTAAGTCTACCTAATTATCTTAGTTATAGTTTATATAGATCTAGAGGTAAGACTCTATCTCCTAATTCTAGTATTCAGTTTACCCATTAGTTTAAGGATAGAATACTGTTAACAGATATTTCTTAATCTTAAGGTAGTAATAGATATTAGACTAGAACTAACTTATAAATACTACTCCTTAATTAGTTACTAGTAATATAGGTAGCCCTACCTTTAGGAAAACTTACATTAGTAGTAGCTTAGCTAGCTACTAGGCTGTAATTGTTTTGTTTACAGGGAGGTACTAGGTATACTTAGAGAATCTATCTACCAGTACTAGAACGGCATTGTATATATTACTATTATTATCCTTTAACTCTAGCAGATTAGTCATAAAGTTAAGGGAGAAGTACTTCTAAGGCTTAGAGGCTAGGGGGAGTGGTTCCAGCAGTCCCTATAGCTTATACTAATAAATCTTATTCGTCTAACAAGGTACACAGTAGTGGATATACGTCTTTACGTCCTCTTTGAGGCGTTTCTAGAAGTACTTCTACCTAAGGACTTCCACTATCCTTGCAATGCTATAGTAGCCTCCTATTAGGTTATTATAATTCTAAATAAGGATAGCTTCCTGTAGAGATATGTTATTAGGGATCTACACTTTCCTATCTCTATAGAGGACACCACTAGGGTCAACTATCTAGTTTAGTATACCCTTAACTGCTCTGCCCTCTTCCTGCTGCATCAGTGCCTTATACCTAGAATAGGCTACATCCTAGGCTTAGGACTCTCTAATATAGTCTAAGAGGAGGTCTAGGGTATCTAGTATAAATGTAGTATCTCTAGATGCTACTCTATATGCCTATATGTACAATAAAGCAGCTCTAGTAATTAGAGCCTCAACTATAAGCACCTTAGTACATTAATTAGGAGTTAGCAGCTCTAGATCTGGCTGGTTATTATATATAGCTTTGAATAGGTTAGTCCCTAGAGGATTACCTTGATTAGTGGAGCTTAGGGGACTACCTAAGGGTAATATATCACTATACGGACTTATGCTGCAGATATCCTATGCTAAAGGTACTATTTTAGAGAGTTAATAGGAACCCGCAGGCCCTACTCTAGAGAGGTCCTCTCTCTATGCTTTTAGCTCAGCTTCCCACTATTTTTGCGCTTAAGCCCTAGTCATCTAGATAGACCAGATTTAAAGCTTTTATTAGAGGGTTAGCAACACAGCATCTTATATTTACTAGCCTACTCTAAGTACAAAGCCCTTCTTATAGTTAGGTCTTCATAATAGGGCATTAGCTGGATTATCTACCCCTAGCTTATACTTAATCTCAAAGTTATACTTTGCTAGTTCCTTAGCCCAGTAGGCTTACTTTAAGGATAGTACTTTAGTAGTTATAAAGTACCGTAGGTTGTTGTAATTAGAAAGCACCTGGATTACTTTAGGGGCATAAGCAGCATAGTGCTACTACTATTAGAACGCAGATACAATAGCGCATAATTCTTTATTATGCATTAGCCAATTAACCTCTAGTCCTAAGAACTTTCAGCTCTAGAAGGCAACTAGCTTCTAATGCTTTTCTGAAGCCGTGTAGGTATCTTATAGCTAGAGCATAATAGCTGCTATTATGAAATCCAACGCATTAGTAATAATTATTACTAGCTTCTTAGTCTGGAAGTGCTATAGGACTAGGGCCCCTAGGAACTTCTCTTATAGTTCTTCAAAAGTAGTATATACTTCCTTTAGCCAGCTCTAGGGAAGGTACTACTTTATTAGTCCCTTCCTAGTTAGCTTCTTCCCCTTCTTCTTTCTAAGGCTCTTAGAGCCTTAGTTTAGGTCTTAGGCAGCTTTGAGCAGGTTTGTCAACAGCTCTACTACTGTACTATAGTTAAAGATAAAGCGCCTATAAAAGTTAGCGAACCCTAGGAATACCTGTACCTCTTAGTAGCTTATAGGCACTAGCTATTTACAGATGGTCTAGACCTGGGTTAGGTCTATTACTACCCCTTTAGGGGTAATAATGAAGCCTAGGAACTCTACAGCCTTAGTAGAGAATATATATTTACTTACTTTGCAAAAAAGCCCCTAGTCTAGGAGTCTTTCTAGTACTTCTTTAACGTAAAGATTATACTAATCCTCTTCTTTGCTATAGATAAGGATATTATCTAAGTATATAACATAGGTACGATCCAGGAGCCCTCTAAGGGCCCTTTGGATATAGGACTAGAATGTCGCTAGTGTATTAGTAAGCCTAAATAGTATTATAAGGTACTTGAAGTGGCCATATCAGGTCTTAAAGGCTGTTTTCTACTTATTACCTTCTTTAATTTAGAGTCTGTAATACATGTCTCTTAGATCTAATTTTATAAAGATTTTAGCTTTAGATAGTCTATCTAGTATCTTACTAACCAGTGGGATAGGGTACTAGTTCTTTACTATAACCTTATTTAGACTATAATAGTCTACGTAGAGTTGTATTATACTATCTACTTTAGGGACAAAGAGGATAGGGGTACCTATAGGCAATTTGCTTAGACAAATCTATCCCTTATCCTATACTATATTAAGGTATTCCTGTAGGAGATCTAGCTCCTTTCTAGAGAGGTTATAGATAGGTATGTTGGGAATCTTCCTACCTTCTTCAATATTAATAGCATAATCATATTCACCGTTTAGGCGGATAATCTTTGTCTGGTTTTTACTGAAATTCCGCCACTAATAATAAAGTTTATCTAGTACGTATTTCAGTTCCTTAGTGTCTAGTATATTATCTACTAAGTATCTATAAGCCTCCTTAGGTTACTTACAGGACTGGACTGGGGTAAGTATAGCTTATATTAGCTTAGTATTATATATATTACTTATTATGTGATGCACAGCTACCTTAGGTAGCTATAATAGTGTAGGGTTGTTTTTGACACACTTTTTCAGGTAGTCTATAATATTAAGGGTCCAGTTCTTTAACTACAGCAGTCCTTAGTTCTAGTAATACTGGGCGTTGTAGACCTTGTCCCTACTAGGGCCTTTTAGCCCCTTCACCTTTCTAACTAATTCCTAGAGGAGTTCTAAGGTAATCTGCTTATAGGCTTAATCATTAATTTCTTAAAACCTTATTTATGTAGGTTGAAGGACGTAGGTATATTCTCTATAGCTTACTTCGCCTAGGAGGTCTACTGCCTTAATAATCTGGACTCTCTTAGGAGTACTCTTATTATCCCACTATTTAAAGGTACTAGTAGAGAATTGGATTTAAGGGTTGGCAGCCTACAGCTATAGATATCCCAATACTAAATTATATCCTATAAAGCTAGTGGCTTAAAACTACTTAGGGCCTACTAACTTCCTAATACCCTAAGAATTATAACAACTTGTTATTAGGTTATAGGGCTTGCCAAGTTGTAGCTTATTATTATTAATGAATATAGCCACTAGCTTTCTGTAGAATAAGCTATGCTTAAGCTTAGTCTTCTCTACTACCTAATTGCTAATCAGGTTCAGCTCTATACTACTATTATATAGGGCTTAGAGGCTTAATGGATTACTATTATCTCTTTCTACAAGGACGTCTATAGTAATCTATAGGTATTTCCCCTTAGAGTGTTTCCCTAACTGCAGCTGGGAGAGGTTTGCAATTAGGGCCAGTCTTTTCCTAAGTTGCTATATAACAGCCTAGGGGTGGTATTACTACTAGTTACTACTAAACCTTACTAGTTCTTCTAGTGCAGTTTCTAGTAGTTACCCCCCTGTCCCCCTTAATTCCTGTAGGAGTCTTAAGAGTTAGAGTAGGACTGGTCCTTGCTAGGTACTCTACTGCTTAGCGTTAGGGTACCTTTAGCTTAAGTTAGTATTAAAAATTATATCCCTTAGGATAACTTCTAGTCTATCCTCTTCTATTCTTTAGAAGGTTTAGTGTTCTATTGGGAAGTAACTTACTTCCCCCCTAAGGGCCCTTTACTAGGGTTTAATACCTATAGCAACTTTTTAGCAGTTTTAAGGTTTCTCTTAAAAGCCGTCTAATCCTAAGTCTCTTGTAACACTATTAGGCGTTAGACTTTATTACATATAGTATTAGGGGCCTTAGCCTATATGAAAGCAATCTTTAGGTGCTTATTATCAGTCCTATTAGGGTGCTTAAAGAACGAGCTATCTAGGAGTAACTCCTTCTTGCTAAGTTGGAGTAGGAATAAGTCCACTAAGTCTATATCTCTCTAACTTAGGTTGAAGAACTAAAGATAGTTGTTAAATTTAGTTAAGACTGGGTCCTGGACTAGGGCGGCGGCTTCCTAATACAGTTCTATCTAGGTAGTAATAGTACTATCTTCTACCTTTCTTTAGCATAGTTCCCTATGAATAGGGAACTGTATAGTGCTAAGGGCCCATCTAGTCCTTATAATTAAGTTAGTAACAATCTATACTATGTTAAACGTGGACTTAATATTACGCCTCTATTATTTAACAGCAGTGGCCTAAGGCGCGCGTTGTTCATTACCTAAACTCAGTTAGGGGTGAACTTTCTATAGTGTACTAAGTACTTTAGACACCTCCTCAGCCGTAGACCAGGGTCAGTTATAGGCTAGGGAGGCAACGGTAACTGGGATGGCTAGCGCTTTAGCTATATCTATCTATTATTACAACTACTCAAGCTCCTCTTAGGGGGCTCCTCAGTCTTCTGCAGCAAATAGCATTTATATTTATTAACCTAAGATTTACTCTAGTATTATAATAGTAGTTAGGACTCTTATAGGAAGGCTTTAATCTAGGACTAGTTTGCTAGAGAGAGGGTTAACGCTTAGATTATAGTAGCACACCAATCCGTCAACTAAGCTACTAGGAGTAGGGACACTACTATTTCCAGCCTTATTATTTCCCAGTTAGGTCCTGCTATTGCCCTAGTAGCTGTCTAATACTATAGTATAAGTAGATACCCCTATACACAGACTATCCCTTATATAGGAGGTAGTTAGGACCTTATAGTTATTAAGTTTATCCTGCCCATCTTTAGGGTTAATGCTAGCCCCTTAATGGGTTAAGTATAGGTTGCCTTAGGCTCCCCTACTCTTAAGTTCTTACTAGAGTTATTCCTCTTTATTATTATTGTCGTCGTTAACTTCTGTGAATTAAGGCTCTAGTGGGTCTACTACTAGCTACTTGCTCTGCTATCACATAGAGTAAGCTTAAGCTAGCTTTACCTTTAGGGGTATACTTGTTGCTTAGGTTCAGTGTAGGTAGGTAACGGCATGTTACTGGGTTACTGGAGGAGAGTAAAAAGATAAAATAGATAGTTAATCACAAATTAACTGCCTCCTTATATTAAGGAAAGGGAAGGATTTGAATTATAAGGTATATTAGGGTAGGTAATTTAGTTTAGGGCAAAATGTATATATTAAGACAAATCCTTAAGGAGCCCTCAAGGATATGTCCAAGAATATATAGGATAGGTTAGGTGATTAGGGCTGGTCTTGGCCTAGAGCACCTCTAAGGGAGATCCGTAGGATCTCCGTTGGAGCCTATGTGGAAATGTCCCTAACACTATATATCAATCCTTATCTAAAATCAGGCGGATTCATTATTAACCCTGAGAAAAGCGCTAAGATCACTTAATTTGATGCTACTAAAAAAGGCAAGGATATCCTATTAAAGGTATAAGCAAACAGCCTCCACTATAAGCTGGATTAAGAAAATTGACAGAAAAAGACCTTACTACTTCTATCTAAAGGTACTCTAGATTACTTTATAATTAACTTGAGCAACTGCTGCTAAGGTGCTTAATTAACTAATAAAACCTACGCTACCTTCTTATACGCTAGTAATAATAGCTCTTCTCTTATCAACTATTAGATACTAGATCCTAGATCTAATATCTATATTACTAATAACTACGTTGGATTTAGGTGGCTATATCCAGCAATACTAGATAATATTATCTAATTAGGACCTACTAAAGTACAGATATTAGGTTAGGGAGACGTTAATATTATAATCTTAATGCCTACTAGTATTAAAACTACTATATTAAGGGAGGTTGCCTATATCCTATCCTTCTTTACTAGTATTGTATTACTAGATTAACTATCCTTAGAGGATATCCACTTTAACTTAGGAAGAAATATCCTATATTAAAAAACAGGGGAATCCTAGTAAGACGTTATTAATCTTATAAAGTAAGGAGGCTATTAGATTATTACTTAGCAACCTTTAGCAACCAATTAGGAGCTACTAATAACACCATTCTTAGTATATACAGCCAATTAGAGGAGACCTTAGAGATCTACTAAGCCTAGACTATAGAGATTACTTATAAAAATAATACTCTATAAGATAATAGGCTATATAGGTTATAAGGTAATTAATTACCTACTAGATAATATTAATGGGATAACTTCCCCTTTAGGCCTAGCTCTAAATAATTTAGATTATAAGTAATATGTAATTAACAAAGCTTATAAGGTTATATTATAACACTTTAGCTATACCCTTAGAGCTTCCTGCCCTTTTAAGACTCTAGTAATCAACCTAATTAGGCTAGATAACATTAGCTATAATAATACTCAATACATTTTCTATACCTTCTACCTATTTACAAAGTTTAATTTTATATATCTAATTAATAAAAAGAATAAATTAATAATAAGGCTAGTTCTTATAAGATTAGACGAACTTATAAAATAATAATTCAATACTAAGATTAACTTTCTAATAGTAGATAATAAGCATAGATATAGCCTTAATAACGATTCAGCTTAAGCCTATTATATCAATAATAGGATTACCTTCTAAATTAGATTACCTTATATAGAGGAGCAAAACGGCTCTACTAAATAATTAGGGAAGAGCCTTATTAAGTATTTAAGATATATAAGAGAAGCTAGTAATCTCCTAATTAGGCTAGCCCCTAAGATATATATATCTACTATATACCTTCTTAACTGTACGCCTATAAAGAGCCTTAATTAGAAGACCCCTTATAAGCTAGCCTATTAGAAGAAGCCTTCAATTACTTATATAAGGATATTTAGCTACTAAGCCTACGCTCTATGCACCTAGATCCCTAGGGGGGATAAGCTTACTATATAAGCTCTTATTAGATATCTAGTAGGCTATAATAGCTCTAATATCTATCAAATATGGATCCTAAAAGGAAAAGGAGATAAAATAATAAAGGTTATTCAAACCTACAACGTAACATTTAAGGAGGATCTATTCTACACTAAAGATATATTAGACTAACTTAGGGGTACTAAGCTTTAGCAGGTAATCTATACAATTATAGTAGATAACAAGGAATTATCTAATAAGGATAAGATTAATTAAGAGCCTTAGCTAGAGGATATTAATCCTACCTTAAGCTTATTAAGGTATATTACTGCCATAAAGGATCTATATAGTTAAAATCAGGAAAGCACTTAGGGGCTTAACTAGCTCCCTTAGGGGCTTCTAACCCTACCTCTATCCTTATTATAGAAGTAGAAGAATATTACTCTAAACTGGGAATTAATCAATACTAATATTAGCTTAGGATATATCCTTCTATAGGGTATAAAGAGAGCTTAAAAACCTGCTTAGAAGCTTGATAAGAGTTACGTAATTAATAAATATTAGGCTACCTTTGTATTAACATTAATTAATAGCTTAAAAACTTGATTCCATTAAAGCGAGTTACCTCCTAAGCCTAAGTACCTTAGGGAGGTTAAAAAGCTTTAATATCCTTATAAACAAGGCTTTCATTAGGCAATGCAGCTTAAGATCACTACTGTGAAGCGAAAAGAGACCTATTAGCTCATCACCTAGGAAGACTTCAACAACTAGGCTAAGCCTGAGGCTTTACTACTTATATGGGTATTTAAATACAAGCTAGATAATAAAGGATATCTATAGAAATATAAGGCTTGGATCTATATAAGAGGTGACCTATAATTAATAGCTAAAGATACCTACGCAGCTACGCTAGCTATAAGGATATTTAGGGGCCTTATAGTAATTGCAGCTTACTTTAATATAGAGATCTATTAATATAACACTATAAATGCCTTTACTAACGTAAAGCTTACAACCCCTATATACTACTTACTACCTAAAGGTTTTTTAGATATAGATTACCTCTAGAAGCTCTAGTAAGCCCTATATAGATTGAAGTCCTTACTAGCTCTATAGTATTAGGAACTAACTAAGATACTCTTAGCCTTAGGCCTTATACTAATAAAAGATACTCCCTACCTATAGATATCTAATTAGCTGATTATCTTCTTCTATATTAATAATATCATTATTCTAGTAAAACTAGCCTATATTATAGTAATAGATGATTTTAAACAGAAACTACTTAAGAAATATAAGATCAGAGCTCTAGGAGACCTATTAACCTTCTATAGGATACAAATCTATAGAGATTAATAAATAGGGTAAATTTGGCTCTTATAAGCTTTATATATTAATAAACTTAGCCTTAGATTTTAATCCTCTAAGTTAATTACTAGAAAAAGGTTTCCACTAACGCTAATACCTATTAAGGAGCTACTTCTATCTAACTAGCCTATAGATCAAGTAAATATACATTAATATTCTTAGCTGGTTAGCTTAATTGGATATATTATAGTGGTATTACAACCTAATATTACAAAATCTTACTCTAAATTAGCTAAGTTTCTTATAAATCCATTGTCTTATTATATTACTATAGCCTATTAGGTAATCAACTACCTTATAGGAATAAGGGATCTATTAATCTGCTATAATTCATTAATTACAACTAATTTAGCCTATATTAATAAGGAACCTACCTTCCTTAGAGTAGCTAATACCTCCTATACAGATTATAAAATAATATATAAAAGCTCTTAGGGGTATATCTTCTTCCTATTTAGAGGACTAATTAATTGGAAGGTAACCCTACAACGCTGCGTTACTAAATTAATAACTAAGGTAGAGCTAATTATAGCCTTATTAGCTAGTACTAAGTTGATTTAGTAGTAGCAAGTATTTAAAGACCTTAAGTTCAACCCTAATAATAAGCAAATCCTATATTATAATAATAAATAAACAATCTAACTAGTTACTAAGGCAACGCCTAGACTAAAAACTACCCTATATCACGTGGATATCTATTACTACTGGCTCTGAGAAGGAGTATAGAACAATACTATTAATCTAGCCTATATCTAATTAAATAATTAGCTAGCTAATAGCCTTATAAAGCTCCTTCCTCAGCAATACTATAAGAATTGGCTATCCTTGCTATATATAGAAAAATTTCTAATCAAAATAGATTAACCAAATGAACCTCCTTGGGATGAAAAATAGGCAGCCTTATTTGGTAACCTCCTTAGGATGAAAAATAGGCAGCCTCATTTAGTAACCTCCTTGGGATGAAAAACAGGCAACCTCATTTATTAAGATAATAAACCGCCGACCTCATTAAGATGAAAAATCAGCCTTATTAAGATAATAAACCGCCGACCTCATTAAGATAAAAAATCAGCCTTATTAAGATAATAAACCGCCGACCCCATTGAGATAAGAAAGATATTTCCTATATTTCCTATGTATATCAGATACTCTTTCTCTCATTTTACTAGCAAAGCTAGGTTTTGGAGAGTTTTATTGAGGCTGATATTATTAATATTGTTGCTTACATCCATCAAAACCTTGTACAGATGAACTAGCTGAGTTGTCAGCTTCAAACAAGTTCGAATCTGAAGGGGGTGTGTAAGCTGGATATGAGCCTTGGCATATATCTTGGCATCACGTGTACTTAGCCTATATTAGTATCTCAAGCTCGATCGATCAGAGCGACAATGGACCAATTCCTTCAACCTTAACCTGCACCACCACCAAGCTTACAGAAGGAACACTCATCCCAGCAAAATAGCAACCCTACCCTCCGAACCCAGCTCAACCCACCCACCCAGATCCCCCCCACGGTCCCCACCGGCAAACCGGCCACTCCTCCCCCGAGCCACCCCTCGGGACACGGAAAGCACATCTCGACTCCCGCTCCAGATGCCGTCCCGTCCCACAGCCTGCTTAGAAACTTAGGTACGTACCTAGTATACCGAGACATTACGACTGAGAAGCTATTTTCCCCGGGAGACTAGTTTGGCTCGGGGCTTGAAGGTGGCTTGCATAGAGGTATGTACGAGGGCATGGTGGGTACTGGCATTCGTATGTATGCAGAGGCGGATAGTGGCTGCATACTCGGTCGGGTGCGGATGGGGAGGAGCTTGACTTGGAGGGTAAGAGGGTTAGTTTGACGCTTGAGGGATGAGGCTGAAGGTGTGTTTGGAGAGGACATTGCAGTTCCGGTATCCACACATCTGCCTATCTAGCAGCTACGAGGTTGGAGATGCTTCTGTGGAGAAGGTGCATTGCGTTGCGTTATTGCATCTAATCCATGCAGTATAGTGCACTACAGGAGTTCCGACATGCACCCATCAACCCATCTACCCATCGAGACGCCCAGTCCGTCGATCAATGGCATAAAAATAGGACATGTAACTCCCATCACATCACCTTCGTAGCCAAGACATCGAGATCAAAAATCCCACCTACAATAAAATAACACCCTCATCAATTCAATCCCCACATGAAAAAAAAATTAAAACTGAGTCAAACTAGCTAAATGCTGTTCTCAAAAACACTTCATCAGGCTCATAAACAGAAACAAAACACACTCGCTCGAGTGTTGAGAGAAGTGCACATCCCTCGGTATCATGCATAAAAAAGTCGCACCAAAATCCCTTCACCATTCATACCATCATGTGCTCCTGTCCGATCCCAGCCAGCCACATAGGTACCCACCCTCTACTCAACCCACGCCAACCCAAACCAAACCAAACCATCCCACACCCGCCCACAAACGCCACAAAAAATGCCCATCAAATACACATGTGTTGGAAAAAGGGTAGTGCGCGGGTCTGCGTGCTCGCAGTCTAGAACAGCCGAGTCTGTAGGGAGTGCTTCGTGAATCATGGATTAGGTCATGTGATCCGAACTCGGATCTCGAATTTCAAAAAAGTGTGAGAGGTAGCCTATCCGGTACGATGCAATAGTCTGTCTGTCCAAGCCCGGGCCGTGAGGGTGTACAAAGCTTGTACGCGGAGGTTTATTGTTGCTGTCTTCCGATGCCTTGTTTTGCCTTTTGAACGTTAGCTTTTGATCTTGAATGTGGTTGGATGGTATGACAGAATGCAGGCAAAAGAGGGAAGAAGCGTAGAGTCAAGGTGATAGCACCATAAGACTTGGAGAGTGCTCGGGCAGATAGGACGAGGTAGGTGGTACGCGTCTCCAAACGCATTACCTCCTCTCTCCACATCACCACCAACTTTTTGCTTCTGTCCTCTTTCGAAATCCCCATTCTCTCAACAGAAACTTACCTTCATCATTTCGATCCTCTGCTTCAGGTTCTGCGTCACCTCCGCTGCTCTCTTCCAGCTTTCTGCGCCGGCCGCAGCACTAGTTCGATTCGACTCATAACCTCCGCTTGCTCCGTTTCCGGTCATCTCTGCAGGACTATTTCTCCCATTCCGTGACGAGAAGGACGACTTGACTGACGACGCTCCTACACCTCGCCCTGGACTTAGCTTTCCACTCATAATGGACCCGGAGCGGGACAGAGAATCCACATTCTCCTTACCTTCGTCTCCTGGGCTCAGTGGAGCTTGTTGATGCGTTGAAGCGTACGTAGCTCGATTGTTGCGTGCGCCTCCACCATACATGCCCCCAGTGCCGTATCCTGAATCGACGAAGCGGCCACCGGCGTTGCTATCTGCGTAGATTTGCTCAGACACATCTGCCGGAGGTGGACTCGTGGCGCGGACTTGACGACTCAGTTCTCGCTTCAGACGATCCACTTCTCGACGTTGGTTTTGCACAGTCTGCTCGGCCGCTTCGTAGTCTGATCGCGCGCGGACAAGCTGTGTTTCCTTGGCTTTTATCGAGAGCACATCGCGTGTGTGATCTTCGATAAGCTGGGCATTCTGGTTCTGTAGCTCATGTATTTGTGACGTAAGCTTGGTTCGCTCAGACCGAACTTCTTCATTTTGTCGCCGTAACCGCTCCACCTCGGCGCGTAGTTCATCCAACTCGGCCCGTTCTACTAAGCTCAACCCGCTTGGTGCCGCGGGGGCTTGCGCAGGTTCGGCAGCAGGTCTCCCGAGAGGGCGGCCCGCAAGGCCTCGTCCTGGCGTCAGGCCAAGCTTAGGTTGTGGTGGAGGAGGTTGCTCATCGAGTGGAGGAGATACAACAGGCCTTCTCGGCGAGGCTGCAGCCGCAGCAGCTGGCTTCTTCAACCCGCCTAATCGTGATGGTGCTGCCAGTCCTGACTTGGGACCGCCAAGTTTTGATACTCCTGGACGGGATGTGGGTTTTGGAGCTAGAGGTGCGGTATCCTCTTGGGGAGGTGGGGCAGCAGCTGCTGGTGCTGGTGCAGGTTTCTTCACGCCTCCACCTGGTCGCTTTCCAGCCGGCTTTTTCCCGGCTGGAGCAGCTACCGGCTTTGGAGGTGCAACAGGCTTTGGTTTGTATTTCGCCCTTACTTCGGCAACCTCGTAGTATTCCTTGATCTTCGTCTTTCGGATCTCGTCAAGTGGATCCAGATGCGCGTTCATGATGCGATCCCCCATGATCTTCCACAGGGTACCAAATACTTCCGCACCCGCTGATCGCTGCACTTCTGAAGATTCTGTCAACAATTTCGTAGCAGCGTCTGAGATGGCCTTGACTTCGGGTAGCGAAGGGGCGTCGCGGGCAGTCTTTAGACACCTAATGAGGAACCGCGTGGACTCAAGCTTGACTTGGGGATTCTTGTGGGTCAAGAAGCCAATGATCTCCTCTAAACAGTCTGCGATGTTTGTCGACGCAAACACGGCATCTAGTGCAGCTCCAATAGCGTCGGTAACGGATTGTTTCTTTTCCTTCAGACGCTCCATCATCGGGTTCATGATGGTTGACCGGTACTTTGCAAAACTCCTCCGCAGACCTCGTGCCAAAAGTTCAACACAGTTTGCGGCGGTCGTCACAACTGCGATGTTTGCGTCTTTCATGCATTTAGCGAAGCCTCGCACTAGATCGTCGAACTGGCCTTCTGCGATGGCGGGATGGTTAAGTGCTTTCTGGACCTCCTCTAGGGCTTCTTTTCGGTCTTTCCACTTGGACGAGCCGAGCCGCTCATTGTAGTCTTTGGGAACGAGGGCGATCACGTCTACTGCCTCGTACTCGGGCTCCAGGTCAATAACAGCCTCCTCCTCTTCCTCGACATACTCCTCTGCGCCCGCAGTGGCAACCGCGGCTTCTTTCGCTGCTTGCTGCGAACGGAGCAGCCTCTCCTGCTTAGGCGGCGGCTCGTCCTTGACCTTTTCGAACAACTTGTCCAAGTCTTGTTGCTGTACCGGTTTGAGGTCGTTCCAAAACAGGGGTTTCATTGCCTCCTTTAGCCATCGGTAGAACTCGACGGTCAACTCTTGGGCCTTTGCGCGGACGTTCTTGTCGGCATGGCCATAGACTTTGGGTAGGACTTTGAGCACCGACTTGGGCTCGATTGTTTTGCAGCCATAAGCGTGATATATTTGCGCGAGGGCGTCGAGTGTTGCGGCGATGACCTTCGGTTGTTTATTCGACAGCACTGGCAGGAGTTCTTCGATTATTGGGTCCGGCTTGTCCATTTCAATGTACAGCATCAGCGCTTCAAGGGACTTTTGTTTCGCGGCTGCTCGTGTGGACGGCAGACCCTTCTCTGCGATGGTGGAAACGGTCATCTGGCGTGTCCTAGGTGTAAACAGTCAATACCTGCGTATCACAACAACCCCGCCAAAAGGAACATACCTCGTAGCCCCTTCTCTGCCGGCGATCTGGAGGAACGAACATAGCGCACCGAGGCCTTCCTGCTGTGCTGCGACGTTCGAGTCGCCCACTACCCCCTTCCATATGCCTGCATCGTTGATGAACTGGCGCACGACAGGGTCGTGCTCGCTGGCGGCGAGGTCGAATTCTTTCGCGGCGGCCTCATAGCCCTCCTTTCTGACTTTCCAGTTCTTGTGGATGAAGCGATCGGGGAGCGGGAGGGCGCTGAAGTCTTCCTGCTCGTCTGCCATGGTGGGGCGGGTGTGGTTGTTGTGGGGGTTCGCAGGAGGGGATGATGGCTATGGAGAGTCAGTCGCGTTGCTTATAAACCACGACGTGGACACGCAGGCAGCAAATAGAGCCGTGAAAGGGGCTGTAGCTGCAGATTCCACGTCTTGAGGCCTGCGCAGGGCTTTTTTCACGCTGCGGGCGGCGGCGGGCAGCGGCGGGCAGGTGCATCGGCGGGCAACGTACCGTGGGATACCGAGCAGATGCGGTGTTTGTACGCGTCTCAAAGCGCTTCGGTGGGCGAAAAACAGTGTCTGGCGCGGGGCTGGGGGGTCTTTTCGCGGATGGTGTGGTGTTGGGGTGCCGGCAGAGTGCGTTGTTGGTGGGCGTTGTTCCGTCCTCGTTTCCGCGACAACACTTTCTTGACGCCTGCAGGGCCCTGGCAGCCCGACCGACATCATCGCCCGTGTGAGACATCCAGCAACCCATGCACCCACCACCTGCCCGCCCTTCACTCGCCCGCCACGACTCTGCCCGCCGCCGCCCGCTCGACCACGAACAATTCTGCGCCCGCCGTCGTCCCCTCGCTATCGTCGCACGTCCTCGCCGCCACCCCCCCGCGCAGACGCCCTCACCGCAATATTCCGCGCCAAGAGTTCGAGTCCAGGTCCCAAACGGCGTGCATAAACCACCCGCGAGCGCCGGCCAGCAACATTTCCCGCCGCGAGTCCATGGTCGCCACTAGGGGCGGGCGCATATGAGAGCACAACCTCCGCCATGAGCACAATATTGACAGACCGGCAAGCAGAAGAGCTGTGCGTGTCCCTTGCCCTCAACAGACTGGCCGGGGAGCTGTGCTAATGAGCGAGGACAGGAACAAGGCCATACTGGCATATCTGGGGGTCATCGGCGCACAGAAGACGCTGACCACATTCCGGGAAGAGGGGAAGATTGCGCCCAGCTTCGACGATGCGACGCGGAAGAAGTACGAGGGCCTCCTCGAGAAGAAGTGGACGAGCGTCGTGCGACTGCAGAAGAAGGTACGTTTTTTCTAATAGCACCACGCAGCACCCAGGACTAATGTCCACCAGGTCCTGGACCTCGAACAGCGCGTGCAGTCGCTCCAGTCCGAGCTCGATTCCACCACCCCCACCTCCCTCCTCCGCCGCAACCAGGACCCCACCTCGTGGCTTCCTCGCGCCCCCGCCCGCCATACACTGCAGTCGCATCGACAGCCCGTGACCTGCGTCGCCTTCCACCCCATCTTCTCGTCACTGGCTTCCGGCTCCGAAGACACGACAATCAAGATATGGGACTGGGAGCTGGGCGAGCTGGAGCGCACTCTCAAGGGACACACCAAGGCAGTCGTCGATGTCGATTTCGGCGGTCCCAGAGGCGGCACGCTCCTTGCCTCGTGCTCCAGCGACCTGACCATCAAGCTCTGGGACCCGTCGGATGAATACAAGAATATTCGAACCCTCCCCGGCCACGACCACTCCGTCTCGGCCGTACGCTTCATCCCCTCTGGCGCCGCGGGCTCGCCCTCCTCGGGCAACCTTCTCGTGTCTGCGTCCCGCGACAACACACTGCGGATATGGGACGTGACCACAGGCTACTGCGTAAAAACGATCCGAGGGCATGCCGACTGGGTGCGAGACGTAGCCCCATCATTTGATGGACGATGGCTCCTCTCGGGTGGCACTGACCAAACCGCCCGGCTGTGGGACGCAGCGACCGGCGAACCGAAATGCACCTTCCTGGGGCACGAGCATGTCATTGAATGCGTCGCCATCGCACCGCCCGTGTCCTATTCCGCGCTCGCCGGCTTGGCCGGCCTAAAGAAAACACCACCCCTCTCCAGCTCCGCCGAATTCGTCGCCACCGGATCGCGAGACAAAACCATCAAGCTCTGGGACGGCCGAGGCACGCTCATAAAAACACTAGCGGGCCACGACAACTGGCTGCGCGGCCTGGTCTTCCACCCCGGCGGGAAATTCCTCTTGTCAGTCAGCGACGACAAGACGATTCGATGCTGGGACTTGACACAGGAGGGCCGGTGTGTGAAGACGGTCGAAGACGCACATGACCGGTTCGTGAGCTGTATACGCTGGGCGCCCAATGTAGTCAAGGACGTACCCGCCAGCAACGGCGACGCAAACGGCGCGTTGACAAACGGCGCGGCGAAGAAGAAGGAAGAAGAGGCTGCCAAACAGGGCATACGATGCGTTATAGCGACGGGAAGCGTGGATCTGAGTGTGCGCATATTCGCCTAGTGAGCAGAGTATCTGATATGGCTGGTATGTATAAGTACATACCGTCGAGGAGTGGACGTGGTGCACACCGATCGAGGGTGATAGATAATAGGGACTAAATACTCGGGTACTCATTTGGGACGGCTCACTTCAATCTTTCAGTATTTCTTTGCTTTTGTTCAACGCAGTCATGATGTCCATGTAAGCATACCCCCTTTTTTCCACCTTTGGTTGGCTTTTTGAGTTCGGGTGCGTTTGGGACACTTGGGGGTGGCGTAGAGAGTGTGCATATTCAGGTAGATAAAGGGCTAGCTTAGGGGGAAAGTGGAATGTACTGGTTTTGATATGAGAGAGAGCATGTGGGTGAGATTTTGGTGTTGGTGATGCCTACTCTTACAATCTCACATTGTTATCTTGCCCCGTTATAGCAAGATATCATCTCAAATTCCAGACTGGAAATCGAACATCTATTCATACACATACACTATGATATATAACGCCCATGCCTCTCTCTAATAACCCTTCTCTCCCACCCCCTCAAACAACCTGTCCCCCCTCCACCCCCCTCCACTCCTCCTCATACCCTCCCCCATCCCCATCCCCATACCCATACCCCTCCTCCACCACCCCGTCAAAATGGTAATACGTCGACGATAACGAATCCCCCAACTTATACCCCGGCCGATTAAAATAATCCAGCATCCTACCCATGAAGACGGGATTCGGGGCCGCAGGCGGTAAGTCGATTGGTGTCGGGTACTGGTATTGGTATTCGGCATCGGAGGAGGTGGAGAGGGCCGAGTGGTGCGTGTCCAGGTGCAGGGATGGGCGGATGGGGGAGGGGAGCGGCGTGGTTTGGGTGGCGGTTGTGGTTGTGTAGACGGGTTTTCGGGGCGGTGGGGAGGGCAAGGGGTCTGTTTGCACGCTTGCGTTGGCGTAGGTGTATGTTGGTCTTTGAGGGGGTAGGGGTGTTGGCTCGGGGTATAAGGTATCATTTTGGATGCCTGCATTGGTGTATGCCGATTTCTTTGGCAGCGGGGGAAGGGGTGGTATAGGCGGTATATAGTCGTCTTCTGGGAAGTGTGGAGTCGTGCTGGTGGGCGTGAGGGTCTTGCCCTCTACGATTTTGGGAAAGAGACCCGTGCTGAAGGACATACTCAGGGGTCTTCTAGCTCGGGTTTGAGGGCGCGATTGCGACAAGACGGGGGAGTTTATGGGGGAGTCCTTGGGGGTCGAGGATGCTGTGGATATAGATGTTATGCTGGACGTTCTTGTGGCCCGGCTCCCGGGTCGTGATGCGGTGGATGGGTGGGAAGTCGTGGGTGAAGTTTGTGAGAGCATGGATTCGAGCTCGTTCATGACGGGGTCGGATGTCGGTCTTGAATTTGACCTACTTCGGGATCTGGAGGGGATCACAGGTACGATGGGTAATGATGGTGGCCTAGCCATGCTGTCTCGGTACGAAGGCTCGGGGAAGGTTTTACTACTGGGGTCGGATAGTGGTCGTATGAAGGAGACTGTTCGCGACCGTCTCAGCGCGGGCTTATCCATCATATCATCTGAAGGCGGTTCTGGCTTCTTGACCTCCGGCTCTTTATATTCTAGCTTTCCATTTTTGTCTGATGCGAAGTAATCGTCGCCGCGACCGAAGACGACCTGTAATGTTTCGAAATCGCGCGTTGATCCATCGGCTGGATATAACCAGTCTTGTAGAGAATCGGGGAGGTCGTGTCCATCTAGCTGCGATTAGAACGTATCATGTAGTAATGCGCCGTGGTTCCTTACCTTGACGATATTCCCCAGAGCGATTCTTCCAGCACACATAGTATCGCTCGAAAGCCCCAAACGCGCATACAATGAGATCTTCCAAACTCTCTGGATCTGTGGGATCCTGGGGTATTCGCTCAAGGCGTTCGTACAGGCGTGTTGACGAGTTCATAGTTCAGTGCTTGACTTGTCAGAATGCAGTTGGAGAGAGAGGGAAACTGACGTACTTACATGGATGTATCACATTGGTTCAGAATTCCCAACAGCTATTTGATATCCGCAATGTCTCCCTAAATATTCTGGTATCCTAAAAGGCAGAAAGACTCATAAGTTCAATGTGGATGACAGCGACAAATGCGAACAGATTACGAACAACTTGCACAAAAACCCATCAATGGTGTTGTGCAGTCATGTACATGTGCAAGTGGGTTCTGGAAGAAGCCTCAGTGCCCGTAATATCACTTGGCAGGTACAAGAGCCTGGGGAGGGTTCGCGCCAAAATCCTGTGTCGTAGCCGCCATCATTGCGGGTGAACAGTGCGAGCTGGCGTGAGCATCGTCTTCCCAGCCATCTCGACACAGCAATGAAGGAGTCCAAGATGTAAAAGCGGGTCCGGCTCAGTGTGATGGTTCGAGTTTCAGGCTGTGTAAAGCAATGGCCGACGTGGGAGTTAGAAATGTTGAAACAGGTTTGAGGTTGGTGGTTCGATTGAAAGTTCGAGGAAGGAGCGTCCGGACTTTTCTGCCCGTGGGATGCGATTGGCCTTGTCACGGGCTTAGAGTGACAAATTCAGAATTTATTTTCCGTTTGAAGGCTGTGAATGGATGATGTCAAGTTTTAATATTCTGGAATAGAAGACTGTGCTAGTATTCTGTTGAACATGTTACAAATACAAGAATATCGGCCACAAAGTTTCCCAAAAACCATTGTCAAAAGAAGAAAGTGCCTCGGTAGTGGTCTATAAAAATTCACGCCGGGGACCTTGGCCGTGGTGCTGGCCTTGAAGTGTAGGCCCTTCGCAACGGGGGGCGATCATCTCGTCGAGAGTCCTGAGCAATTAGCACAATATTTCAGCAGAGGGGTTTGGCTTGATTTACTCCAGACGGTTTAGAAGCAGCTTCTCGGCTCCGTTGCCTAGGGGTTGGTTTAAGGATATCATCTAGCTCTCGATATAGATTCGAAGTTCTCAAGTTTGAGGTTGGGGATGCCCGCCGTGGAGGAGCATTCCGTACCGCTGCGGCTCTGTCTTCTGATGGCTTAGTAGTTCCCGTATTTTGGCGGCCCAAACTTGGAACTGTCCCGGCTCTCGGTCGGCCTGGTCCTTGGTTTGAACTGGTTGAGGTCTCTGAATTATTCCTTTGGCGCTGCGCTATCGAATCAGAGCGTGCGCTCGATGTGTTCGCTGCGTTTCTTGACATGGTCCTTGCAAGCCCTTGTGACATTGGAGGAGGTCTACGTCTTTCTGTTGCGTCAGGTCTAGAAGCATCTCTTGAGGGAGCGTCTCTTGATGAAGCATCTCTCGACGAAGCATTTCTTGATGGGGGATCTCTTGAAGAAGCATCTCTCGATAGGGCATCTCTCGAAGGAGCATCTCTCGATGGAACATCTCTGGATAGAGCACTTCTTGATAGAGCCCTACGTGGTTGAGATGGAGGAACTGCATTCGACTGTCCATTCTGTAGATTTCTGACACGATCCGCACTTACTTGGCGAGGCAGAGGAGGGAGTACAGATTTCGGAGGTTCTCTCGAACCCTTCGGAAAGGAAACCTTCCGTTGGAGAGGATACTGCTTTGTGCTCTTCTCGACCGACCCAGATCTTTCTCTGACCTGCATACGAGGTGGCGATATCCTTCCTGCTGCCGAAAACACTGCCGGATCTGCCAACTGAGTTGGTTGCTTTGGTACATCTTGCTGGGACTTTTCAGGAAGGGGAGGCAGTTGGGATTGTTGCACAAGAGGCGCGGATGGTGTTAGCACATTAGAGTCCGGGCGACCATAATATGATAGCAAAAGGTCCGTACTACTGCGCTCAGAGTAATTCGAAGAAACGTCGCTGTCCCTGATAGTGCGTGATATTGGCTTTTCTTTGCTGACTGGCGAACCGTTTGATTTTTGGATCATCTCTTCAAACATTTGCGCTTGAGCCAAAGCTCTTGACTCTCTTTTTCTGCTCAATCGGCCAGGTCTGCTGCTTGGTGATATAGATCTTCCACCAGAAGACTGCATCGGTGGGGGTGTGATGGAGGTGAGGGGTGGTCTAGGTGGGGTCGACTTGTCTTCGGCGAACATAGCCTCAGATAGTGTGAAAGGTGGAGATCGAAGGTTGTCTCCAGGAGATGTTGTCGAGTTTGCTTGGGGTATAAGTGGATTGTCATTAGGCGTAACCGATGGCAAGACTGGCCCTCCTTGAAATTGAAGGTCCACTGGGGAATAGGGTGGAGGTGCCTCATCTCCAAATATCGATTTTGGCAAGGCAAATGGTTTCGGTTCTGCGTCTGCTTCTGGCAACTCATCAGGATCCACGGCAGATGCCTTATTGTCGAAAATTGATTTTGGGACTGGAAAAGGCGCTGTAATGATAGCGGCAGCGGAAGGATCGGCCGATGAGTTGTCGAAGAAAAGCGATTTGGGAAATGCGAAAGGCTCTGGTCGAACACCGTCACCTGTTGGAACTCCGGGGGGGTCGAGTGCTCCTTCAGCGGCGATCGGATTATCCACGGGGGCATCTTCCTTGGTATCAACGCTGCGTTGTGTTGTTTGATCTTGATGGCGAACAGGGATTTCCTTCGCCCACCTCTTCTCTTTTCTTGTCAATTCAATCTCTAAGATACGTGTTCCTGGGGCGACCCTCGACCGCAACCCGTCGTCGTCTTTGTCAAAGTAGAGAGCCCATATGGAAGGATATTCTTCGACCGCGCACCACCCCTCCCAACCGTCAAATGTCATTCGCCGGTCTTGACGAGTGCAGTTGAATGGACCGGTGAAGTTTGGTTGTGCATCTGCTCGAACGCCATACTTAATCTCATACGTGTCTTTGTCGATATATACCCAGTTCAGGATGGGAGCAACATCCGTGATGGTGGTGACGATACCCTCATACTTCTCGTCTGGGTATGGAAGATAATATCCTGCATAGGGGTGACCGAATGGATTGCCATCTTCTGTGGCAGTGTCGATGTAAAGCTGTTGTTGGGTGGGTGGTCAGATGATACACTACCTGGGTAGCTGAGAGATTGCACTGACCTTGCCTTTTCGGAGAACTATTTGCCGACCGTCAATCTCGCGACTTCTAATAGATGACTTCACGCAGGTTGCGATGAGATTGCAACGTCTAGCACGATGCTCCTCTCTCTTCTCTTTTCCCTGAGACTGACGAATCGCCTCTTGAGTTCCAAGTAGTGCTGGAGCTGCTATAAGAGCAACAAGCATAGAGAGTGCCATTTGTATTGATTACAAACTTGTGTTTGTCAAGATATCCCTGGAATGTTGTGCCCACTTGACGGTTGTCAAAAATATAACCAGTCGGGAAGTAGAAACACTAAGCGGAAGCATGACGTGGCGGCTCTGGAGAAAGCAATCTTCTACATAGCAGCACTGACAGAAGGGAGGAGTACGTTCTACCCGCTCAAGGTCTTTGGAATATGGGGGGAGATTTGACGTGCAGATCCCCGTGTCCGGTCCTCAATTCTGCCCCGGCACATGGTGTCCAAGACAACTTGAGACTTGAGAATAGAACAAAGACCCACAGTTGCGACGGACTAGTTCAACCTCTGGTTCGACTCGGTGACGATAATTCGCGATTGAATCGTTGGAATGGGTCGGTAATGCCCCCCTTTGCAACACGCATGCATCCTTCAATGTCGACGGTGTGCAACGAAGTGCATGACGAACTCAGGAGAGACCGAAAATGGCCAACATCGAGCGATTATCAGCAGACATTTAAGCAGACACCCATCGAAAAGGTACCTAAACACATACCCGCTTACTGGAGGAGAACAAGTCCCCCGTGTTTCAGACTTACCGCATGTTCTCCGCGAAGATGCGACGGTAACTGGACGATGCATTGATTGCACGTGGCCACGAGCAACACCGTGCATCAGGAAAATGATTATCCACATGGATAATGCATCGCCATTCTGAGTCGGAGCTGTCATCTTCGAAGAATAAAGAGACGAAACAATAGACTGGTGCACAGGAGGTTTGCGTTTCAGATCTCAATGTTTCAGATGTATTCGCAGCGAGGTCGTCCGATACTCTCACCATCGGGGTGACCTTCTGGAATCTCCAGGAGTGCCAATGTTCCAGCCGTTATCTCCACTACCGAAGATTTCAAGGCAGAAGTACTACTTAAGGCCAACATTTGGGTTCATTGAAAACCAGACCAGCTGTGCTGATTCCTCAACCCATACACTACAATCCAGATAATCGCTCAACTCCAAACCACCCCTTCCTTAATCTCGAATCTTCCTTCTATACAAACTCGCCTTTTCAGAACACCGAGATCCAACAGAAAATCGCAATGGCTACCCTGTAAGCATGCTTTCTTTTCATCAGCGATACTAAACTGACTTGCGCAGCAACTCCACAACCAAGCCCCAGGCCTACATGTCCGATAGCGATGATGGCCAAGCATCTGGTGGTCGCAAGATCTCCCCTCTTCCTCCTTCTTCGTCCAACTTGCACCGACCCGCAGGTAAGAAGCTTTGCATGTGTTCTAGAGAACCGACACTGATAGTTGACACAGGGAGCATTCTCAAGGGAGCAGTCGACGACAACGGAAAATTGAAGGACGCAGCATTGCTGTTGGGAATCAAGTTGGATCTCGAAGCAGAGATTCATTTGACGGCACGGATACGGGGTGATATCACCATCGGATTGTATTGAAGAGTCATATTGTCATGCTACTGAAGATCAATTGTACGAATCTATGGTGGAGCTGAGCTGTCTCGAGCATCGTTCTGTAGAACAGGATTGATTTTGGACGGTGTTGGTTTGTCATTACTGGATTAGCTATAGGCAAACGAATCATGGGTTCTTCAAAACAAGGGTCGCCATATCACACTCTTGCAGTAAGTGCTGAAAGCTTTGGTTCCTGTGTGATACTAGAATGAATGTTGTCAATGTGAACTGTTCAAGTTGGATTGAAAAGTGAGTGCCTGGCCAAAGCGTTAGCTTATGATAGTCAAAAATCGGGACTGTTAATTCAGTCAAGCAAATTGCTAATCAGACACTGCCTTGTCAAAGGCGGTATCACCATTGCCAACGTGTGGCTCGGTAGACCGTCGTGATAAAATAAATAGTTCATCCTGTAAAGCAAACTGGAAAGACAAGAATGTACTTACACTGCGATTGTGGATCAATAACGATTTGAGAACGACCAGACGCGTTGACTGGGAACTAAATATATCCTGCGACGCAATTAGTCGACGAATTGTAAAGAACTGTCGATCAAGATGAAGTAAACGTGGATCAGTCCGGACGGGTATCGTCGTCACAACCAAAGGCTGCTTGGACATATGCTTGTCGTTTGTGTGTCGTATCATCATATGGTGTAGCGGTTGTGCAGGAGAGGAGCGCGTACCTTCATGTCACAATTTGAGAGTTTGTCGACAATTCTGATGGTATATGGTCAGCCAAACCTGAACAAGTCAAAAGATACGATATGAATGTGAGTTGGGATATGGTCAGATAAGGCATGAATGGTATAATAAAGTTTGTTTCGTCATCGGGAAGCCCGAATAAGACTCGTCATCTGAGTGTTCATCATTGAAAAGAGAAGAAGCAAAGAGAACCACTTACAGTAATGCTACTACTTCACAAGCACAAGATGCAGGATGCATGCATCTGACTGGTCCTAACATCTCCAGTCAGTCTACCGTCACTTTCACCGTGTTGAACCGTGCGACAGGAATTATAACAGATCAGTGGGCGAGGTTTTCTAGGCCTGCCGCAAGATGGCATATCCGTCATTATAATCGGAGCCCAGTGCCATTCATCATATGATATGTGTGCGTGTAGAGGTTCGAAGGGGACATACAGAGAGGAGACGGTCATCATGAAAGAGATGGAAGTATCTGTGCAACGCAACATTAGCAAGGATCTAACATGATTGCATTCCAAGATTGAGATGAGATATCATAATCAGAATCAGCCATTTGATTTCGACATGGACAAAAGTCTTCAGTCGGTAATTTCCAGCGTGCAAAGCACAAAGGATCATCATATGAGGGAGGGGGTGTGGGTTCCACTTACCAGTGAAAACGGACACATTTCCATGGCTGTTGAGGGATTATGTGGGAGTATTGCTGAATGACTGCGAACCCTGTTTGTTGGTAAGTCCAGGCGCAACGTGATGGAGAGATTGAGTGGATCATTGAAGACAGTGCAGTTCAGACTGACGTGCAAGCAACAGTTTCATTCCTCCGTAGAGGTCAAAGACTCTAGTTTGAAAAATGGCTTTGTGTCTCATCATGGAAAGCTTCGTGCAGAGAAAATCATGATTGCATACCTCGAACAGCGGAGCTGTGACACAGAGCATTGTGGGTTAGTCGCGCGCAAGAGCGAAGCATCAACTCATGAGTAAGAGTTTGCGGGTAACATGAGGCGCGGGGGTCTGGCGCTGCGCGACGTCGTTGCGGTCGTTGGCAGGAGACACATTGTTGAAGTAGAAAAGAAAATCTGAGGTCGGAGCTTAAGAGCTGAATTTTAGGTGTGCGCTAAGCGGGTTGCGGAGTAGCGTGACTGAGCTAATAAATTAGTCATTGGTTCCACGTGATCAGGCGAGCCTGTCCCCGCATTCCAAGACTGCAGGAGTTGTCCAGGGTTTGAAGAGGAATCCTATGTTTACTGCTGTCTCCTGTCTTGTACGGCATCTTTCCCAAGTTTTCCTCTTTCAAGATGCAGACCGCCTGCTCCCAATCGTACGGAGACCGCAAGGGCACTATGATGAACAGAACACGCCCAAGGGCATCATTTTGGCTGTTGTTTGCGTATCCTTCGACCCCAAAGTAGAGTAAGGGGCAGACTGGTACTCGTAGAGGCATTGTGGATCCTACGATTTGTTTGAATGTTATATGCGTCGTGACCGAGATCAGGGCCTTCTTTAACCCGAAGTCAGGAAACCGTTCGGCAATAGTCTCCACTGCCGGGCGGATAAGCCTTTGTCTTGCGCGAATTCCTTCTCTTCCGGTTCGATATCGTGAACCCTAGGAGCGCATTCTATGTCCCAGAAACTGAGTTCCAGCGGCCGGAGGGATGTCTGTCGGGGCACCAAAAGAATGGTGGAGGCTCGCCCTAAGCCTTCACCAACTGCCGGCGGGGAACACATACAGGACATCTGGGGTTGTTTCGTCAAATATATAGCAGATTCCTGGGTTGAAGTCGCACAGTGGTGGTGCACGCCTCAATGATAATCCGCGGCCCGGAAGATGTCGGGAAAACTCATTCCGAAGACAGACGTGCCACCCCGCCCGCGTCATCTTTCACGAGCACCACAAAGCACAAAGTCAAACAAACGTCAAGCAATAAGAAGGATGGAAGGGGCTCCAGTTGAACACAGCTCCGCTACTAACTGCTACAGCTTCGTTCCTGCTCATATCCACCTGTCCGTCGCTGCTCGTGACCTTTCAGGCCTGTGCCGAGGGCAAACATCATCCAACCAGGCTCCGTTGCAAGCAAATACCGAGACCATCTCCGCGTGCCCGACTCTACCCACCTGAACCCAGACCCGTAGTTCTTAAACATCCCCTGGCCCAGCTGAGCCGCAATTGCTTCCTACCCGTTCTTCCTCCTTACCTGTTCCTCCTCCCTCCCTCATCCGACCCTTCACATCCAGTATCATCGGCCCAACCAGATTCTCCACGATGAACGGCAAAAGTAACGGCGAGGGTTCTGTTCAAGAGGCCATCAACACAGACATCATCACCCTCACGAGGTTCCTTACTGAGGAGCAGGTCAAGCACAAGGAGGCTACCGGAGACTTCACGTACGTCCCCGCTGGTATCCCCTGGGCATATAATCGCTGATCCGAAACCCCTGCAGATTACTCTGCCACGCGCTCCAGTTTGCGTTTAAGAGCATATCTTACTACATCCGGAGAGCTTCATTGATCAACGTAGGTCTGCCATGAGGTTGATGCGAAGGGTTGCTGATTCTTTCCCAGCTGAGTGGTCTCGCTGGGGCATCCAATGCCACAGGAGATGACCAGAAGAAGCTTGATGTGATTGGAAATGATCTCTTCATCAGTGCCATGAAGAGCAGTGGAAGGGTCCGAGTTTTGGTCTCGGAGGAGGAAGAAGAAGCGATCGTATTCGACGAATACCCAGAAGCACGGTACGCCGTTGCATGCGACCCCATCGATGGCTCGTCGAATCTGGATGCTGGTGTCTCGGTCGGAACCATCTTCTCTATATTTAAGCTGCCAGAGGACGCTAAGGGAACGAAGGAGGATTTGTTGAAACCTGGCACAGAAATGGTGGCCTCGGGCTTCACTATGTATGGCGCATCAGCTCAACTCGTTATCACTATGAAGGGCGGCGGTGTGAACGGCTTCACCTTGGACACATCTTTTGGCGAGTTCATCTTGACACATCCCAACATGCGGATTCCGAAGACGCGCGCCATCTATTCGGTGAATGAGGGTAATAGCATGTACTGGGAGGAGCCGGTGAAGGAGTATGTGAACAGCCTCAAGTATCCAGCTGAGGGCGGAAAGCCATACAGCTCCCGTTACATCGGCTCCATGGTCGCCGATGCATACCGAACGCTGTTATATGGAGGTATTTTCGCGTATCCTGCGGACAAGAAGAGCCCCAAGGGTAAGCTTCGAATCCTTTACGAGTGCGCGCCCATGGCCATGGTGTTTGAGAACGGTACGTATCTGCTCTTTGCCCTCTCTGTTGCACATCTCTGACGCTGCTCTAGCTGGTGGTCTCGCTGTCGACAGCCACATGAAGCGGATGATGGACGTAGTCCCGGAGCATATTCACGACCGTAGTGGGATATTCTTAGGCAGCGAGGGCGAGGTCCAAAAAGTCATTGATGCACACAAGAAGTTCGCAAAATAGGTTACCGTGGGATATTAATATAACGTCGAGTTCGAAGTAGATACCGATATAAAGTGGAACATATCCATACACAGGCTATAAGATGCGGTGTACGTTACCAAATGTGATTGGATTCAGTCGAGATTGCTGGGCGACCAGATCGTCCACTTTTACCTGCAACATATGTAGATGCCCGTTTGAGAAAGGCTCGGATATGCTTGGAGTGTGACAAAGTAACCAGAGCCTAGGGTGTCCCAACTCGACGTCGAGAGGCCTCCATTGTTTGCTATTCTTGAACTAACGGTGACAGATTGCGGTGTGGTCATTGATTTCAAATCCCCAAAAACGCCTCTTTCGGAAAGGCAACGAGGTTCGCCGGAGTCTTGTCGCGTTCGCCTCGATCCAACATCCTATCACCTGCGGTTTATATTCGGAAAACCACGATCCAACAGGCCTTGCACGATTACACCCCGCCGGCCTAACGATCGTGCACACTGCAAGCGGTGGTCCGCTCCAAAGCTTAACCGAATTCCTGAATGGGTGACGACGCGGCACACGAGCCTCGCATACTATTTATATGCTCTGGGGTCACAAAATGCCGATGGCGGACACGCCACTGGTGTTGGACGCTCATATGCAAACAATAACTCTGGACCGCGGGGGGGAACCCCGTGACTTCATATACGTCGCGAAGGACCGGGAAAAATCAGACGATGTGGTCGGAGGTTTCGAGGTGGTGCTGGGATTTATATTGCTGCGATAGCAGCACCAAGGGCGACGCAGTGGCTGTCGCGAACTGCGCTGCGCGGTGGTGGTTCTTAGCCGGGTGGTCATCCCACATCGTTGCCCAGAGGCCTTATTCTTAGCCGCCGGCCCAGGATGATGCATCGTGCGCCCGCAACGACGCCCCTGCGCAGCGGCCGCCATTCGCCAGTCCCGCCGTGACAAGGCTCGCTAAGTGCCCGAGTCTCCAGGCCAGTGCGGCTTCGGGTTAGGCGGGCATGAAGCCTCAACCCTCCCACTCGGAAGGCATGTCTGGAGCGGGTTGGAGGCTGTGGGCAGCGAATCGACGACGTCTCTCTCCCTCACAAACCGTGTTCCTTGCGCTTCTCTGGCCCTTCAGTGCCACAGCATGACCCAGGATTTGCGCCAGGCCCCGGCCGCCATCGTTGCTTTTGTGGCTCGCTGCGTTTCCAGGTGACGGCCGACCCTCTCCTGCACGTCTCTCCACCGTCACCCGCCCGGCGACTCGTGGATTCGCCGTGCGACGCTCTGTAGCCGCTGGAGGCTTCAACGTCAAGCCATTCTCAGGCGGATCGCCATGTCTTCAGACTATGACTACGCCGCGCCGCGCTCCCCTCTCCCACCTCCTCCTCCGCCTCCACCGCTCCCCCAGCCGCCGGCTATCCCCCAACTGCCCGTGCCAGGATCCACACAGACGTCCCCCCTCAGGCGCATCGCGGTGCAACCGCCACTTATCACGACCGCCCTCGCACCGCCGCAAGGAGGTTACCATCCCGCGCAGACTCCCTTGTCGGCCACTGCGTTGAACGTCCCCTTCTCGCCGTATGCTGCTCAATCGCCCTCGACGTATGCCGCGTCGCCCGTCGTCTCCTCGCCGATGACAATGAGGGGCCATTCCTCCGTACCGTACAATCCGCAACAATGGGGACGCTCTGGGCCCGTCGCAGGAGCCTATGTGCCGTATGCAAGTCCCCAGGCGCAGATGGTCGCAGTCCGGCCGCCAGAAGTGACCGGCATGGAAGGTATGTCTGCGGCGCATTTCTTTGCTTGGTCTATGTCGAGATATGTGTGCCATGCATTTTTGTAGTGAACGTGATGAGGGCCTTGTATATTCTGCTGCGAATTCATACTGATCATTCCCAAGCGTCGATGCCCTCGCCGCCTCCCCCATACTCCCCAGGCCAGGGTCTCTCGCCCGCCGTGGGACCATCGCCGCACATGTCAAGCACTGCGTTCGCCGCTCCTCAGAACCAGCCGACGAGCGCCCATCCGTCCGAATACATCCCGTCTAGTTCGCGGCCAATGTCTGGGTTCGACTACAGTCGGCCAACATCAATGGTGATGCCTACCAGTGCGATTAGCACGACCTCGAACCACCAGTTTCCCCCACCGCCTCCAAGGGATGGGATGGGCAGATCCGCTTCGCGTGACAAGTCTCATTCGAAATTCAGCTTATCCTCCTTTCGAAACCGGAACGTAGACCACAGTCCTGCGCCCAGTGCCATCGAGAATCTACGCATAAACACGTCTGACGCTCTGTCGCGCACTCCTGGATCTCCGGGACTGTTTGCTCCGCAAGTGTAAGTGGAGTACGATTGTTGATGGGTATATGCTAATGTTTGCTTCAGATTCGTGAATAATGCATACCCAGATCGCCGATATAGCCCAGACTCTCCAATCAGGGCCCCTGCTGCCCGAAGAGCAGCATCAGCGGGCGCACTCAGTCTCGCAGAAGCGCGGACGCCTATCGAGTATTCTCCCAGCCCGGTGCAAGGAAACTGGGGACCAGGCATGCCCTTACCTCCTCCCCCTCCTGGGCCCCCACCCCCAAGTGGCTCGCGGTCCCAAAGCCTCGGCCCTGGCGCAAGTCGAACTCCCGTGGCTCCCCACCTGCAAGCTCCTCCTACGCGTCGGCCAGGGCAAAGTTCGCTAGCGCAAAGTTCACTTGGGCCAATTCCTCCAACTCCCGTTGGTTGGCAGGAAGAGCAAACGCGCATAAGATCACGATCTCCCGCAGCTCGAGGGTTGTATATTGATACCAGCCCGAAGGCCATTCGTTCGCAGACTCTACCTGTTCAGCTCATTGACGATGAGGAGGTGTCTACGTCTTCTGGGCCAACGGCCTCAACTTCTCGCACATCCAATTCGACCAGCACGCTGTACCGGAGTCCTCCCAGGCGTGAGACAAGCGCTCGAGGCATTCGCGAGCGCCGAAGTGAAAGTCGTGCGGCCCGTGACCGCGTGGAACCAAACAACAACCCTTGGGCAGGAGACATGGAGGCGGCCTCTGGCATGCCGACGGATCTTGTATTGACCAACACCCCAGACGGGTCCTTATCCCGTCGCAACGCTGTTACCAAGGGTACCCCGCGAAGTGCCGGTGTCATGAGATCCCCTAGGAGTTCTCAAATACTGGAAGACACGGGTTCGTCAACCAGTACTCCTCGAGTGGACGCATCTAGGGCTACGCCGGCCGTGGCTCCAGCACCTACGCCCCCCTTCTCGCCAGGTATGGATACTCCTGCTCATCATTTCGCCCGTAAAGTCCCCACAACGCTTCCTTCCAAGGCTCTCCCTACTCCCCCTCTCCGTTACTATGACGACGAATATACTTCAGGCCTGACAAATCCATCAGAGAACGGCCAACGATCGGCTTCCCAAATATCGCGCTCAGAGGCACGACTTGAAGAATCTTCTGCAAGCACGCCAAGGCCAGCTTCTTTGGACATGTTTGCTCAGGGGTCAATAGAACGCCACCGACTGTTCATTGAGAAGGAGACCTCTGCTCAGACGGACCATGAAAGACTTGAGCTCTTCGCAGAATTTATCGTGAACGAATCTCGACTTCGACGTGATCGTTATTCCGCCGCATTCGATGCCATGTCTAGCGATGTGCTGGACCTCACGAGAGACTTATGGAGATCGTATGGAAGCACCGGCCGTAGATCAGTTACACCGGCGGGTAATAGTATTTCTATTCCGAGTGGTCGAAGATCCCAGGCCTCTACAATAGGCGAATCGCCGGATACACGATTCTCCAATTCCATGCCAACAACAGCCGCAAGTCCAGCATCCTCTGTGGCCAACTTCACGCCGCATACTGAACCAAACTCTCCGGCTAGCGCATCTAGCCAACGAGCTCGCGACCAAACATGGAACAACAACACCTATCAACCATGTCTCTCGCCAATTCCAAGCATGGCAATGAGTACGGTTCCTGATGAGGAGGACTCTCGAGGAAGATCTGCAAGTAGATGGTGGGAAGCGAGTAATGAGGGGGGTTCGACGGGTATTGGTGATCGGAGATTAGAGAGGAGTAAAAGAGAGTCCAAGTATATGGGCCTTCCCAAAGAGGCTCGAGAAAGTCTGCAGTGGGAAAACCGCGCATCGCCAGAGTCGAGCACTCAAACTTATGGACCCAACGAATACCCGCCGGAAAAAATCGGGTTCCACGAGGAAGCTCAGCCAACTCCAACACATGGTTATCATTCATATCCCCAGTCCGTTCCATCGACGCCGGATCCGCGCAAATTGGACGTCTCTAGGCTAGTGACGCTGCCGCCTCCGTTCCCACGACACCACCCCGCTGTGAACAACAGCCATCCCGACCTTACGTCTATCCGAGCTAACCTCCGGGGACTGGCTGAAATGGACGAAGTCGAGACAACCAAAGATGCATTCAAAGAAAAGATTGAATCTCGAAAAGAACAAGAGAAGACTGGCTCAGCTGAACGCAAGGCAGAGCTTCGGTACAACATTCAAGAAAATATCCGAACTGGTGTAATGAGTTACGGCGATGCGGCCAAGGCAGAAGCAGACTTCGAAGCTCAAGAAAATAAACGTGCTCAAGACCTTGTGCAGAACATTTTCGACACTTACCAAAGCGACGTCGCCAATCCGTTGCATGCCTTGTTCTGCGAACGGATAATCAAAGCAACGGCATCGGTAGACCATATCAAGGGACGACTTTCGGACAATGCACAAGAGTTAAACCCAAATCAGACACAAGAGGAGGGCGATGAGCAACCTGAGCTTCTAGAGATGTTGACACTGTTGAAATGGCTTTTCGAGGCTCGGGAGCAGCTCCACAAGGAGATGTTCGAACTCGAAGACGAGCGGAATGATTTGTACAAGGACATCATCGTGCTGCCATATATACAGGCAAAGAACGAGCAGAAAGTCAAAGAGGCCAAGACGTTCTTCGAGAAGGACGCACAAGATCGCAGAGTGGTGTTTGAGAAAGAGATACTGAAACGATATGAAGAGTTTATGAATGTTATTGAGCAGAATGTCACCAGGGGGGTGGAAGCCCAGCTCTCGGCTTTCTGGGATATTGCACCTGGCCTCCTCGCGGTAGTACAGAAGATCCCACAACGACTGGATGGGTTGGATATCCTGATACCGCCGCAGGAGTACGAGGAGAATCCTGCCTACGACGACTACCCCCTGCAGTACATGTACTCTCTTCTCGCGCATGCCGGCCGATCCGCATATCAGTTTATCGAGTCCCAGATCAATTTGCTGTGCCTCTTGCATGAGGTCAAGACTGGGGTCATGAAAGCAGGATCGCGCCTCCTCGAAACACAGCGCATCTATGAGGGCGAAGACCTGGCCAGCGTCGACGAGGAGATGCGCGCCATCCGCGAAGACGAGGAGGCAAGACTGACCTATGACTTGAAGGACAAGGTGGGGTTGGTGGAGAGCCAGTGGGACGAGGCCCTCGGGCGAGGTCTCGGTGACTGCAAAACTCGGGTAGAGGCGTTCTTGCAGAATCAGGGCGGCTGGGACGACAGCCTGAAGGAATGACGGCGCATATGCATGGTTTGGTCTTTTTTTGTCTGTACATAGCATAGATACCCCTTCATGTACTCCTGGATGTATGGCTATGGGGTGGACGGACCCGGGGCAGTGTTTGCCAACCTGTAGATAAATGGACATGGATGACACTGCGCTGACGGCGTGGTGTTCTGCAAGCTGGCCTATGGAAAGTTTTTTGTTGAAATGTGTAGTGCTGTCACCGCTGGTTTGCGTGGTGTGACGTTGAGATACGGTCGCTGCTGCTGTCCGGGTCGAAATCAGATCTCAGGGACGAACTGCGCAAGAAGCTTCTCACGGCAGAGGCAAGAGGCAGTGGCAGACGCGCGGCCGGGCTGCTGCTTCAGCAAACAAGACCGCTCGCTCGCTCGCCCGTCCTTCACAGCATTCGCTCAACAATAGTGATGGCGGCGGCTCTTTCATTCACCGCCAGAGTTGTGCTGTCCCAATCCGGCCTAGCGCTTGCCTAGCCCTCAAGAAAAACACACACTTAAGGTCTGCCTTCAACGCCGCCACGCTTCTCCCACCACCACCTTCCCACAACCCAGCACCACCGCTTCCAACCCCTTTCGAGACTCCGCTCCCGGGCTCTCTCCATACCAGAAAACACAAAAAAATCCATAAAACAGAAAAGCCCCCGTCCGAGGACCGTCGCCTGCTCGCTCGTCACCCCTCCGTCGCTTGCTCCCGACTCTCTCTCACACCCTCACCCCAGTCCCTTGCGTCGACGGCACCGGCCCAGCGCACTCGCTTGCTCGCTTGCTCGCTCTCTTCGGCCCCGCGCAGCTCGTAGACCCGCCCTCTTCCCTTCGCTGCTCTTCGATCCGTAGCGCCTGGTGAGTGAGCCCTGAAACTTTTTTGGTGGAAGCGAGCGCACCACCGCGACCCTGCACCACCCTCCCCACAAAATTTTGGCAGCGCGACTGACAATGTGCCGCCGCGCCGCCCGCAGCTCTCCAGCATGTCTTCCGAAGTCGCCAACTCGACCTCGCCCGTGCAGGACGGCGCCGCCCCCGAGGCCGCCGCCAACGGCACCTCCCTCAACACCAACGTCGCGCCCAGCCAGGCCGGCGATGTCGCAACCCCCACGTCGGCCGCGCCCCAGGCCCACCACAACTCGGCCTCTCTGTACGTCGGCGAGCTCGACACCTCCGTCACCGAGGCCATGTTGTTCGAGCTGTTCTCGTCCATCGGCCAGGTCGCCTCGATCCGTGTCTGCCGCGACGCCGTGACCCGTCGCTCGCTTGGCTACGCCTACGTCAACTACAACAGCTCCGAGGATGGCGAGAAGGCGCTCGAGGAGCTCAACTACACCGTCATCAAGGGCAAGCCCTGCCGCATCATGTGGTCTCAGCGCGACCCCGCTCTCCGCAAGACCGGCCAGGGCAACGTCTTCATCAAGAACTTGGACACGGCCATCGACAACAAGGCGCTGCACGACACCTTCGCCGCGTTCGGCAACATCCTCAGCTGCAAGGTCGCCCAGGACGAGATGGGCAACTCCAAGGGCTACGGATTCGTCCACTACGAGACAGCCGAGGCCGCTACCAATGCCATTAAGCATGTCAATGGTATGCTGCTGAACGAGAAGAAGGTCTTCGTCGGGCACCACATCCCCAAGAAGGACCGCATGAGCAAGTTCGAGGAGATGAAGGCCAACTTCACCAACATCTACGTCAAGAACGTCGACCTCGACGTCACTGACGACGAGTTCCGCGACCTCTTCGAGAAGTTCGGCCCCATCACCTCGGCCTCGCTGGCGCACGACGAGAACGGCAAGAGCCGCGGCTTCGGCTTCGTCAACTACGCCAAACACGAGGATGCCTCCGTCTCGGTCGACACTCTCCACGACTCCGACTTCCGCGGGCAGAAGCTCTACGTGGGCCGTGCACAGAAGAAGCACGAGCGGGAGGAGGAGCTTCGCAAGCAGTACGAGGCCGCACGTCTCGAGAAGCAGAGCAAGTACCAGGGCGTCAATCTGTACATCAAGAACTTGGCCGACGATGTCGACGACGAGAAGCTCCGCGAGCTGTTCACGCCGTTCGGCACCATTACCTCCGCCAAGGTCATGCGCGAGGCCATGTCGGCCGACCGCCCCGACTCGCCATCGAGCGAGACCGAGAAGGCAGAGGCCGACGAGGCCGCCAAGGAGGGCTCTGGCGACGACTCTGAGAAAAAGGAGAAGGTGACCATCAAGGGCGAGAAGAAGATCCTCGGAAAGAGCAAGGGCTTCGGCTTTGTCTGCTTCAGCAACCCTGACGAGGCCACCAAAGCTGTCACCGACATGAACCAGAAGATGATTGGCGGCAAGCCGCTCTACGTTGCCTTAGCCCAGCGCAAGGATGTCCGCAAGAGCCAGCTTGAAGCCACCATCCAGGCACGCAACCAGCTCCGCATGCAGCAACAACAGCAGCAGCAGTTTGGTGCCGTTCCTCCCCAGATGTTCATGCAGCCCGGCCAGCAACCCATGATCTACCCTCCTGGCGCTCGTGGACAGATGCCCTTCCCTCAGGCCATCCCTGGTGCTCAGGGCGGTCGTGGTGCTGGCTTCCCTGGCGGTATTCCCGGACAGCAGGGCGGTCGCGGTACCCCGAACGCGCAGCAGATCCCTCCCATGTACATGGCTCCCGGTATGGCGCCGGCTGGATTCCCTCCGTACATGAACCCTCAGTACATTCAACTCGCCCAGGCCGCACAGGCTGCCCAGGCCGCTGCCATGGGTGGTCGTGGTCAAGGTGGTCGTGGTCCCATGCCTCCTATGCCCGGTATGCCTCCCCAGATGGCTGGCGTTCCCGGCATCCGTGGTGGTCAGTCGTTCCCACAAGGCGGCGCTGGTCGTGGCGGCCCTATCCCTGGTCGACCTGCCCAACCCGGCATGTTCCCGCAGGGTCCTCAGGGCCCCCGTGCTGGCGGTCCTCCTGGCCCTGGCCCAGCTGGTGTTGATCTCGCGGCTCTCAGCGCTGCTCCAAGTGGTCAGCAGAAGCAGATGTTGGGTGAGGCTCTGTATCCCAAGATTCACGAGCTTCAGCCGGAACTGGCTGGCAAGATCACCGGTATGCTTCTTGAAATGGATAACTCCGAGTTGATCAACCTGTAAGTATATACATCTATCATTCCCTTCCAAATCTAACCTATACCCCTAGCACCTCTGACGAAGGTGCTCTCCGTGCCAAGGTCGACGAGGCCATGGCTGTCTACGACGAGTACGTCAAGACGAAGGAGGAGCCGGCCGATGAGAAGAAGGATGAGCCGAAAGAGGAGAAGGCTTAGATCTGCTTTCTTCCGGAGCGAGACGGCTGCAGAGTACACTGGTCCCTTGTATTGCTGCCACGTCCTCGCCTTTGATGACCCTTTGATCAACGAATTTCTACGGCGAATGGCGTACGGTTTATGGTAACGGTTTTCAACCCGGCGGACGGCCTCATGAATGATTGCACCCCCCCCCCCCCCAAAAAGTTTTGTTACTGCGATCTTTCCTTTCTTCGCGCCTATCGCTGTCTACCTCCCTATGCATGTCCCCGTTGACAAACCAACACATGCGCGGGCCTTGAGGGATGCGATTTGGCCGACGGCTGGTTCCCCTTTTCCCAAGTCTACTCCTTCATTGGAAGTTGGCTTCTTTCCCTTTCTCTTTTTTTTCCACCCAGTGTGTACAACTAGACGATCAACCAGGCCTGCTACGGCCATGCGTTATGCTACATGTTATCGGTGGACGGGTAAATACGGTTTTGCTCGATGGCGGGATTGGTTGGTGGTGCGGAGGGGATTGTTTTCAGACTTGATACCTTTACAGCGCCTGACTATGGGCTGAGCGTATGCGTTTCCCAGGGTGGATGGGAATGGCAGGTGGGATAATGGACGAGTATGGCGACACGGCGTATTCGGGGCTTGACGTCTTTGGCTGGATATTTTGCATGGTGGGCTACGGACGGTTGGGTGCTGGCTATGTGGGATATCTGGACTAGAGGTTAGGGCTCGATGGGATGAGGCATACTCGGATGGTGGTGGTGGAGGTGGAGGTGGGAGCTATGGAGGCTAGATGGTAGCAGTTTCATAGTGAGAATATAGTTTGATAAGTTCATGACGGTGTCTAGTGGTTGTGGATTTCGTGTGCGTGTCGTGAGGGGGGATTGGAGATGTTGGTGGCATATGAGGACCCAGCAAGCCTATATAGGATAAGCTTCGGAAATTGAAATGGGATGGTATTTTGCGGTTGCATTTAGTCAGAATGGTAATCTATATTGTCCTCGTCTAACTCAAACAAAAGTTGAAGCTTTTTGCGCTGTGTCTTGTGAAGTTTCTATAGGAGATCAAGTTGACATGCCGTCGAGGTACAATTTAAAGATGCTCCATCTGTCGTGTTAACACTGCTGTTGGAGCTGGAGTGCACATGCTGAAGGACCTGAGAAAGTATCGGATGAGACACGGGCATACATGATTCCACAGAGTGGGTAAGAAGACTTGAAGCTCAATGGCTGGGCTCTATTCGATCAGTTACACAATAAGCGGTACCTAGCATTGAGATGGATGGACATTCGAAATGATGAGTTCGATACCCTAGCTTGGATCTGTAGGGAATCAGGAGAATGGGAAGAAGGAATGGGTTTGGGAAAGAGGTTGATAGAGCTTGATGGGGACAGGTAAGGTTGGTAGATATGAACGGAAACTGTTCCATGGGGAGTTGCGTGTTTGCTTACCTCTTGGGGAATATCTAGGGAGGCATAGAGTGAGGTCGTTTGGCAAGGCCTAATGACGGACATGTACTCATACGGGGGACAAATTTCCCATGAGTTCGCATCCAGTGGCGTCAGACCATTAATAGTAGTGCTGTGGAAGCGTCTATGGCGTACATAATATGGACGCACAGAGTGAAGGGGCCTGAGGAGCCAGAGTATTTCCGCGAATAGTATAGGAAGGTAGACTGGTTGGTGCAGAGTGAGAGTGACTCAGATTGGGACGGAGATGCAGAGTTACCGTATTTTGAAGTCTGGGAGTTATTGGCGCTGGTCTTGGATGGAATTGGTCTGGATGAGCGGGTTTGGGGTTCAATGTATGGCTGGGCCGGACGTTGTGTATGGAGGAAGGGTAATTTCTACATGTGTAGACATGCTACAGAGATGTGTTGAACCTAAAGCATGACTAAATATACACTCGCGGGTGGACTTTATAATTGCCGGTTGTTTGTGAACATTTCTGAAGAGACAGAAAGTGTGAGAAGTAGTCCTTCACTTTTTTACGCATAGTGAGAGTTGGGGTTAGACAAAACTTTTCTTGGGCACCCGATTGTATACGAACGTAGTAGCCTCTACGCTCGTAATTGCAAGCCTGGTTGAAAGGAATGTATTACAGAACGGCAAGTTAGGCATACATGCATGGAGAAAACCACATCGACATATGCGCGTAACCGACGACCTACGAGTGTGGCAACGTAAGATCTGGTGACACAACCAAGATTCTGCTAACCACGAAACGAACAGCAACAATATTTCCGCGAATGATATCGTGGTGAGAGAGACGCTGAGCGAAGAGCGATACTCCAGGATTGCACCTGATTGGGGCTGAGTTGTCACTAAGATGTCTGTCTTCCCGTTGATATCCTGCAGGTACGTATGCATTGGGAAAAGAAGCTTCTGTACCCCAGAGAATCGTTGCGCTGACATCGTTTAGCTCAGCTCGAACACCCATTGGGGATGTGGCAGAGCGGACTTCCAAACGGCGAGGGCCGACCCTAAGGCTACCCGCAGGTTACTCGTACCTCGAGCTTCTTTCTGACATGGACTAAATGAACGAAAAAAGGCGATTACCATCTCATAGACTAGTTTGCAATAATATGGTTAGAAAACATAAACCGAGGTGGGCGTTACTGTTCGAAAAAGACATGTGAATTGCTGTAATTCAGTCACTGTTTGTACGCCTCTAACTGTAACGACCATGACGTTCAAGCGAGCCTCTCCAAACTCAAAAATCCCCGATACTTGGCAAACATCAACTTTTCTCATCCTCCTGACCTCTCACTACCCCTCACCTTTTACACACTTGCACACAACAGTCCAGCTTACTTTCCATCATGCCTTTCCACCTCTGCCCATCTTCCCTAAACAAATTTTCCACAAACGAAGTCACCTTGTCCGCCTCGCCTAATTCCCCCTGTCCATCGCAATCCTGGCAACAGCGGGGATGCAAAGTACCGCATCTCTTGGCACCCGCTCTCTTTCTAATTTCCCTTCCAATGAATCCACGCAATCCCCTTTTTCTAATACCGATAGGGCTCATTGCCGTCGGAGTTTTACCCCAGATTCTGATCGACTTGCCAGGCCGTATATTGCATTTCTTGGCGTACGTTTCAAGCGTGGGCTTGGCAACGTGCTGGCGGCGGGAATGTTCCTTCACGGGGTTACGCGAGCTGGTGGAACAATGCTTGTTTGGTGGCGAGAGGCTTGATGGAGGGGCGGTTGAAGCTTCAATCTCCGTGGGCTTGCGTGGACGGTGGCGCTGTGCACTGGGTGGTGGACCTGGACGGTGGAAATGTGGAAGGCGGGGTGCAGTGATTCCAGAAGGGGGTACAGCAGGTCTTGTGGTTGTACGTGCGGCGACGGTGCAGGTGAGAGGCTGCGGGAAAATTAGTAAATTTGTACATGGTATGTACATACTTACTTGGTGGAGATGTATATAAGAGGCCTTGGGGCTTTCTATAGCTCTTTACCAAGTCGATAATAATCAATTGATTCCTCAAAGTAAATCCTCCTCAAAATCAATATTCATCTTTTAGTTCAAGATGCCTTCCAAAGCTGTCCTCATCGCTGCTCTTGCCGGCCTAGCAACCGCTGCACGCCTCGACAGGCGCGCTACGAACACTGCGCTCCAGACCGTCTTCCCTGCGTCCTCTGGTACCACTAACTTGGCTGCCGTCAAAACCATTGCAGCCGGAGCAACCTTTGATGGAGGCATGAAGCAGTGGGATCGTAGCCGTAAGTTCTTCAATTCCTCCCAATTTGTTTAGCGCTTGAAGTATGAATCTAATTTGCCATAGCATCTACTTGCAACGACCAGGCTGAGGGTGGTGATGCTGATGCTGTTTTCTTGATCCAATCTGGAGGTACTCTGTCCAACGTGATCATCGGCCCAAACAACGGCGAGGGTGTCCACTGCTTGGGGCCTTGCACATTGAACAACGTCTGGTGGACAGATGTCTGTGAAGATGCAGCAACCTTCAAGCAAACATCGGGAACCTCGTACGTCAATGGTGGAGGAGCCAGGAACGGCGACGACAAGGTCCTGCAACACAACGGCGGCGGAACTGTTGCCGTCAAGAATTTCTTCGTCCAGGACTCCGGAAAGCTGTACAGGAGCTGCGGTAACTGTGATACGCAATACGCCCGCAAGTCGACATTTGACAACATCCGTGCTGATGGACTGTCCGTCCTTGCTGGTGTCAACGGAAACTTGGGTGGTAAGTGAAGATTCTCCCTCATTTTTAGGAAAGGAACAGAGAGTTGAATAGGGTGACATGTGAGAATCTTCGCTAACTCTGCAATAGATACCACGGTGATCAAGAATTCTTGCCTGATCGACACCAAGATTTGCTGGTTGTATGCGGGCAACGACGACGGCGATGAGCCAACCAAGACTGCCTCTGCTCCTGATGGCGTGGTTTGCGCCACCAGCGCTGTCAAGACCAGCGGCTGCTAGATGTCCACCAGTTGAGGGATAGCCTGAGGAGATTGTGAAAGAGAAGGGAAAACGTGGACTCGAGAATGAAAAGTACCCACAGAAAATTTTCTGACTTCTTAGTACATACTTACCTTATTTGCCTTGTATATATCTTTGCGCAATAACGATCCTTAACACCAATGAACATGATGAGATATTTTGAGAATGAATCGAACAGCGGCGTCTACCAGTGTGTGAAGACCATGAGCGACTGTTGTACTCCAAGTATATTGTCTAATTAGAAGATCTAATTAGAAATAACTCCGTTTCGATGTCTTCCAATGTTCGCTTGGGGAGATGGTGAAAAGCTGTGTGGGGTTGAGGTTGTTGGATGCCCAGCTGTGGCGTTCACAGCCACATTGTTGTCGAAATGACGTAGTGTCACATTTATCCCTGGTTTGGCAAAGCTATGTCTCGTGGATGTCAAGCTCCAGCTTTCACTCTTTCTTGCCTTCTGTTCAATTCTTAAACCACTGATTCTCAACAAGATGAAACCTCGGATCTCCTCTCTCAACTCTCTCCCACGCATCATACTATCACAACGAGCATACCCTGCAGTTCCACACAGAGCAAGCTTCCCCTCGCCGCTCCGATGCAGCAATACCAGGCCCAAAGCTTTACAGCTCAGGTGTTTCAGTAGCTCAATCAACTGTAGGATCGAGGAGCCTAAGGTTGAAAAATACGAGAGCTCGAATGCTCGACCAGCGATTGACCTCTCCCAGAACATCACGAAGGAGGAAAAGGACGACTACGAGAAGAGATTAGAAGCAGAGAAGGGGAAACAAATAAGGACGCCATGGCACAGAGAGGGGAGCGATACACCACCTGTAGCGCGCCAAAGGAGTGCTGGAGCCATGACGAAGGGTACACTGAGTTGGTTGCATTGCTGAGAACATGCGCTAATGCAGGAACAGGCAAACTACTAACCACGCCTTCACGCATGCTCAAACTTATTCTGCCTCTCACTACAAAGGACATAAACAGCGACCGCAAGGATGTCGAGCCCCTAGCCCTCCTAGTCCACCCACAACAACCTCTCTCCTATTTAGAACGTCTCGTTCAGGCCGAGCTCCCCACCATCGAGGTAGACGGCAAGGAAAGGATACCAAACGTCTACTTTCGCGCTGAAGATTCCGTGCAAGACAAGATTGAGCCGTCTAAACCGAAGGAAACGTCGGTTGAAGAAGAGGACAAAGATGGTCTTGAAGAGGAAGAGCATAGTGAGGATTTCGAAAAAGTCGATGAGATGAGGATTGGTAATAAAACGGAGAAGACTGGGAAACTAGCATCACCATCAGCTTCGACTCCAAAAACAACCTCTATGAATCGCAAGACCAATGACGAGGCGAGCCAACTACGGGGTGGTCACGGCGAAGGAGGTGTTGAATCATATAGTGGACTTGGCCACGAAGCACCAGCAGACAAGAAAGCCGAGCGCAAATTCGTGCGTTGGTCCAGTTCCACCGAAATAGGAGACTTCATTCGCGACGCAGCTCGAGGACAGGAATTCTCTGTCGAGATCGAAGGCGCGCCAAATGACATCCGAGTTGGCGTTCCCAGCTTCAATGACCGGACCTACTACCTGAGGATGCGGCTTCGAAAGACGAGTAAAAAGATCAGCGACATGGCGTCCGTAAAGAAGGAGTGCGATGAGCTGGCTCACAAGAGCGCTCAACACGTAGCCATGGCTGGATTCGGTGGCCTTTGCGGATGGTGGTCTCTCGTCTACTTCCTCACCTTCGAAACAGAGCTTGGGTGGGACGTCATGGAGCCTGTAACCTATCTTGTTGGTCTTTCGACACTTATCGCTGGATATCTTTGGTTTCTGTATCACAACCGGGAAGTGTCATACAGAAGTGCCATGAACTTTACAGTGAGCAAGCGTCAGCAGAAGTTATATAGCCTCAAAGATTTTGATATGAGGAAATGGGAGCAGTTGATCGAGGAGGGTAATGCGTTGAGGAAGGAAGTTATGGCAGTGGCTAATGAATATGATGTTGAGTGGGATGAACTGGCAGATGAGAAGGACGAGAAGGTGGCTGAAGCGCTGAGGAAAGATAGGAAAGAGAAGAAAAAAGAGAAAGGAAAGAGTGACGATGAAGAAAAGGATGAGGGAGAGAAGAGCAAATAAAAACCGTGGATTCTAAAAGATTAGGTCGAAGTCAGTCATCTGGGTTGAGTGCGACTTACTTCATGTGCTTGGAGTTTTCACTTTTTGGTGGATTTGAAGCATGGCTTTATACCCCATAGCATTAGCGAGCATATACGAGACTGTGTTGTTGTTGTATCTTTTCACCTTCTCTTCTATGAATTGACTCTTAGATGAGGTGAACTACAGTCTGGTTTCGAGCTTGAGTCTTTCTTGTTTTGCAGCCTACATGTTCAAGATCATACAAAACTGTTCGAATACTCCAAGTTCCATGTCTTTTCCACCAAGATAGCAGACCACTGACTGATTTCTCCCCCTGTTACCCACCGTTTTCAAAAGTTGTTAGCGGAACCTAATCCACTACTATATCACTTTGAAAGAGGGTTGCTTCTCGGGACGTACTGGCTGTCTGTGCTATCATACTGACAATCATCTTTTCGGCCATATCTTCGTTTGATAAAAGAAGGAGCATCTAGTTTGTTTGAGGCTGAATGCCTTAGCATGTTGGGCAATCATTCAGCCCGTTTGAGAATCACGAAATTCGCAAGCCCCTACATGGAATCGGTAACAAAATAGCAGTTATTAGGATCCGACAAGTTCTCCAAAGAAAAGTCGACTCATTCTTGTGCGCACTATAAGTCCTGGGAGCATGGAGCGCATTATAATTTAGGCTTGCTGCCTTCCTCCGAAAAGATTATATTACTGACAAGTCTCACAGGGCCCTTTTCGCTTTCATTCTGAGCCGTGAATCTTCTCCAATCTTTTCTGCACACGAACTGCTTTTCCGGGTATTTATCTACAGCATCCACGCGCTGCCTACACCGTCCGTCCGCGGGTCGCCTAAAAATACCTAGGTAGCCAAGAAGAATCCTTCCAAGGCAAGCAACATCATTCAGCCTGTAGGCCTAACCACAGGTCAAGACACCACCACTCTTTCATCTGTAGAACATCAATCACAAATTGCCGGTGCAACGACGGTCACTGCTTCAACATGGCGAACGCACCAATCTTCCGATACTCTCGGCGCCTGCCTGTATCCGAAGGAGTGGGATCCGTACCCACTTCAGCAGTCGTCAAGCGCTTCTTCACGTTTAAGGACCCCGATGTCATGGGCATCTGGGAGCGGATCTTAGCATTCGCTCTTCCCAAGAACACAGCCGTCGTTATCACTCTGCACAGTTCTGGCGAAATCAACATCCTCCCCAATGTCGCGGGGTTGCTACATCTTCATGGGAGCCCGACAGACGGTTTGCACCTTTTTGGTTTGAAGTTTTACTTTGGCAGCAACACGATCTGTTTCCCCTCAGCATCACATTTCGGCTCCTTCACGGCCGTTACTGATGGAGGGAATTGGTTGAAAAGGGTGCAGGTTAACCTTGAATACGAGGGAGACATCCGGGTGGCTGTTGTGGCGTTGGAGCGCTGTACAGTTCTTGAAGAACTTGAGATTGGTATCTACGAAGCCGTTCTCTTGAGGGATCAGTGTAGCGTCAATCATGGGTATATCAAGGTCTTAATGTGTCCGCCAAACATTGACAAGCAACTCAACATGGCCATCTTGCGGTCTGAAGGCCTTCAGAGGCTCATGGCTATCAAAATCCCCAAGGTTACATTCATTCCATACTCGAGGGATGGAGCAGATACTGCTAGTACGGGTCCTATTCCGGGTGGTATTTTGGAGACGGTTGTCGCCAAAGCGATGATGACCATTGGCTCCACCAGATCTCTGAAGCGCGCCTCTTCTGTCACCATACCATCGTCCAAGCGTATCCGAACCAACGAGGATACCGTTGCCTCAGCCCAAAGCATGGTATCCACCCAGACCACTGCGCTCGATGTGTCGCCGTGCTTCTTTAAATTACCGGCAGAAATTCGCAACACCATTTATGAGTACATACTCGCTGTTGATGGCAAGGTCAATCCCACGAATCTGCGTCCACCAGTCACCCCTGGTAAGGCGTCGGTGTTGTGTCTTCTGTCCGTCTCGAAGCAGATTCACCACGAAGCGAAGGGCATATTCTACAGGGACAACGCCTTCGTGTTCTACTATCCGGCCCAACTCATCACGTTCCTTCATTTCATCTCTAGGGAGCGTACCAACATGATCAGAGACGTCACCCTCTGGCACCGAGACGACAGCGAAGGCGGACTGAGCATCATGTCGCTTCAGCAACTTGCGGGATTGAGGAAGCTCGAGCTTGTTCTGGAAGATAGTGTGGTATGGCCCCTCACCGAATACCACTCCCTGCGTGGCGTGCCAGAGTTGAAGAGTTTGGTCAGAAATGTTGTTGAGTTCAAGCTGCGCAACCAGTGGGTGGATTTAAGTACCTATGCGTGGCAGTGTCGGAATTCTCCTATATTGCCTTATATCCGTCAGGGACAGACGAGAGTGAAGGAGTTGGAGGATATGTTGAAGGGATGAGATGTGGACTTGCGACAAAAGAGTTATTATTGCATGCTTCCAATATGGGTGGACGGATGTTGAGAGGTGATCTGGCCCAGTGCTAGAATGGCAGGTGATGGCTCAGCAGGGTTTTGTCAATTCATACCCAAGTTCAAGCCGGGGTTCACTGGCTGGGACATTGCGTATGATGGGGCTCATGGTGAACGCGCCAAACAGGGGTTTTACAAGGGTTTCGACTATCAGTTGCTGGGTAGTAAGGAGTCAAGCATGGCTCACAGCATACTCCGCTGTTCAGAAGAAACAAACAATTGCCATAAACCGTGATGTTGAGTGTGCTCACGAAGCAGGCAGATCTAGATGCGAGGCGTAGATGTTAGATCGTTGGTAGGATCTTCGAAGGAGGGATCCGGCCGCATCTGCCATGAGGAGGCGTGGGTAGAGTGGGAGTGCTGAGGTAACCCGCGGGAGCCGGGAGGGTTTGCAGGGGTCGGCAGGTAGCCCACCATGCATGCTGCAGGAAATTATCGCATTTGAGGGTACGGACGGCTGCAGGGACGGCCGGTCCACGTCTGACGGCTGGGGGGTTACGAGAATCGACGGGGGTAAACAATTCAGCGCGTTGTTACACCGCCGTCCAATCTCACGATGTTGCCGTGGTGTTGAAATAGGCTCTCACGTGCTGCACACGCGATCCCAGCGAATCCCGGCGGCCGGATTCAGGGATAAGACGGACCACGCTGATTGACTATTGCGTAGCTAGCTAGCCGATCCGGCTGACGATCATGCCTGTTGTGCCAAAGGGGCTTCAACAACGATCAATCATCTTGCCTGGTCGCACGACAGTTGTTTTTACCATCTGCAGACACTCATGAGTCTCTGGCCATGCGGGGTCGCGGCTAAGGTCTCTTTCTCCTCACGATGCGCCGTCACTTGACCAGTCGACTCCTCTTTCCAAGCAGCACTGCTTTGGTTCTCCATGCTCTGTTTTAGCCTGCCACGCTTTGGGACGTGGCCCCGTTCCGGCCAGCTTTAGCTCTGACTTGACCAAATCACAATTGTAATAACGGCAATCCCTGATTGAGCGCGGCGACTTCCAGCCTCGAACAGAGCAATGGGCCGATGCGACGTCCCTTGAGGATGGCGAGGCGCTTGTCGGCCGCCTCCGAATGCCTACCTGACACGCTTCTACGTGCCAATCTTGGTGGCTTTTGGTTTGATATGGGGGCAGAAGCAAACATGAGTACCACGCGGACGGATACTGGCGAGCTGCAGCCAGCCCTCGCTCTCTTTATGCAGTATCGAATATCCCGTTCCCCAGTCACGGCCTCTTCGGCGGGCTCCTCCTCACCTTGTCCAGGTGGACCTCGCCAGTCCCGACAGGGGACTACAGCCGAGCATGCCACAGCTGTGCGCCCGCAGCCGTCAGGCTAGCCTCCCTCAGTAAGGCGATCGTGAACCACCGCCCAGATTGGATGTTGGAGACGGCGAGAACGACATGCCAAGCACTTCCAAGCACACCAAGACCCGCGAAGCAAACCCTTATCTGTTCGTGCGGGATGGTTGAGATACAAGGCCGATGTAGCATCGCAACCTTAAATGGAGCTGTCCCTGTCATTAAAATGCAGGTCGACGCTGACGCTGCTGTGCCTTCGAACCACCATTGCACTCCCCGACTCGCAACTGCCTGCGACCGCGCCTTTCGCAGAAAACAGCATTCAAGATGGGTTGGGTTCACAACACCAATGTCAAGGTCGCCCAGTCGGCCGTGGGCAAATATTTCCGCCTCGATGGATCCGGACATGTATGTTTTTGAAGCTTTTGCAGGCACTTCAACAACTAATCACCTCCACAGCGCAAAGAGCGCAAGGGAAGCTATTTCTTCACCGAGCTCCGTGCAGGTCTTGCCACATTCTTCGCCATGGCTTACATCATCTCCGTCAATGTGTGTATATCGAGCTCTTGCTGCAATACGATGAATTGACCAGGTTCTAGGCCTCCATCACAAGTCAGTCTGGCGGTACCTGCGTGTGCCCTCCTGAGAGTATGGCCGATCTGTGTGACTCCAATGCCGAGTACATGCTGTGCGTACAAGAAGTCAACCGGGATCTTGTGACCGCGACAGCTGCCATCGCCGCTTTGACATCTTTCTGCATGGGTCTCTTCGCCAACCTCCCGATCGCTCTCGCACCTGGCATGGGACTGAACGCCTATTTCGCCTTCACTGTCGTCGGTTATCACGGAAGTGAGTCTGCAAAACAAAACAAAAAACCCCTTTCGCACATGATGCTGACTTTGTCTTAGGTGGAATGGTTCCGTACGAGATTGCATTGACCGCCGTTTTTGTGGAAGGCTTTGTGTTTGTGGGACTTACTCTTCTGGGAATCCGGCAATGGCTTGCTAGGGCCATTCCAGCGTCGATCAAATTGGCCACCGGAGTCGGCATTGGCTTGTACCTCACCATCATCGGACTGACCTACTCTGCCGGTATCGGGTTGATCACCGGAGCTACGGCGACGCCTCTGGAGTTGGCTGGCTGCGAGCAGCAGTACCTGGACGAGGCGGGTGTCTGCCCGGCCTCTTACAAGATGAGGAACCCGACCATGTGGATCGGCATCTTCCTTGGCGGTTTCCTCACTGTCTTGTTGATGATGTACCGTGTCAAGGGTGCTATCATTATCGGCATTCTCCTGGTCTCCATCATCTCATGGCCTCGTCCTACTCCGGTCACCTACTTCCCTCACACCCCGCTTGGCGACTCGGCTTTCAACTTCTTCAAGAAGGTTGTCACATTCCATCCTATTGGAAAGATTCTTGCCGTCCAGCGGTGGGATATCTCCGGCTATGGCAAGCAATTCGGCTTGGCCTTCATCACCTTCCTCTACGTCGATATTCTTGACTGTAAGTTGCTAAATCTGGCTGTTTCCTCGGCGTTTGCTAACATGCATAGGCACTGGTACCCTCTACTCCATGGCTCGTTTCAGCGGTGTGATCAACGAGAGGACACAGGATTTCGAGAACAGCTCAATTGCCTACACCGTGGACGCACTCGGTATCTCCATTGGCTCCCTCATGGGTTCTCCCCCTGTCACCGCCTACATCGAATCCGGTGCTGGTATCTCCGAGGGCGGAAAGACTGGCCTGACCGCCATGTTCTCTGGCCTTGCTTTCTTCATCTCCATCTTCTTCGCACCAATTTTCGCCTCCATCCCTCCCTGGGCCACCGGCTGCACACTAATCATTGTCGGATCTCTCATGGCTTCAGCCGCCAAGGACATCAACTGGCGATACATCGGAGACGCCGCCCCGGCCTTCCTCACCATCGCCGTCATGCCCTTCACCTACTCCATCGCCTACGGCCTGATTGCCGGTATCTGCAGCTACATCCTGATCAACACCGTCGTATTTATCGTCGAGAAGGCGTCAGGCGGCCGCATCGTCCCGCCCAACAAGGACGAGAAGGAGCCCTGGACCTGGCGCATCCCAGGCGGTTTCCTCCCCCCGTGGATCACGCGTCTTTCCCAGGGCCGCAAGGACTTCTGGCGCGACGACGAATCTACCTACGGCGTCGAGGAGCCCGAGCGCAAGAGCGAGTCTACAGAGGGCCAGCACGCTGCTACGGAGAAGCAGATGGTTCCTACCGAGACGGCGACGCCTGAGAAGCCGGAAAAGCTGGCTTAGATGGCTGTTCGTTAGTCGCGAATGAATAGGGGAAGTGGGAAGGTGTTGTACGGTCTTTTCTCATGTTGTAGCTGAGTCTTAGTACCCTGGTCGCTCGCTACCGGCCCCCTCTCTGGCGTTTATACCGTAGATCTTTCGCTCTTGTGCTGCGCTACACCTAATCCAAAATTTGCATATGGTACTGAGATGTTCTCTGATGATTCCTTGCTTATGTGAATATGGAATTTGTGCTTGATGAAGTCTTCATCTTCGGCTGTCAAATCACTCCACATGTCTTTAGTCTACAGTAGAAGGATTTCCACGACTTACTGATATTTAAAGTGATTTGTTCAGGTATCCACGAGCGTCACTTGACATAGTTTCAAGGAGGAAGCAGGATAAATTGAGGAATAACAATTGAGAAAGTGAAGCACTCTATCCAGAGTTGAAAACCCCCCCTTTAAAACTCTCAATGAGAATAAATAGTAAGTGGACGAGATATACTCATGTGCTCGTATCCGGAGCAGCAGTGAAAATGGGGGTATGAAGAAAAAGAATAAAAATCGAGGGAATGTAGAGAAGATGGTAAAATCCAGGCCCAAATATCTCAAACGCAAATAATCTAAACATAACAAAACGTAAAGATACACCCCATTATGCGTAATAAAGTAATCAAGGGGTTAACCCCGATTTTAACCCTCTCAAGAGAAAGTCCACTTCCTCTTCAAGGGCACAGCCTGCAGTCCCCCATCTGCCACCCTTCTCGCCGCTTCGTCCTGCATCTCCCGCCATTCCTCATCCAGGCCGTTGTCGTACATGTATTTGCCTGGCGCATCGAGAACCGTGTCTAGGCCGTCGCAAAGCTTCATTGTAGGCTGAATTTGAGTCTTAGCCAACAATCCCAGCTTTTCGAAAGTGGCCACCAGAGCAGGGACTTGGTTAGCGAAATCCTGAAAGGCTGCGATCCTGTCTCTGAATTCCTTTTCGTGGGTGGAGCGGTTGGCGAGGAGCATCACGATGACGGAGTTGTAGTGGTTGAGCGTCTTGTCGATGAAGGATGTGTGGATGGTCTGCAGAGCGTCGTTTAGTAAAAAGGAATAGGGAGCAGGAGCAGGAGAGAGGGAGGATTGAGAGCCTGGTGAGATGGTACTAACCATGCCCTCGTGGTCTCTCTGAAGTTTCTCGTTCCTTTGCTCGGAAGCTTGGAAGTTGGCCTTGGGCGTAGCGCACACCTCAGTGAGTTCAGCATTGGTTTCAATGATCGTAGCATTGGCTTCAGTAAGCTGGGTGTTCGTTTGCGCAAGCTTTTTGTATCCAGCCTCTAACGCTTCTTTACGCTTAATGAACTGCTGCTTTTCCTTTTGAAGCAGCCGGTTGGCTTTCTGAGCTTGCTCATACTTTTCATCAGAAGTCTGCAGTTCGGTTTCAGTCACCACAATGCGTTGCTTGAGCCCTTTGTTCTCTTGGTGAAATGCTTCAAGCTGAGCAATGACTGCTATATTTTGTTGAGCCAGCTGTTCCCTGCCCTGCTCGCTTCCTTGGAATTGAGTCTGGAGATTCGCGCAATGTCTCGCAAGCTGCTCATTTTCTTCTCCATAGACTTGGAGTTGAGTCTCCAGTGTGGTAACGTGAGCCCTGAGCCCTCTGTTCTCCCGTTCAGCCGATTCAAGTCGAGTTTGGAATTCATATCTAGCAGAGTCAAGCTGAGCTTCATATTCTTGCTTGGTAGACTCAAGTCGAGTTTCGTATTCTTGAGACTTATGTTGAGTAAAAAAGTTGGCGTTGTCCTGTTTGTATATTTGCAGTTCAGTGATGAGACGCGCATTCTCTTCCTGAAGCATTGATTCTTTGGAAAAACCTTCCTCCTTACCTGGGGTTCCGTTTATCTCCATTGCAGATTGGATCAAGTCCTCATCCTTAATACCTTGAGAAAACCAATCTTCTTGTTCATGCTTGTTGGAAGGCTTGGTGTCCTGAGCGTTACCCACGGAAGCATCGTTCATGTAACCTAGAGTTAGGCCATCTGAAAAACCATCTGGGATAGCATGCTCTTGACTTTCCTCTGGAGCGAAGGGCATTTTAACGTCGTCTTGGGAATTGAACGCTTCACCAATGTCAGGTATGAGATTAGCTTGGACATTGCCCTGAGCATATAATACTTGTTCGCATGCATAGGTGGTATAATCCTGGACGCTCTGAAAAACGTCATCTTGGGTGGTATAGTCTGGTAGCCCATGCAGAACATTACTCTCTTGCGCACTACGGTTCCGCACGCCCTCCTGCGCGCCCTCCTGAGCATCCTCTTGAACACCATGTTGGATGACATGGTTCTGCACCGCGTACTGAGGGGTTTCCTCAAGAGAACCATTATGGGGAATTTGGGTGTGAACAAGTTCTCTTCCAGTCTGGCTCTGCATACTGTCCTGGCTGGCATAGTCCTCTAACCCAGGCAATATTGCAGGGTGCTGTGCATCATTGTAACATCCTTTATCGCATGCTCCGTCTCCTCCGAAGTTTGGCTGCCGGGTAGGAGAAGATGGTGGGGCAGGTTTACGACGTTTGGACGACGCACCATGCGGGCTGGCATTTAAGGCCGTACGCTTCGGTGTGAATGCTGATGCGGGTGACAGGGTAGCTTTACCAATATCCGCGGTCAAGCTAGGTTTGAGCCTAAAAGTACCAAGTCCAGGCTTCAATCGGCGAGGGGGAGTCGTGCTCTTCGGTCGTGATGGTCCCGGTGTCGGGGATGTATGTGTCAACGACGAAAAACCAGCGAGCTGAGGAGGGAAATTCTCATTCGTCTCTTGATCCGGCTCGCCCATCTCTTGACCTTGGACGCTGGGGTAGATATCGGAACCCATATCCGGGGTCATCAGCACGTAGGGCCCCAAACTCAGATTTTCCACGAAAGGAGTATCGTCATTTTGAATTCTCCATCGCTCTTCCCTCGCCATCGTTTGCATTGCGCGCTGCTCTTTCAACCTCTCCGCCCTGAACGCAAACTCCTCAGCCACCTGAGCTTCAACGCGAGTAGGCCTCTTGGGTCGGAGTGGTTCATACTCTGTCATCTCGGGAGCACCGGTGAACTCATACACGGCTTTCTTGCTACGTAGAGGAGCAGTAGCAAACTCTTTTTCGGAGTCGTCGGTATGCGCTGGGCGGCCACGATTCTTTCTGCCCGCTTTGATGTGGCCCTGGTGGTTGAAGTCGAACGGCCAATACAGGCGAAGCTCCTCGTTGGTGTAGATATTGGTACTATGAACTGCATGGCATGCCTTGTCATCGAGATAGACATAGCGAGGTGGCTCTTCCTTACTACCGCGCGTGATAGGGATTGGGACTTCTTCCATGTATAGCTTCCAGGTGGGATGGCCGCGCAGGAGGTTGATGGACCGCTCAACTACATAGGTGCTGGAGTCACCATCTCCGTCTTTGGGCTTCCATACTTGGCGCATCCGTTTGCCATCAGACAGCATACGCGGGGGACTCGGGGCGTTGTTGTGCATCTTGAGTTATTGTGAGTGAAGGAAGCTTCATGAGAGAGTGGAGGTCTTCGATACTAGAAGATGTGGGAGTTGAAGTAGATGAGGTAAGAATGACTGGATTATGCTCTTGAGTAGACAACCTTGTGCGTGGAGGTAGAGTGTAGAGGAGGGGGCGGTGGTTGGGTAGTGAAAGTTGTTGATGGAGAACGAGCTCACTATCTCTTTGAATTGTTCTTATATGACAGAGGGTTGGAGAAGGTATGACGGAAAACGAAAGGAAATATAGAATAAAGGTAAGATTGTAGGCGTGAGGGTGGGTGGTTGGTTGTAAAGTGAGTTCTTGGTCGGCCCGTGTTGGGGACTGGGTATTTGTGTTCACGGATCGTTACCTGTTTATTGTTGATTCATCGCATAGAAAACTGCTCCATAATGATTCCTGATGTTAGCACATGAATGGGATGAATCCACAGCATGGTGTTTCACTGTCTAAATTCTCTCTCAATCCAGCATGCCGATAGTATTGGCCAGGATCCATGGTACACTGAGCTTCTGATAGTCGCTTAGCCCTATATGAACCTATCTTTTGACCCCAATCTCTATGCTTATGCATGTTCGTCCCGAGACGACTTGATGCCGTTCAGATAGACTAGCCCCTCATCATCGTGGAGGCTGGTGTTCTTACGCTTGGGCATAGTAGATCTGGCGCCGGAGCATCTATCCAGCATGTTTGAGTGTATTTATTAGCTTCCCAATAAAGTAATCCGCAGCTGTACGTCTTCAAAGATGATAATGTTGAAGAAGACGAAGTGTGGTGGTGTCGGTCACTCGGCCCATCTCAACTACGTCAAGACGTCAGTTGGCCAATCAGAGTGCACACGAAGTCACGCCTTGGCACGACGTGCAACTTCCGCCCACGACAATTCCGTCGACGACGCCCAACGCGTGCCCCCCAACCGTCAATTGCGCGAGCCTCACTCGACCCAGCGCCCACGATGCTCGCCCGGCACGCACCCTCCCCCCAGACGCTGAGCGCCGCCACCCACCGAGCTCTCCCTGCAGCGGCCGCCGCTTCACGCCTTTCGACCGCCACCACCCCGTCCCGCACACAGAGGAGGAATTTGGCCACAGTGCAGGACACGGCGACAGTGCGCACATATGGCGGATTGAAGGACCAGGACAGGATCTTCCAGAACCTGTACAGCCACCATGGAGCCGATCTGCAGAGCGCCATGAAATATGGCGACTGGCACAAAACGAAGGAGATCATCCTGAAGGGCGATGACTGGGTATGTGGTGCATCTGCGTACAGGCTGGCGCACTGCTGACACGACACAGATCATCGGTGAGATCAAGAAGTCGGGCCTCCGCGGTCGCGGTGGTGCTGGTTTCCCCTCGGGTCTGAAATGGGTATGCTCCAATGGATATCTAGCATCATGAATGAGCCTCTCTAATCGGGCAACAGTCGTTCATGAACACCAAAGGCTGGGAAAACGACACCAAACCCCGCTATCTGGTCGTCAACGCCGACGAGGGCGAGCCCGGAACCTGCAAGGACCGCGAGATCATGCGCAAGGATCCCCACAAGCTTGTTGAGGGGTGTCTCGTTGCTGGACGTGCCATGAACGCCACTGCTGCCTATATTTACATCCGAGGAGAGTTCTACCATGAAGCTACCGTTCTCCAACGTGCCATCCAGGAAGCATACCAAGCCGGTTTGATTGGCAAGAACGCCTGCGGCTCTGGCTACGACTTTGATGTGTTTATCCACCGAGGAATGGGCGCATATGTCTGTGGAGAGGAGACTTCTCTCATCGAGTCGTTGGAGGGAAAGCCCGGCAAGCCACGTCTAAAGCCCCCGTTTCCTGCTGCTGTTGGCCTGTTTGGATGCCCTACTACCGTTGCCAATGTTGAGACTGTCGCTGTTGCACCCACCATTGTCCGCAGAGGAGGTAGCTGGTTCGCCGGCTTTGGCCGTGAGCGCAACCAGGGAACCAAACTGTTTTGTATCTCTGGCCACGTGAACCACCCCTGCACAGTCGAAGAGGAGATGAGCATTCCCCTCCGAGAGCTTATCGACAAGCACTGCGGCGGCGTCAGGGGCGGATGGGACAACCTGAAGGCTGTCATTCCCGGTGGTTCTTCAACACCCATTCTTCCTGCCAGGATCTGCGGTGACCAGCTCATGGACTTCGACGCTCTGAAGGATTCCCAATCTGGTCTTGGAACGGCTGCGGTCATTGTTATGGACCAGTCTACCGACATCGTTCGCTGCATCACCCGCCTCGCCAAATTTTACCATCACGAATCCTGCGGACAATGCACACCTTGCAGAGAGGGCTCAAAGTGGACGCACCAGATCATGGACCGATTCATGCTCGGCCAGGCTAAAGAACGAGAAATTGATATGCTACAGGAGTTGACCAAGCAGGTCGAGGGGCACACCATCTGCGCTCTGGGAGAGGCGTTCGCATGGCCCCTGCAGGGTTTGATCAGACATTTCCGACCGGAGTTGGAGGCTCGAGTCAAGGGCTATGCGGAAGCACATGGTGGAGAGGCGTTGGCTGGTGGATGGGATCACGATGCGTCGAAGAAGGGACTTTTGATTTCGCCGGGACAGTAGAAAATTGCAAAGCGAAGCATGCATGGCTGTACAATGGTTTTCTGTTAGGTTCTGATTGGAGAGAGAACTGTGAAGTGTACATAGTAAATTCTAGGTTCTTTCTGAAATCTGGATTGGGTGTGTGATGATGATCTTCATCGTTGCGGAGTGTATTGTTGGCGGCGGCTGAGTCGGCCACATCGGACACGGATGTGGCCAGGCAGATTTCGAGCAAAATCAAAAGTTGATCACGAAGTATTTCTATCAACAACTCTATGAAAACTGCCTGCGTCCTAATAAAAAGCTGGATTCTATTAGATCTATATACAAATAAACTCTCTTTAACTTTTTATAAGGATGCAGGCAGTCTATATAGAGTTGTTGATAGAAAGGTTGCTTTTTAGTGCTCATCTCGTTGCTGATCCTCTGCCTTGATTCTGCCCCTCATCCACCTCTGAAGTGTGAGGTGAGCTAGCCTTGGCGCTGGAAAATCAGCCGAGGCTCAGAATCTCACGCCTAATCAGAATCACAAAAAGCGATATATCTTCACAGTTATAGCATGTATTTAAAAACCTTTTGAAGTAGATAAAAGAACTCCCTATCTAGAATATACTGTATCAATTTAGAGAGATTCTGTTGAGCTGTAGTAGAGATATTTATCAAAAATAAGAGGTGCTGAGGTAGATTTCTGAGAACAAAGACGAATCAGAACGACAAAAAGCGATACAACTTTGTGAGAAGAGGGTTGATTAGTATAATATTGAATAGGATAAAAGATCTACCTATAGAAAATATATGGTATCAATTTAGTAAGATTCTATAGAGCTGTTGTAGAGATATTGATCAGAAAGGTGAGTTGCTGAAGTTGATTTTCTTGATTTTGCTCGGAAATCTGGCTGGCCACATTCATGTCCGATCCGGCCGCGGCAGCCGCCGCCAACAATAGTGTATGGGCGTGAACGTCACGGAGAGTCGTTTGAGTCCTGTTTGGCTGGACCCTGGGGTATATAAGTCAGACTCTAGGTCACTACCCCCTCTTCTTCCTTTTCTTCACTATATGGTGAGCTGTCTAAAATATTTATGGCTGTCCGTACACAGCTATCTCAGAGTATCAACCAGCCTGCGTGCGGGATCACATGAGCTTACCTTACGTGATTAACCGCACAGAGGCTTGGCAAGGGGTACCTGAAAGCTGAGCTTTCGTCCAACTCTAGATAGAGACATGAACAATACCAACCCCTGATTGTGCACTACCTGGTTATGTCCTATATATACATATATACTATAGACACGTATATTAGGATAGAGCTACCTATCTACAGTGTACATTAAAGTCCATTTAACACTAATTAGTAGTTAATTAACTTTAACTATAAATTAGCAAGAGTAAAGATAGAGTTATGCCTTAGTAAAACTAACTTCTACTAAGGTCTCTGTTTTATTACTATTTCTGTTTATAGCTATAGAATAGAGAGATTAACCTTTAAGAATATATAAAGGAAGATAGTATATTATATACCCTAAGAATCCTACTGCATAAACCTAGCAGTAACTAAAATAAATAAATACTAGTACTAATGCTAATACCAGCGCTATAATAGCTTAACCTAACTAACTAGCTAATACTATATTAGCTAAAGCTAGCTAGCCTATATATTTACTAATCCTAGATAAGAACTAATTAGATTTATATAAAGAAGAGGTAAAGTTCCTATATTTATATAAGGACCTATTAGAGGAAACTAGTATTAGAATATCTACCCTCTAAAGTGCTATACACCTTTAATACTAGAATAACTAGATATTATAAGGTATTAGGTGTAGATTGCATAGGACTTTCCCAGCTATAGGTAGGCTGGCCTAGATTGGCCTAGATAGCTATATACTATGCTAGCAGAGTTTTTACAGCAGTATATAGACCTATTAGGGGGCATTTATTAGACAACAGAGGATTATATTAGTTGCTATATTATATTAATCTATATCCTTCTTATAATATAATCCTCTACCCCTAACTATTAATAATAGATATAATAGCTACTATAAGGTCTAGATTAAACGCCTAAGGGGTTAATACCCCTAAGGTGGAATTAGGACTATCCTAACTATAGTAAGCCTAAGTAGTTAATACTAATATACTAACCCTAACAGAGAGCTAAATATAGGTAGGTAATATACTAGTAGACAGTAATAACTAGGGCCAAATCTTAGAAGATAGCTATAGGGTAGTAATACCTACTCCTAACAATAAAGAACAACTCCTTCTAGAAATTACTAAGGCAGAATAATAATAATAACTAGCTAGTAGGCAGGCCTAACTAAGGGCTATCTAGGAATACACCTACGCCCTTAATATAGGGGAACTCCTAATTAATCTCCTAGAAAACCTTTAAGGAGGATAGTTATAAGAAGGAATACTAGTAAGCTATACTCAGATACTACTAGAAGCCCTAGATAACCTAGGGTAACCTATAGCTATAACTAGCTTCAGGCTATAACTCCTATAACTAGAGCTACTACTAAGATTTAAAGGTAAAGGACAGGCCTAACTTAACTACTAGATCTAGGGATATAAATACTTCCTAGACTCCCTAGCCCTAATATCCTACTATAATAAGACTAACTTTGTAAAGAGATACCTTAGGGATAAATAGTTAGACTTCTAGGAGCAAGCAGCAAGGGCTATCCCTACTAAAGAATAATAATATACAGCTACCTAGGACTTTATAAAAGAGACTATACTAAATATACTTAGTAGCCTATAGGAGAGGGAATAGTAAGCCTACTAATAAGTTAAGAATATATATATAGGATTATACTCCCCTATAGAGCTCCTTAACTTCTTAAAGATATAGTAGGAAGATATTAACCCTACTATAGCCTTA
>ML977581.1:7668-18768 GCA_010015725.1 Amniculicola lignicola CBS 123094
AATAAAAAGTGCTTTCTAAATATATACAATATTCCCTTATATAAATAAGTAACTTTAGTAAGTATATCTATATCTAGTAGATAAGAAATATATATATATAGAAAGTATAAAGTAATATAGAGAATTAGTATTATGTATAGAGGGGTTTTAAAGTTTAAGTACTCTATACTAGATTAGTATAATCTATAGATACCTTAACCTTAATATTAAGCTTGTTAGTTAAAACAAGAGATTCTATTATAGTATTTAGACTCTTCTTTGTATATGTATTAGTAGGATTATCTTTACTATTAATCCATTAAATTTCTATAATTTCCCTCTTTTCATATAATTCCTAAAGAGACATGATATTAATTATAAGCCTCTTCTTATTAGTAGTACTAAGCTTAATAAGGCAATTATACAGGGATTTCAAATCTATATATATAATAACTAGTATTAGGGGTAATACTAGTATATAGGTAACTTAGAGAAGTATAGAGCTTAGTATAATAGTATTATTAAATCTACTAACTATTCTATAGAGCTTACTAGTAAGTATACTTCTAGTAACTCTTTTATACTTAACAGAGTTCTAGTATATAATATTACTATAGATTTAGAAATTATATAAAGTCCCAGTATTATATTCTTTAGCTAAAACAATTAGGAATCTAAGCTAGGAGCTGAGATCTTTATTATTAGTAAAAGATCTATCTATAAAGATAAATAGCTTTATATATCTAAGATCTAGAGGGATAAATATTAAGCTATAGTTATAGTGCTTAATTTGCTATAATATTCGTACGTTTAGTACCTTAATATCCTCTTCCTTTAGTAGGACTATTTAGGCTATAATAGAAAGGTTGAATAAAGCTTCTAGTTAATAGACTAATATAATATATACTCCTCTTACTCTCTAAGCAATATATTACTATATTATATCTAGAGCTTTTAGGTCAATTATACAGAGATCCTTTGATTAACCTTTCTAGGTTAGGATAACCTTATCTTCTATTAGAATAAGCTTCCTACTATTAAACTTAATAGGTTACTTACTTAATAGCATAGTTTTCAGCTTTACACAAAAGTTTACCTTAGCTAGTTCTTCTTCTTCCCTTTATATAAAAGATAGTGTAATAATACTTAGTATATTATTAGTCTAAAGGCCTATAATACTAAATATTATACTTCCTTTATTTATAATTAGGAGGTATAGATTATACAAGGAATTAGACATTTAAAGCTTATCCTTATAGTAATTATAGTAGGTTTTAAACTAGTATAAGCCTAATTTAGCTACTCTATAAAGGGGTTATATAATCTAGAAGATAGTATTAGGGGGAAGAGAGTCCCTTATCTCTATTAGTGGTCTTGTATATAGTGTATAGAGAAGCTTATCTATAGCTTAGATATATACTTATATAATATCTTAAAGCTTAATATATATACTATATATTGCTATTAATAATAGTCCTACTACTAGGATAAGTCTCTAGCTTATCCTCTAGATAGTAGGAGATTAAGTAAGGATCTCCTCCTTCTCCTTATCTAAATAGCTAGTAAGAACTAGCTAGGATTTCTTATATAGCTAAGTATTCTTCCCTTTAACTTCTTTAACTATATAAAGGTTAAAGATTTAGCCTTTATAGATTACAGGATTATACTAAAGGATCTTAAAGGTACTATTTATAATTAGGGCTTCTATCTCTATATAGTTAGATTCTTTAAATAGTTACCTAGGGGTTGTAATAACTCTATCTATATAGAGCTTTATAGCTAGTATATAGTTATCTTATTCCTTTTATATTAGGAACACATTTTCTATATATTTATTATTATCTAGTAGAGTTAGAACTTTTCTTAGGTATCTATATATTCTCCTTAGGATAACTATCTCCCCTAGTAAGTTTCTAGTTTCTTTTTTATACATAGTAGGTGCAGTAGGCTCCTTCCTTAGGTATCTATACTTCCTAGGCTAGGGGGCTTTAATTTATATAGGTACTAGTAGATCTAGATCCTTAGGATCTTCTTCTTCTTTACTAGGTATATTGCAGTAGGCGTAAGCTACCTACACTTATAATTAATTAAGCCTATAGTATATACTATAGAGGCGTATGTCCTCTGCATGCTTAGTTAATTAGCCTTAATAGGAAGGTGCTTATAGAATACTTTAATCCTCTTAGGGGTAAATCTAGGAGATTAGGCTTAGCGCCTAAGTGATATATAGTTTTCTTTCCTTGCTTACTAGGAGTAGTAGATAAATTAGACCCTACTTAGCTTTATAGTTATAAGCCCAGCACTTTTAATTATAGCAATCCCTCTATGCAATAAAGCTAGCTAATAAATAGGTGTTCTAGTTCTAATCACACCTTATAAGATCTACTATATCTTATACCTCTTCGCTAGTAAGCCTGCAGCTTACCCCTATATAACTACTATAGAACCTATAGTACTTACAGCAATGCTCTAAGCGCTCTCTAAGTACTCTATCTATTATAATAAGTAACTATAAAGCTACTATAGGAGTATAACAAAACCTCTAGTAGTTATTATAAACTTTGCTATGTAAATACTACGTAATATCCTAATAATAATACCTATAACACCTTAGGCCCTAAGCACCTTTAAGATAGGGCTTAATTACCTTAATAATTGCAACTATTACTCCCTATAACTAATAGACTTACGTCTAGGGCTATAGTAATATTAATATATAATTACTATATAACTCTATTTAGCAAAAGAGTAATACCTCTACTACTAATAACAATTAGTATTATATAACTTATTACCTAGTTACTAAGTAGTAATATAATCTATTACTCTATATACAGCAAGTAACCTTTATACTATCTATATAGTAGCTAAGGAGTATTATAGCTAATATTAATAAGTTAGTAGCAATAAGTAGACAACCTAATAGTAGAGCTAAGTACTAATATAAATTGCTTACGTCTCTAAATAGGTATAAAAGGATTAGTAGGAGTAATATAAAGCTCTTATATATTATTAACTTTAATCTCTATTACAAAGTCCGCAATTATCAATAATTCTTTATTAATATTAACCCCCCCTTATCTAATTATTTACTATAGCTGAATTGGATTTCCTATTAGGCGGAGTGCTCCTTCAGTACTCTAAGTACTAGTCTCTCTAGTTTAGGTGACTCAAGTTCTCAGCTAAGATGAAAGGGGTATAGGATCTAGTTAATCCTAAGACCTCTACTACAATTACATTCTATAATTTAAAGCCTAAAGAGCTATCTCCCTATAAGGATATTATACTATTAATAATATAAGTAAGCTCTAGTAGCGCTAAGAGCATCGCCTATAACATCACTGAGTGATAATACAAGGATAAATTAATCCTTAGGATAGAACTAATAATCTACTAGAACAAAATAAAGGATTAGTAAATAAAAGCTAATAAGCTTAAGACGCTTTAGGCTATAGTAATTATAATAGTTTATCTATTAGTGCTAAACCCAGTGCTTCTTAGTTAAATATAGAGTAGAAAGTACCCTATACTGTAGAAGCTTATAGCGTTACTCTAGAGTATACTTACGTCTACGTACAACTATATAATCTAGCTTACTTAATAATAATATTGCAATTATCTTAATAAAGTAACTTAGGGTTTAATGTTAGTATATAACTGGATTAGTTAGTGGTGTATAATCCACCTCTAAGTAAGTATATATAGCATCCCTAAGATCCAGGGTATAATAGCAATAAATAACTTCCTTGCTACGCTTACTAGTAAGCTTATACTAGATTAGGTACTTAGCTAAATACATATAATCTCTATATATAATACTATAGGGATAACTCTACTAATAATAGGCTAGCTTGTAGATATATTTACAATAATTATTATAGAAGTAGCTATACGTAATTAAGTGCTTAGAGGTACTACTCCTGTATTTATAGCTATACTTAGTCCTAACTAGGATAGTAACTATAGTAGCTGAGGTAGTTATAGTAGACGTAGCTATAATTACAGCTGCAGATAATTAACAACACCTAATTAACCTAGAATAATAAATCAATGCATATGCAGTAAAATGCTATACTACTAGTTACTAATTAAATACTGCATCCTTAAGGTAGTAATTACTAATAGTAAATTTAAGGGTAAGAAACTTATATATAAGTGACGTAGGTAAATCCTAAAGCAACTTAAGGCTTATAAATATAATCTAGTATATAACTAATGCAAGAAGGAGGGTATAAAGATTCCTATGTTAAAAAAGCTAGAATTAGGTAAGCCTGCTTATCCTAGCGCCATTATTACTACAATTATTAATTAAGACCTATTATACAATACTAATTAGGTCTATACTATAAGCTATAGTCCTTATATACTATCTATAAGTACTATCCTTAATAGTAGAGTATTAACCTATCTTGTTAATAGTATTAAGCTACTAGTTCCTAGATCCTTTAAGTAATTAAGCAATACTAAGTGCGTAGACGCTAGAACAACGTTAATACCTATCTTAGGCTATAGAACTTATATTATTAAGGGAGTGCTTAATAGAGAGCGCAGAGCAAATAGTAAGGATCTAAGGCTTAATAACATAGTAGTAGTAGAGTTCTTCTATATTAATATTGTCTCTAAGGCATAACTTGAGAACGTAGGTATATAGTGCTTAGGTTTAGATTCAATGCTAAGAGTAGGAAAGATTAATGCCCTAAATGATAGTCTTATCCTTATAAAGCTCTATCAAAAGTTTAACCTTACTTTTATTAAATATAAGCTGGTTTCTATATATTTATAGCCTATAGTAAATAAATCTCTAGCGTTTATCTTATATAGGTAAACCCCTATAGAGTGATTAGATACTATATAGCTATAATATATACGCGTAGGCCACCTAGGCAAGAATACTCTTAAAGCACTAGTTAAGTACACTTAAGGTATAATTATTTAGGGTATCCTATAGATATAGTATAAATACTATATATATATATATATAACTTAAATAATATTACAGTATAAGTGTAAAACCCCTATAATACTATACTAGAGAATCTTATAGGATCTTTTTAATATGCCTAAGGGGAGACTTAGTAAGTAATAGCTACTTATTATTAAAGACCACTTTAGTAGTAAAATACACGTCTTTATCCTAAACTTAAAGATACTAATAGTAATTATATAAGTCTTTAGGCGCTTTGTAGCAGTGCTCTAGGTATACTTTAGGCTTAAGATTATATAAATCTAATAGGATAATAACGTAGCTACGCTACTATAGCATAGATTAATAGACTATATATAATAGATAGATGATTAAGGCATTAAATGTAAGCCTTTACCCCCCTATACTTATTAGCCTAATAGTAGCACTAAGTGCACTAGCCAAGAGATAATTACAAAATAAATCAAGATAAGAAATAGGGTAAACCTACTAGAAAAACTATAGACAGAAATAGCCCCTATAGCAGTAATACTCTATAATATAAGTCTATTAGCTATGCAAGGCTTCTAATCACCTAATAAGGTACTTGACTAGTAGTTTTAGAATTTCTTCTAATAGTATAAGCCTTAAGCAGTTCACTTAGTAATAGTAGATCTATACCCTAATTAGAGTGGAATCTATATATATAGATACTATGCTTATCCCCTAGAGGTGGTGTACATAGCTAGATACTACTAAAGAGCTTTTAAAGTAAACCTAAGAGCTTATATTAGATACTTAGTAGGATATATTATATCTAATATATACTAAATATAGGTACTAGTTCTTAACTAAGTACTTATAATATAAAACCTGTTATTTAATAAGTATATCTTCTATAAGGGAGTAAAATAAGAAGTACCCCTTATAAAAGAAGATATAATAATAATAGTTAATATCCTTAGAGAAGAGGAGAAGAGTACTTAAGTAGAAGAAGAAGTAACTTTTAAGTAACTTCTATAGGTTGATAGAATGTAGGTAAATTTAGATAGAATTACTAAGCCCCCTAAGTAATAGCTTAGGGGTAATACTCTAAGCAAAATAACTATAATAAGTAGCTAGCCTATATAACTTATAATGCTTAAAGTATAAATCCTATATAGGACACCCTTAGCTAGGGTACTCTAGGGAGTATATAAGGAGCTAGTAGCAACTCTATCTAGTATCCTATCTCTAGAGCTAATACTAGAGCTAGATAAATAAGTAATAGATTAAGGCTACTAGGAAGTATACCCTACTAGTAGAACTAGCCTATTAGTAGTTGCGCAATAGCTAATATTACTAACCCCTAAAGATAACTAGGGTACCCTAGAGCTATAGAGCTGGGGAACAACTACCTCTTAAATAACTTTAGGAGTACCTATAGAAGCTAGTAAAGTAGATAGTATAATAAGTACTAGTTAAAAGACTAGGTAGCACAAATAATATATTAAAATATAATCTAGTTAGTAATAATATAACTAAGACCCTTGCAATAATAATTATAATAATCTAGGGGGTATATTAGTAATAGTATATCCTCTTTTATACAATTTAGGAGATAAAGACTATCTACTTATTAGTAGTATATACTTTACTTAAAGCAACTAATTATTATAAGATAATAACAATAATAGACTCTAAGCTATAAATAAAATAGTTAGAGTAGCTCTTCTACTATTAAAGAAGCTATTTAAAAGCATATAGTGTAATACTAAGTATAGTAATAGTAGGCTCTATTAAGACCAAATACTAAAACTACTAACTACCTATAAATCTCTATACTAATACTGCCTCTAAAGAGATTTCCTAGAAGTATATAAGTAAGAGATAGGTGTAATAAGGGCAAAATACATATAGGAGGAGGTCCTATATAATAAGAGCTAAGCAAAGCCCCTGCTATTAAAATAGGTCTTTATATACAAGTTTAATAGTAATAGCTACTTTATAAAGTATAAAGCGTAATTAGTAGTATATAGGGATCTCTAAAAGAGTAATATCCTAGATTTAACCTACGCAGCTACACTTGCTATACAATTATTTTAAACTACTATAGTAATTATAGTAAAATTTAATCTAGAGATTAACTAATATAATATAGTAGGAGTGTTCCTTAATACCTCTATTAATCTAGAGACCCTAGTATAGTATTAACTCCTAGAGGGCTACACGTAACTAGGGATATACCTTAAGCTTAAAAAGGTGCTGTATGGACTGTGTGAATCACTACTACTTTAGTATACTAAATTCACTAGGAAGCTTAAGGAGCTTAGACTTATCACCTTAGGCAAAGAGCTATATCTCTTCTTTAATAAGGAGTAAAAGAACTTTATCCTTTTCTATATAGATAATATCCTTTATCTATATTATTATAATAACGCTAGCCTAGTAAAAGCGCTTTTCAATTAAATTAAAGAGGTATATAATATTAATAAGTAAGGCCCTATAACTTATTTCCTTAGTATATATATTATGTATAACTAATTAAAAGGAATAATTAACCTAGTGTATAATACTTATATAGATAAGATTATAAAGAAATTTAATCTAGTAAAAGCCTCTAAGTATCTAGTAATGCTACTTAGCGTAGAGGAGCTTTAGAAGAACCCTAGCTAAGTAATAGCAACCTAGGTAACTACTTACTAGGAGAAGGTTAGCTTAGTATTATACATAGCTATAATAATCTACCTAGATACTATATAAGCTATAGTAAAGCTTTTATACTACCTTATAAACCTAAGTAATAGGTATATAAGCTACGTTAATTAAGTAATTATATACCTTTAGGGAATATACTTTAAGAGTATATAATACTTATATAATATACCTAATAAGCTCCTTATCTATAGAGATATATCCTTTACTAATAATCTAGAGACTTAGTAATTATCCTATAGATATATTATTATACTTTTTAGTGGACCAATTATATAGAAAGTATCTATATATAGATAATTCAGGGGTATTAACCAGCCTGCGTGTGGGATTACATAAGCTTACCTTATGTGATTAACTGTATAGAGGCTTAGCAAGGGGTACCTGAAAGCTGAGCTTTCGTCTGACTCTAGATAGATATAAACAATACCAACCCCTAATTGCATACTACCCAGTTACGTCCTATATATACATATACACTATAGATACATATATTAGGATAGAGCTACCTATCTACAGCGTACGTTAAAGTCTATTCAATACTAATTAGTAGTTAATTAACTTTAACTGCAAATTAGCAAGAGTAAAGACAGAGTTATACCTTAGTGAAACTAACTTCTACTAAGGTCTCTATTTTATTACTATTTCTATTTATAGCTATAGAATAGAGAGATTAACCTTTAAGAACGTATAAAGGAAGATAGTATATTATACGCCCTAAGAATCCTGCTGTATAAACCTAGTAGTAACTAAAATAAATAAATACTAGCGCTAACGCTAATACTAGTACTACAATAGCTTAACCTAACTAACTAGCTAATACTATATTAGCTGAAGCTAGCCAGCCTATACGTTTACTAATCCTAGATAAGAACTAATTAGATTTGCGTAAAGAAGAAGTAAAGTTCCTATATTTATATAAGGACCTGTTAGAGGAAACTAGTATTAGAATATCTACCCTCTGAAGCGCCGTACGCCTTTAATACTAGAATAACTAGATTAATATAACTATAGACCTATTAACCTTCTACCTTAATATATACACTATATACATTCTCACTAATATCTACCAATCAAAAGGATCACCTAACTAAATCCTTAATAACTTTAAGGAATACTTCTATATATAGGAAGTAGAATACTTCTAATATATTAACTATGCAATTGGATAAGAACTTAGGGATATAATAAACTATAAAGGACTATATAGAATAATTAGGATAAACTACAAAATAGCTATAGAACTGAAAAGTCTAGTAAATAGAGATCTTATAGAAACTCTACTTCTACCCTAAGGATCTTATACACTATTAATAGTTTTATCTACTAGGCTACTACCTAAACTAACCTTATATAAGGAAGGACCTATAGGAACTAAGAAAATAGTACCTAAGATACTAACTAGACTATTAGCTCCCCCTCTATATAATCCACTAGCAAACCTACTATATAAACCCTTAATCTAATAACCCTCTATACTAATAGAGCTACAGCCCTAATATTAACCCTCTCTATCCCTATATAATACACCCCTATACTAAAATATCTATAGTCTAATACAGCTACTACTAATTATTAAATATAAGAACTAAAGACTTCTATATAAGAAGATAATTATATTCTAGAAAGCTTAGAAGAAGTATAATAACTATACTAGTAAACTATATAATATCCTTACTAATAAGACCTAAATCTTTATTAAGCTATACTATTATCTTAATATCTATAAGGTATAATACTCTAATATCTTCCCTAATATTCTTAAAGATTATATATATATATTCTATATATATACTATAGGTCCTAGCTATATATAGAAGGCTCTATATACTACCCTAGATACCTACCTTAATACTACTATTAATAAGACTTAGTACTATACTAACTAGATATTAATATCCTTTATATAGTACTAAAAGGAGAATCTAGACAAGATACTGCACAAGGCCTTAGAGTTTCTTATTAATAAACTTACACTTGTACAGAGAGTAATAGGAGGAAGCTTCCTTAGAGACTAATAGCTATATACTACTATTATACAAGTATACTAAGGATAACCTAAATTTAAGTAGGCTATGTTCTTAAACAACTAAATATATAAAGGGCTATTTAGTAACCTTTACGTAGTACTGCAAGTTAGTATAGATTACTAGATAAACTAGTATCTTTAGGAACTAGGAGATATATACTATACAGATTGAAAGTACTTTTTAAATCACCTAAAACCTAACTTCTATAGCTGGTCCCTATTATTATACTCTTAAGGACGTAGCTAAAGCCTAAGAGGCTTCCATATAGAGCACATAAAGAAGAAGTGCTTTATCTACTATAAAGAAGGATGCTAGTCCTCCAATTATCCTTATATAGACTTCAACCATGTAAAATAGCAATATATAACAATATATGAGCAATTTAATAAGGAACCCCCCTAAGAGGAATAGATATTATTATATATACAAGACTTTGAAGGGGAACCTATAAGTAGTAAAGAGATAGTTAATAATAAAGATAATAATCTAGAGGATAGAGAATAGGTAGTTAATTACCTAACTACTATAGTATATCTCTATTATATAACTAGCAAAGATATCTACAATGCTAAAAGGTATAAAGTTACTAATTAATTTGTTCTAGATAATCGTTATTACATAATATACTAAGGAGAACTTTAGGATACTAGTGCAGCTATAGTATCTATAGTTGGAAAAGTATAACTTAAGGCCTATATATAAGAGTACCCTTAAACTAGGATTAACTAGATACCTAGATCTACAAACATCAGTTTCAGTAGCTAAGGATCTAAAGGATTAATTAGTACTATATAGATCTAGAACCCAATTGGAATAGTTATATACTATATCCTAGATATACTAACCCTATTCCTCCTCTATCTTATAGATACTAACAGACTGGGTATATACTATAATAATACTCTTAATATAATTATATGAAAGGATAGAAGCACTATCCCTATTATCTAAAAGTAGGGATACCTATTTTTTAATATTAGCAAGAATAAGATTACTACATTCTTTATAGAAACGCAACTTTAATATCTCTATTAATATTTTAGATACCCTTATATAGAGAGGCTTTATAGTATACTTACTAGAGCTAGCCATAAGGCTAACTATACTATACTAGAGGAAATTCACAAATTTTGTCATTACTACTAATTACATAACCTAGTACCTTATTAATTTAAGTTCAGTATTAAGGATAATACTAACTTTAACTACAAGATTATTATTAATATTATATATATTAGTGGAAAGGACGTCCTCTATATTATTAATACTAATACATTATTTTAGGCTACTATCTTCCTTAAATCTATATCTATATAAGATATATAGGACACACTCTATAAATACTAGATTAATACCTATTAAGGACTACCTAACTTTATTATATATAACCTAGGAACTAACTTTACCTCTAAAGACTTCTATAATTATATAAAGATTATAGGAGTAGAATGTAAATAGATACTAGTTAAGGCCTACTAGGCTATAGGAAAGATT
>ML977581.1:22180-32607 GCA_010015725.1 Amniculicola lignicola CBS 123094
ACTAGCTATTTATATAGGAGCCTAAGCTATAAGGGGTATAGACTAGGCACTAGAACTGCAAAATTTCAATTATTAATTAATATACACTAGTAAATTACATCCATATAACCCCTTAGTGGAAATAGCTTTTATAGAGAGCCTTATCTCTAGGCAAGATTAAGGTCTAACTACCCTAGATAAGGGCATAGATAAATTAGGTAAACCTTCCTAACCTAAGGTATATAAGGGGCTTATATAATATATAGGGCTAGTAAGGGAGGACACAGATTTAATATTATAATTAGGTATCTAGAGACTATAACTAAAGGAATGTATAGATAAAGTAACTTAATTAATAAAATAAAAAGTTGCTAGTATCTATATATAGATAATTTAGGGGTATTAACCAGCCTGTATATAGGATCACATAAGCTTACCTTATGTAATTAACTGTATAGAGGCTTAGCAAGGGGTACCTGAAAGCTGAGCTTTTGTCCGACTCTAGATAGATATAAATAATACTAACCCCTAATTGTATACTACCTAGTTACGTCCTGTATATACATATACACCACAGACACGTATATTAGGATAGAGCTACCTATCTACAGTGTATGTTAAAGTCTATTTAACAGAAAGTAGCTTAACAAGTAATAGTAATAACTTTAATAACTGAAGTAGAGCTTTTAGTACTTTTAAGCATTACAAAGGAGACTATAGTATTAAAGTAATTCTTTTATAAGCTCACCCTTATAATTAAGGGCATATAGAAGATTTTCTATAATAATTAATAAATAATTTACCTAGTTATTAGAGCATATAAGCATATTAATACTAAGCTTAGGTATATTAATATCTAGAATATATAGCTTTACTAGGAGTATACTAAGTAATCCTTCTAAGTTAAATACCTTAAATTAAGTAAAATAGTTATAGATAGGCTTACTAAGTATCTTATAGCTTAGAAATTTAAGGTATTTAAGGAGTAACTTAAGCTTATTAATATAAAATTACGTTTATAAGAGATTAAGGATAATATTATATAGAGCTTTATTAAGTAGACTAGGGAGGTAGGGATATAACCTCCTACCTCCTATATATAGTATAAAGCACTTTTAAGTAAAATCCTTAGGGAGATAGGTAACTAACCCTACCTCCCCTACTATATATAGATAAGATCTACCACCTTGTTTTAAAAATCCTTAGGGTAATAGGATATAACCCCTATTACCCCTACTATATATAGATATACTCTACTAAATCCTTAGGGAGATAGGTAATAAACCCTATCTCCCTATAAGTAACTTAGTTAGGGGGAGGGAGGAGGTAGGGGATCCTTATCTCTCTACCCCTAACCTAACCCTACTAAACTAAGATAAGTCTAAAGACTCTAATAATAAAGGCCCTAAGGGCTGTAGTACAGCCTAGAGGGGTAAGTATAGGGTAGGGTATAGGGATAGGTATAGGCGTAGGCATAGGTATAATAGGGGTAGGTACTAGGGTAATAACTACTAGGGGGGTAGGCTATAGAAAGACCTCTATAGTCTATACCCCTCTAGCTTTATTACCTATATATAGTAAGTAGAGGAGGGGGGTAGAGAGGGTAGTAGTAGTCTATAAAAATATTAGCTAAGAATATATTAATAAGTAATTACAAGGATTACTTATTAAGAAAGAGGATAGTTTTAGAGAACTTACTACTAGATTACCTAAGGCTAGGGTAACCTAGATAAGGCACTAGGTATACTTATTATCTAGGACCCTATAAATCTACTATTAGCTATATCCTATAATTATTAAAGAGTAATCTAAGGAAGCTTATAAATTAGTATAACCCTTACACCTATAGGTATAAAAGTAGTACTACTAGTACCTATTAGTACAGCTAGTATATAGATAGCCTAGCTAGCCTAAGTCTAGTATATATAACACATAGCAGTAGTAGGGGACCTACTAGGTACTACCCTAAGTAGGTAGAAGCTTATCCTAAAATATATATTAGTAATATATTATTAAAAATACTAGAATAAAAAAGAAAAGCTCCTAAGAGTAATAATTAATAATACTATAGGATATAGTATATAAAAGAAGGAGGTTATAGAAGACTTATAGGTAACTTAGGGGTTATAGGGGGAGTAGGGGTAGGAAGGGAGGGAGTAGGAGGGACCTACTACCCTATAGGCTAGATACTACCTAGGGAGTTACCCCTAGGTACTCTACCTAATAGGCTAAGTAGCTAGCCCTCCTCCTCCTCCTCCTCCTTATCCCCCTTAGTAGCCTTAGGCTTATGTATAGGGGGGGTATTATTATTATTAGTAGCTAGGGTAGTATATAGTATATATAACTACTATATTAGCTTAGTAGGTAAGGGTAGCTTATAAGAGACACTAAAAATCATCTATTAGCAAAAATTCAAAAAAAAAAAAAAAAACAATAATATAAAGGCGCAAGTGCACTAAGTATAGCCTATTACTCTATATAAAGTAAGGCTCTTAAAAATAATAAAAGAATAAAAGAGAAGTGCCTATTAGTACTATTAGTATAGAGATAGGGCTAAGGTAGGGTACTATAAAAGTATAGGTTAGGGTTACTTACTAGTATAGTAGGTAGTAGATCTAGTTTAAGAAGGCTGTAGTACTATACACTAATATCCTTTTATAGAGGGGGTCTATATAATACTACTAAGTAACTAGCTACTAGTACTCTAAGCAAGATTATATATACCCTAAGATTTTCTAGGAGTATACTAAGGTTCTCCTAGAGTACTAAGCTTATTTTATATATTATTGCTCCTCCCCTATATAGCACCTTAATCTTAATATAGGTAATAAGCTTAATACTTATTACCTAAGGGGTGTATTATAGTAGGTATAAGCTACCTATACTTATAATTAATTAAGCCTATAGTATATACTATAGAGGTATATATCCTCTATATACTTAGTTAATTAGCCTTAATAGGAAGGTACTTATAGAATACTTTAATCCTCTTAGGGGTAAATCTAGGAGATTAGGCTTAGCGCCTAAGTAATATATAGTTTTCTTTCCTTACTTACTAGGAGTAGTAGATAAATTAGACCCTACTCAGCTTTATATTAGTCTATATATTAAGCCTCTATTATATCTACTTATAGAGCTTAAGGAATATATATATCTACTCTAGAGTAGCTACCTTAGCTCTCTAAGCCTCTAGCTTCCTACTAATTACAGAGGTGATATATAGCTAGTACTTAATAAACTTTAAGAGCTAGAGCTTACTAATAGGCTAATTATTGCTATTTATTTATAGAATTTAATTTGCTATCTCTTAGGCGTAAGTATAGGAGGGAGGATAGGTATATACATCCTCTTTAAGGATCTACTCTACTAGAAAGTCTTCTTATAGAGGAGTTAGCTGCTGCTAATACTAATAACTAGCTATACTAGTTGTTGTACTATGTAGTTAGTTGTATAGTATAGATTAAGGAAGGCTGTACACCTTAGCAGCAGCCTACTGGCTTGTAAAAGTACTGGTATTATAATCTCTGGTAGCTAATTGTATAGCAAGCTCATAGGCATCTATATTGAAGCGCGTTGTTGAGAGGTGTCGCGTGTTTTGTACAGGTGTCGCGTTTTGGTGGGGTGGCCGGAAACCCTATGTGGCCGGAATCTATATAGGCTAGCTTATGTGGCCTCACACCTTGCCGAAAGCGTAATCCGCCAAGCACGCACAGATCAGTCCACCTATCATCCGCAGCGGGTTGGCATGTGAGCAATGCAACCCAGCACCGAGTACCATAAAAGACTGCGGTGGTGTCCATAGAGGAGAGAAATTTATGATAACAGGACAACGACAAGAGACCCCGTCCTCTGATTCCTTCAACATCAGCAGAGCCTACCTATCAAAGCGCTTAGAAGTCTTTAGAATCTACCACTTCGCTGCACACGTAAGCTTTGCTCCTCGCCAGAGGACCGGGAACGACGATTGACTGATGTTCGTAGATGTGTATCTGGAAGAAGATTCTTTGTACGGGAAAGGGGGCAACTTGCCAACATGAATTTAGAAGGTTTCGGGACCAAGATTGCGGAGGACACCATGATGATGCCTCGGCTTCGGGGTGGGTGGTGGAACGTGAAGGGTTGTGTCAATCCTGTACCTACCCCTCGCCACCTGACAGTGATGGGTAATTACCACAATCCGGAGATCCTAGTCGAGATGCGGCTCACGCGACTTGCACGCGTCATGGTGGTGGCTACTGTATGTACTGTATGTTAACACCGGCAATTTGCACTCATTCTTGGCAACTGGCCTGTTTTGGTGTTAGACTGGACCCAAGCCTCCGACCCGCACGGGCCAGGAGAGAGTAGCCAATCAAATCGCAATTATTGGTCCTTTGCATTTGACTTCATAAGCCCCTCATTTTCGGGCGTTCGCCAGATTACGCACACTGTCCGGTGTTCGACTCCATGGAATTCGAAGCAACCCCTCTCTCAAAGGTATGCAGCCAAGGTCTACTTCCAGTGCAGGGTGATGTTCTGACAAAAGACTCAGCCTGTTGTCGATGTTGTCCAGGCCCAGAAACCTACGAGGGTTGCTGTAATTCTGCGAAGAAAATCGCCTCTTTATCCCACCGCATACGAGGAGGTCGTGCAGAAGGCATGCTCTACTCTCGACGTCCCTCATAGTGAAAGCTGCTCCAAGCTCCTTGCGATCCAAAAGTGGCAACAGTCAACAATCTTGGTTTTGGATATTTTCAACGACGATTACGACGAGTCCACTGCCCACCACAAGGTGAACCTTCCTGTCCTTCTTGTCGACTACGGAAAAAGGCTCTCTTACGTCAGAGTTGCGAGCCCCGACCTCCAAGATCGCATCAATACCCATGTCGCGAACCAACACAACTATAACGGCTGGGACGGAAAGCCACCGTATTTTGAGGATCAGACAGGTGCGGTGCCGCCGAAGTATTATAATCCTCGTGACACCTCGATGTTGTGAGAGTGAACATGAGGAAGTAGTTATCTCGCACCTCGTCTTCATGATAAACGCACGGCCAGCGGGAGATCACAAGACACTGGAAAAAGCGATTACTATATGGGCAGTTGCTGAGTCACCCGGATTCAATATCTTTCGCAAGTTGCGTGGAAAGAGGGAGTTGGTTGGCATGAAAAGCCCCTCTCGCAGACATCACAACATCCTGTTCTGCATAGGATTTGGCCAGCAACGGTAAGTAAAACTCTACTCCTTGCGGCGCTATGGCTAAGGCTAATCTCTGTAAAGCAGCGAATACACACTTGATGAGGGAGTGAACATACTCCTTAGGGGACTGGAACTTTCGCGCCATCCGGTCCACCCAGGTGAGCAGAGGGTCTAGCTAGGCGTGGTGTGCATGACAATGAATATGGTGGGGTCGATTGAATGGTTTTGCTATTTCCTATAGGAGTATTTATTCATGGCTACAGCGGGACTGTTTCTGTTCTCCCGTAAATTCTAGTAACATCATATCACCCCACGCCTCTTCCCTTACCAGATTTGTCTCCGCGTGGACATCGTGCTCAATTCCGTGACTGCGAAGTAGCAGGCCCTAAGACTGCGAACACGAACTGCCGTCTGTCTCGGTTGATATCGAACTGTGTAGATGCGATTCCCCCCAGCCTATCGAATCCCCAGTCGCATAAGCGATGCACAGAGAGTACAGCCAAGGACGAAGCGGCGACTGTCTTGCGCGGCGAGCACTTCCCTGGCGTATCTCCCTATATCAAACCATGCTTTGGAGGCTGTGTCGGCCGATGGATTGCTCTTGAGTTCTCCTCGCACGAGAATCTGCTTCTAGTGGCATTTTGAGTCCACCAGCGCTCGGATCGTCCACAAAGCCGACATCCAACTTGCGGTCGGCCGTGGAGCCTTGCAATGGCTAGTGGGGTTGTGCCAGCGGTCGCTGTCGAGCTCCGGGGGCGGGCCGATGCTCTTCCGCGAAGTCCAAGAACTGGCCCATAAGCTCTGCGAACTAGCTTAGGACATCCCTTTCCCTTGCCCCTTCGGGCAAGCCTTGCTAGCCGCTCTCCTCTCGGTGGATTATCCCCTTCTTTGCACTTTTCGAGTACAGCCTGCGCTGCCGACTTGAGGCTTGTGCTTTCGCCGAAGAAGGCCTCAAAAAACCAGGAATCCCGACGTACATAGGCCCTAGCTCCAGCACCTCGTCTACGTTTTTGCGGTGTTTGGTAGAGTTTACAAAGCTGATGTGCTGCGCAGCCATAGCGTTTGTTGAAAGGATGGTGTAGGACAGGGAGGGGTGGACTCGGTGACGGCATCATAGACCTTGCTCCAAATCTTGTAATCGTCCGCATAACTCCATATTGCTTCAAGCGGAGAGATGACCGGTTCGATGTCAAAGTTGCTCAAGACCACTCTTGAGGCGAAACGGAGTAGATCTGCCCAGAGGCTTCCCAACGTCCGCGGCGACGGTCACGTCGGGGGCCTGGGGCAGATAGGGGCTGTTTAGGTTTACATCGAGAACTGAGTGTATCATCTCTTCCCCGTCCTCGGCCTCAGCCTCGGCCTCAAAGAGCAGGTCGGTGCAGAGCAGATGAATCGCGTCCATCTCCCGCATCCCGCGCCTGCTTCTTCGCGATCCTCACCGCCGACCGTATGGTTGCTTTCTGCGCTAGCTGCCTTGACCACCTCGATGATTTTGCGCCTCAGGGCAGAGAGGCTCGTTTTCTTGCCATTGGTGGTGATGCCGTATGCGTTGAGGCGCGTTTCGGGGTCGATTTCGGCAGCCGTGGTCCGCGTGGGCGACGCGTCTCGAGACTCGGATGGGGTCGCCGTCGAGGTGTGGGACGTGAGGAGCGACCGATTTAGGCCAGGGAGCCTTCTTAGGGAGAGGTACTGCGGTCTTCAACGGCTGAAGAGCTGTGTCGATGCCATCGACATTCTGGGAGTAGAGACGTAGCAACCTGCCCTCTTGTGCGAGGGCTGCGAAGAGGTGATAGAAAGCGGTCGGCCGCGCATTCTGCGTCTGCTGCGATAACGAGCGTACCATATCATGGAACGAAGACGTAGACGTGTCATCTTAGTAGACGAAGGTGTCGAATAAGTCCTTACCCGAGGGTTTGAGCTTGTGATCCTTGCGCAGAGAGCTAAAAGGCCCGTTGAAGAGCGGAAGTCGGGGATGCCTGCTGACACTGAGATGCTTACACCTGCTATAACCACAATCTTCTACTTCTCGTGGAGGACGTTCAGCAGGCGGTCGAGCTGCGGCCTCTCGGCGTCCGAAACCTGGCCGAGCGAGAGGTCCAGATGCTCCATATTGCGATTCTCCAGGTCAGCCAGCTTCCACTTCTTGCGCGAGTGGGAGCTGCCGTTATTGTTTTAGTAACGTCTTTTGCTTGGATTGCGGGGGCTGTTGTTTTCCATGTCAACCGGAGGCGCGTCACGCCGACGCGTGGCTAACAATCTTGGGAGAGTTGGTGGGCGGTCAGGTGGTACAACGAAGGTCGGATCGGGAGAATCGCGAAGCTATAAGTCGATGCAGCCCGGGGAGGAGGATATGGAAGCCTCTATAGCGAGGCGACGATGGGAGCGCAATCGTGTTATTGATTAGGACCTGTTTCTGGCTTCTGGGGGACCAGTCGTTTATATGGCAAACGCAGGATTGACTAGCGCGAAAGTCGGTTTCACCACATTTCTCCTTTTCACGTTCAGCGCGTTGCATGTACGCGAAGGCTCACCAGCTCGACAGTTCCAGCTCCGGCTCTTTCTTCTCCTTCCTTCCAAAAGCAACAGGTTGAAACCGTTTCCAATATCAAGGCACACAGGTCGATTCAAGAGACAAAAGTCTTTACGATAGCTGAGTCATAGTTACAGCTTTCAATTCACCGCGAGCTTGGATCCCGACATGCAAATTTATGAAGCTCTAGAAAGGGGAACAGGCTAAACTGCGGGCGTGAACGCAGAAGAGCGCGAGCAGGTGCGAATTAATATGTCGGCGGAGGTTGCTAATCGCCGAGGGCGGTTTGCAAATCTGTGCGGGTATGGAGTAAGAGGCAGCAGCCTGGTAGACGTGTCGGGGCTCTGTATGTACTCTGCGGGCCGAATATTTGCTTGTCTTCTACACCGTCCTCTTCCGCTTCCTCGTCTCCTACCTGCTCTACGTTTCCCTATTCGGTTTCTTGACTTACTGCAATCGTCTCGGCCTCAACATCCACTCCCTCCACCGCCATTCTCGCAACAACCGCATTCGCCCTCCCAATAACCTCCTCCCGTCTCTTCTTCGCCCAATCCCTCGCGTACCTGTACGCGCCTGCGCCTGCCCTGAAGGTCTCGGTGGAGTTTGTGAGGGCGAAAGCCTGGAGTTGTGTGGTGTCGTATGTCGGGGAACTGTACTGTTAGCTGGTGTTTAAAAATCATGACAGCTATAACCTACATTCCGCAGGTCCGTCAGGTCAGGACCGCCGTGACGAGCAAACCGGCGCAGGTCGCGCTTCTAGGCGCTCGTAGAGACCAGCCGTGGCAGAGGCTGCGAGGAAAGGGTTTGCTGGTATCTGAACTGAGATTCCGCCGGTCAAGGTCTTCCAGCGCCCGGCGCGTCACCCACGTCGTGCTCAGGCCATCCCAAAACGCGGTCGAGCTCGACTCAACACGCGTTCTCTTCCTTGGCGGAGAGGGGCGGGGCTCGACGTGCTGGTGCTGGCGCTTCTGGGAGCTGGGTAATAAGAGCGGCGGCGAGAGCATATGGTCGCCTTTGAGGAGAAAGGTGAGGCTGTGGGCGTGGTAGAGTTGTCGCAGGGGAGTTATGTGGTGCAGTTTGAGGTTGCGGAGGTTTGTGGGGGCTGACGTAATTGCTTGGTGTGAAGGATGACTAGCTCCTCTGAGACTGAAAACGGCTCGCACTGTGTTTTCATCATGATCGAAATCCTGAAAACTGCTCAATGTTTTACACTGGTTGATGGAGGCATACTGGATCCCGCATTGAGGACGAGTGGAAGTTCTAGAATTATCATGCAGACTTCGTCGATGTCAACTACACACAGCTGATCTGTGGGGTGGAAGTCCATCCATGTGCCCTCGCGTCTATTCCTAAAGTGTGACGCTACTGCTGTACAACCAAGGGAGATTGACGTACCTATGCCAGAAGATGAGATGACACTGGAGTCTGCTATTTCGTACATGCAGCTGCGTCCTTCATTGCAGAAAACCTGTAGGCTACCAGTGCCTTCCCTAGTCTCCTATAACCTAGTCATTTACTGCTCCCTCCATCTCTTGCTCGGTGGGCATGGACTCTGCATAGGAACTCGATTGGAGGCAAGGATAGGTATATATAGACAGCTCCCTTAGTCTATTCGTACTCTTCAGATGCCGGCTAGGTTCTCTAGAACTGGCCTTAAAAACTGTCCCCAGTGACCGTCCTCCCCCTTATCTATCCCATACATGAGCAAATTCCCATATAATCTTACCAACTGAAAAACTCCACGTATCGAGTCTGTACTCAGCCTCTTAAAGCGATCTAGATCTGGGCCCAAAACGTGTACGCCACTTTGCCCAGACACCAGATTCTCGCGCGGATACGCGTAGTAGACAGAATGTTCATGTCCAACAATTGTAAGCGCAGGTTTGACTATCGTCGTTGGCTTGTACAGAGTGTGTGCAGCATGTGCAAGATCTTGCTTTTTGCGTAAGGATGCAGCGATCCATATACTTATCTGCAGCTCAGCCTCAGTGTGGTCTCCAGATGCGGGCTTCACCTTGAAGCTAGAAAACAGGGCGGTCCGCTTTGTGAAGGTATCGAGTGTGTGTCTAACTTCTCTGTTATTTGTGGCATCGAGTTGTTTATAGAGGGCTGAGATAGTGGCGTCGCGGTGCGAGTAAGAGAGGACGTAATCGGTTTTGCGGTCGACAGGTTTGCGAAGAGTTGAGTCAGTACCGTATTTCATCAGCCCGTGCACGCCCCCAGCCCGTGCACGATTTTGCCGAATCCTTCCCACATTCAATAGAGCTCTACCACCACCAATATACACGCTATGGAGGCCGCATTGGAGTCGTTGAAATTGCTGAAGCCTGGAGAATTACTGAATTACACCAAAACTGCGAAAGAGTATAGCATTGACAGGTCGTTGCTGTCAAAACGTCACTAGGGAAAAATTGGTACCTATACTAAGGGGGTAGATAAATCCCAACTGTTGAATACTACACAAGAAACAGAGCTTGTATAGTATATAGATAAGCTCTACGTATAAGGCTTAGCACCTACAAGAGAGATAATATAGAATTTTACAGCAGAGATCTTAGGAAAAGAGCTAGGAAAAAACTGGGTAGATTGCTTCATTGCCCAGTATAAGATCAAGCTGGTATCTTACTAGATAGCTAGAATAGATACTATATAATATAGAGCTGATTTAGCCTTTAAATACAGCCTCTATTTCAAGCTTATAGGGGAGAAGATCTCTTAGTATAATATTAAGCCTTATAA
>ML977581.1:33197-61192 GCA_010015725.1 Amniculicola lignicola CBS 123094
CCTACTAAATCTAGAGGTAATACTTAAAAGATTTAAGGTAGAGGAGACTAAGAGGCCTTTATTAAGTAAAAGTTCTACTTCTATACTTAGCACTTTAGATTAGAGGAGGATTAAATAACTTCTATATAAGGTAGTTAAGGATATCTATAATAAACAGTCCTAGTAGCTTAGCTACTTAGTTTATATAATTATAGTAAAAAGCTAGCTTCTCTAGCATAAAAATAAGTGACTATAGGAGGCTCTTATTAATAAGAAGAAGCGCTATTAGTATAGTAAGCCTCTACTACTTTAAGCTCTAGAGGAATACTATAGTGGAGCTGTTTTCTAGTCTCTAAAGAAGGTTTAAGATGCCTATAAATACTAAGAACAGAAGGAGCTTAATAATTAGCTTTATTAAGAGTAGAAAACTAAGGAGATAAAGCATAGAGAGCAGAAGAAGGTAGATAAAGCTATTATACTTAAAGAAAGGAAATAATAATACTAGGTGGTAAAGGAAATCTGCCTCCAAGAGTAGAAGGAGAAGGCTAAGAAGTGTAAGGAAATAAGGATTATATATAAAGCTGAAAAATAACTCTAAAAAGATACAAAATCTTCTAAAAAGGGTAACTAGAGTAGAAAAAAAGCTCCTCTACCCTCTCCTAAGTTGCCTCACAAAATAGATGTAGTAGATGCTGCTGCATCTACTATAGTAGGTAGTAAGCCTATAGTGGAGCTACCTACGTGCGGTCAGATCCGACGCCCCCTACTAAGGTATCGCGAATAGTTTATGTAGCTTAAAATATCTATTAGCTCTATGAGATCCTTCCACCAAAAGATTTCGTGATAATACGTTTACTATAGAGCTCTACAGCCTCAAAAGTATCTGGGTGCTGGTGGGCAGAATCGTGCACGGACTGGGGGCGTGCACGGGCTGATGAAATACGGTAGACGTAGGGGCTGGGATCGTAGAGAGGTAGAGGGGATTGATGGACTGCGATTGTTAGGATAGAAATATAGATCTTGCGTGCCCAGAGCACAAATAAGAACTTGCCACGAACCATCGTAAGTAGAAAATGCAACATAAATTGGATGACGTTGTAACCAACAGTGTGGGCGTGGCGTTGTGGCGGTGACCCCGTTAGTCATCAGTGGTGTCACGTACAGTGCCCTCTGATGGTGGGGCACATTGATCCAGCCCCGCTAGTCGCGTCATCTCTCAGGCGCCAACGCGTAAGGTCTGCATTTCATTAACCCAGCAGGTTTAAATCCATCTCTTACGTCCGTGGCATCATCGTTAGTCCTCTCCTAGGAATCCCATTTTCCTAAGGTAAATGAATCGGTCCATCTACCTAGACCCATTTACTTACATCCTCTATAGCTGTACACCAACCCACATACAACAAATGGCGAACATCTTATCCTGAACACAGCCACGTCCCAACAACCATTTACGATTACATAACTTATAAAAATAACGAAGTTTCGCTTCTTCAAACGTTATTGGTAGCCACCAATCTCGTCAGCTTACGTCGCGGTTCAAGCATATTTCTATAGTTGGAGATCAGGCACTTCGTGGAGAATAGGAGCTTATCTCAAACTACGAATTTAAGATACAGAAGGATATGACTATGTCGTTTAAAGGCCGATCATGCAATGTTCTGGACAAGGAAGGAAAGGTTATTAGCGTAAATAGCGGAAAGGGAAAGATGCATGTTCTGGCTGGGTATAAGTGTTATGTAATCATGGCAAATGTCAAGTTTGATGAAGGATTAATTAGTCTAGAGTAATGTGCTGGTGGATAGGAACAATTCGTCTACAACATTATTCTTACTCAAGTGAATATCTTCTCTCCTAATCTGTATAAAGTGGCGATGTCAAATCCCCTATCATAACCCATCCTAACTAAACAGAACGTGTCCTCTTTAGGGGTCTCTGGTAAGAGCATAGTTATGCAGTTTATAACTGCTAGTCCTCCTGTATTATTCTCCTCTGTCCATCTATTGCTTGTCTTCATCCCACTTTAGAAGGGCTTAGGAACCTCTTTAATTATATCGCGACTCGTAAATAAGAAAGCATAATATTTGCCCCGCCTTGGCAATAAAATATTTCCTACTAACGTTAACAAAAATGAGATACATTGAAGGAGATTCACTAACCTAGAACCTCTAGTGATATAAGTTGGAGTTGATTTAATAATAGTTCACCTGAAGTGGGAGTGGCGTCTACTAGCATAAGCAATAGAGGTAAAGAGGATGTGTCTTCATTATAAACGCGTATATTATTCTCTGGGTTTTAGCCTAGAATAGTTAGCCTTGTGTACAATTGCACAGGAGGCTTTATTACTAAGTAAATGTTTTTTAGATAGAGAAACCAAAGTGCTAATTTAATAGGTCTCACAAAGGTCCTTTACAATTGCACTAAGCCCTACTAAGCATAGAGATCTCTCCTACCAGTCTTTGATTTTTCAAACAAGGCTGTTGGGTGACTCATGCCCTAATTCCGTAATTGACGCTGCTATAGTACATAATATAAACACTTTAAGGCCTAGTAATTGGAAAACGTCTAAGAGAGTTATATATGCTTAAACTCTTCTGCTATAAGTCTAGCTTAGCTTCTATATCAAGCTTGTTACACTTTCCTAGAGTAAATTACGACATTTTTCAAGTTTTTTAAGTAGGTAGGTATACTTATTATTATTAAACTTTGCTTATACATCATTAAGCCTTAGGATTATCCAGTTATTTAGTAGTATAGATATTTGGGCTATAGCAAACATAAGGAAGTCTAAGATTGAACTAAGAGGAAAGAAATTAGGATAATAGGATAATAAGATAATAGGATAATAGGACAATAGGATAATAGGATAATAGGACAATAGGATAATAGGATAATAGGATAATGTGACAATGTAATAGGTATAGGGTTAGAAGTAAGAAAATAAGAAAATGGGAAAATAAGAAAATGGGAAAATGGGAAAATAAGAAAATAAGCTAAAAGGTAAAATATAGCTAACTTACAGCATAGCTCAGCGCTTATATAATAGATTTATTCCTAGCTACCTATGAATTGGACTTTGCTTAGTAACTACGTATTAGTCTTAATGCCCTAATTCTCCAATTTAATTGTACTGTATATCCTTTGTAGCATTAGTATAATATATCTTTATTACTTACCAATTATTATTATTAGAAACCCTATTATCCTATTTCCCTACTATCTTATCCTTATATATCTCTATCCTTATAATACTAGTAGAGGAGTAGTTAGTTTCTTAGTTAATTACTCTATATATCTCTTATAGTTAATAATTAAGTCTTATAGTTCTATAATATTTAGTATAGAAATTTCACTGCATATAAATAAGAAAAAAGAGAAATATAGGTTATCTATAGGTAGCTTAGCCTTAAGCCTTACTATTCTATAAATATATATATCTATAGTATACTTAATAGTTTACTAGGGAGTATAAGTAAGAGGTATAGAAAGATAGGTATAAGGGTTTATAATTACTATTAACAACTATAGCTAGTTATTCATCCTCTCCTATTTAAATTACTCCTCTATTAGTATATTTATCCTATAAAGTATTACCTCTATTATACCTCCTATAAAAGGATAGCCTTACTATTAGTTAAATATCTAGTCTCTTCTTTAAGAGATACTTATATTCGTAAGCTACTACCCTTACTAATTTCAACACCTATAGTATCCTAGTAAAATAGTCTATCCTACTATTATATGCCCTAATCCTCTAATAAGAGCTAGTTAAGGTAAGAATAAGCAGTACCTATTTATTAATAGTATGTTTATGGTTTTGCAGGGACTATCTTTACTATCCCCTTATATCCTCTAATACTTATCTATTATATCTATTAGTTAATTAAACTCTAGCTTAAATGTTTCTAATTTAACAGGTACCTTATCTACTTTAAATACTTCTAATCTAGTAGGTACCTCTTCTACCTTAAATGCTTCTAATTATATAGGCTAGTAGGGTAGTACTCCTATAGCAGTTAATAGAGACATTAATAGGAGTAATAGATAACCCTAGAACTGTACTCTAGATAGTACCCTAGAATAAGTAATCCCTTTAGTATCTATAAGCAAGATTATAAGAACTAGTAGTAAAGAAGGGGACTATTTTTATACTACCTCTAGGCCTTCTTCCAGCTTACAACGACCTAGTAGCTTGAATTAATTAGTGATAGTAGTTTCTATAGTTGAAAAGTCATAGTAAACTATGTTAATATTATTATGTACTATTTTTGGGACTGGAAAATAATTTTTCTGCTAGGTTGAATAATAATATACTACTACCCTATATAACCTAATTTGTGCCTTACACTACTACCTTTCTTATATTTCCTTAAAGGACTGTACTACCCCCTATATATATACCTATATCCTCTCTAGTATATTATATTACTATATCTTTATATCTATAAAATTTCGCACAACTCCTTACTATAGCTCTATTTTAGGTTATTCTTATAATACCAGCTATATAGAAGCTTACCTATAACATTATATTACTATTAGGAAGTGGACTAGAACCTAAGTAACTCTCTACTTAGGACAAGAGGGTTGAATTATTTAAATACCTACAGACAGAGACATATATCAGTTTAGTTAATAAACTACTTAAAGTATTTAGAGAGACTATAGTATGTATAGAAAAGAAAGTTATTACTATAGCTACTAATATATAAAGGTAAGTAGTATTAGGTATACTATAGAAATATATGCAAGAGTAATGATTTTAAAGAAAGGACCTAGTGAAGAATACCCTGCACTAATACTACTTATCCTTAGAGCTAGCTAGCTAATAGTACTACTAGAATATATTACTATTCTTATATCTCTCTACCTATCTAAGGATACTCTAAAGACTACAAAGGTCTAGGTCTAGGTCTAGGATATTAGAGGCAACTATTACAGTAAGATAGAATAGTAGACTAGCTTAATTATATTACTCTTTAGGGGCGTCAGCCTCTAAATAGAGCCACTAGGAATTCTATTCATTAATATACCAACGCCTACATTACCACTAGAAGGGGATAGAGATAGAAAAGGAGGCTATCTATAGAATAAATTATATTCTCTACTTTTATTATACTATATTTCGCTTATACATGTAGATGGTAGGGTGCTATTATATATATAGTCCACTTGTTCTACACTATAGAGTTGGCAGATTTAGTCTTTAAGTCCCTTTATTCCTGTAAGATCACTATCCTATATACTACTACCTATAGCAACTACCCTTAGATTAGAGGTACCTTTAATTAAGTAGCTATCTATTTCTGTATTAGTATTATAAAAGCTGAGGATAGTAGATAATATACTGTCTTACAACACTTTCTGTCTCTTATAGATATAAGATAGGATATTAATCTCTTGTAATAACTCTGCTCTCCTCTACAGAGCCTAGACCTATATACTAGCTAACTCCTTAGTAATAGTTATTCCTAGGGCACTGCTAACTTGGTTAAGACTATCTATAAAGTTAGAGGTACATTATAAAATATACAAGGAAGGACCTACCTGCATTTCCTACTAAGTATAAACTAGGTTAAGAACCCTATCTTAAAAGGGACATTAGCTTTAGGTTCACCCTCTAGTGGTTTACAAATAATAATACTATCTATAAACTTTATAGCTAATTCTAAGGTATATGTAATTTTTTCATAAGTATAAATTAATAGACTACCTATTACTCTATTAGCTTATTACTTGTAGTAAAGTTCCAGAGACACTATATAGATGAGAAATATCTCCTAGGCTTAGTGCTAAAGTCCTTTCTAATACAGTTTATCTGCTCTTCTAACTAGCTATAATGCTATAGTCTAAAGTCTTAATAAGTACTTGCTATTTGCATTGTACTTCCCTTATTAGTCTAATAAGAAATTTATTATATAGCTTTCTACATCCTCTAAATTTACACTAAGTTTAAGAGAAATAATAGCAAGGTAGATAAATAGTAGTATACTATAATATGATATCTGTTTTATATAGTACTTCTGGCTTACTAGTATCTTTGAAAATCCACTATAGTCTTCCAAAACTTTAAGAATACTAGCTTTGTTATTAGGTGTAGTATATAAGTATACGCGTGAGATAATACATATAAGAAGGAGGAATATATTAATAAGCTCTCTTAAGTTGCAAAGCCCTATACGTTTTCTTATATTAAACTATTCTATTTTATTCTTTAGTATCTAACTTAAAAACTTAGAAAGTTTAGTTGGTATCTTTATAGAAGTGTTGCTAGCTGTTTTACCAGTTAGCTTTTAAATAAGACCTAGAGTTTCAAGCTAAAATACAAGTTATATAGATAATAGCTGTATAGATAATAGCTATATAGATAATAGCACAGTAGATAGCAGTAATAAGGTTGATTACAATAAGGTTAGTGGTAATAAGGTTAGTTGTGACAAGGGTAGCTGCAATAATAGTAGTTATAATAATAGTAATAAGGGCAGTTACAATAAGGGTAGTTATATTAGTAATTACAAAAGTTGTATATTATTTTCTAGCTAATTAACTCAAGTTCGTAATTATTAAACAAGTTACTCTAAATATTTAGAATATTCTAATTCTGTTCCCTAAAAGCTATTAAAAAGTCATTATTAGTTTTACACAGCTATTATTAAGGGGAGAGGAGCTTTAGCAGACTGCTATACTAGATGCTAAGGTGTCCTCCTAGATACCCCTAAATTAGGTCTAATACTAATTGGGCTTTGCTAAGACAAAGAACCCTATAGCTGGGATTCTTACTACTATTACTCCTTTTAAACTTATCCTAGTATTCTAAGCCTTCTGTAGCTATGTATATTATACCTAGGCTATCTCCTACCTAGATATAAGTAATTAACTTATGTATTACTATTTACGCCTAGTATTACATCTATGTCTACTAAAGGGAACTAATTAGATATTTATACTATATACTTAAAAAGTAGATACCTAAGAGTAAGTAAGTAGGCCGTCTCTCTATAATATATCATATACGTTCTTAAGGCTATAACATCCTTTATCTTATTTCCTTACTATATCCCTTAGTCCTTTACTAGTTACCTTCTACAAGCCTAATCTACTCTTTATAGCTTTTTAACACTTAATTAGAGAATGGAAAGTCTACCTCTACTACCCCCTACTCTAGAGAATACTTCTAGTAATCTTCCTAGAATAGAGGTATACATCCTGTCCATTTACCTTTTCAAGCCTAACTCTCCCTAAGGTTCTTAGGATCATTTGGATTAAGTAGTTCTAAACTAGTATATTTGTTAAAGTAATAGTTTATAAATCTCTTACTTTAACTCCTCCCCTCTCTAGATTAATCTACTGGGATTGAGAGTTTAGGTAGCTAGAGTTTAAGCAGCTTACTAGTGCCGTAGACACGCTACTAGAGGGGCTCTACAGCTATATTAAGAAACTCTTCTACTAATTAGAAGCTTCGCAACAGAAGATTTATCTCTAGAACCCTAAGGAGAAGATTTATAGAGTATTATTCAAACCTACTAAAGAACTAGATATACTAGATATAGTTTTTAGGGGTATAATATCAAATAGTAGAGTAATAACAGTTAATAAAAAAGAGAGTATAAATGTTATATAAGGTAGATGTATAGCAGGATCTATTTAATACATAAGGGATACTGTAGGATTCTAAAGGGCTTATATAAGAGATGGGCTTACTTACTTACCCTATTATAGAGGGCTGTTCTTTATTATTTGACGTAAATCAATTATCTTGCCTATTTGTATTACTGTTTATCCTTGCTTTATAAGTAAAATCTATAGTGTATTCTAATGCATGCAATATTTAGCTACTATTATTACCTTAGAGCTATACTACAAGGGTAAACTACATAATTAATTGTATAAAGCTAGGAATATAATAGTAAAAGCTCTGAGTTAGCTGTCTAAAAGTGATTGGGGAGCTAGACCTAGCCCACTACTTCTCTTATCTTATTCCAATCTATATATATATACAGTGATACTTATAGCTATTACAAGTTAATGCTAATCTATAGGCAACAAGATATTATTAGTAAGCAATTAACTATATATAAACTGCGCTTATTGCCACTTAACTTACTCTCTACACCTGTCCTTTAATCTTTATCCTATAATAGCTACTAATAACACAATATTCAACGGCCTTTATAATTGTTTGAAGAACCACAATAAAATTGCATTATTTGAAGGCTGGGAACTTAGGGAAAGTATCCTTAATTTCCTCCGCTGCAATTTGACAGAGAATAGCCTAATTAGTCTTATCTAGGTAATAGAAGCTAACCTACTAAATAAGGACTATTTAATAGCAGCAGTTAATATACCAAATGTTAGTAACTACAAATATAAAAGACCTTTAGCTAATATCTTAAAGGAACTCCAATTTGTTGGAAAGAGCCTAAACTTTATTTAGGTTTACATTAAGATAGCAAATGAAGTTAACTATACATATAGAGTAATATCTCTAGAGGAAGCAAAAAAGTTTAAAGATAAGGTAGAGACTATAAGGTTTAGCATAGCCTTGCTTATACCCTTTTATCCAATCCTACAACTAGTTTCTATAGTTATAGAATAGGCCTTCTACATATTTAGGTACAACCTGAACAATATTATATACTATAACTAAATAGAAGAATATAGATTCAAAATTACATATTGCTATCCAGCCCTAATCCAACCATGGTTTACTGTCTATGATTGACCCTAACTTCCTACTAGACTTTACTTCTATTTTCCTAGACCTATAGAGGTTTGTCTTCTTTAAGTATACTGCTATTACTATGAATATTATAATAGTTACTATCTGGCTATATTATTTGGAGGGATAAGAATGTGATTACTTTCTAATATAGTAAATATCCTTGTCCTAGTTGGAAGTAAGGAAGAAGAAGTACTAGCCTATTATAGTCTATTACTTCTAGAGTTTAGGAACCTTCTATTACTTCTAAATCTTAGCATAGGAATCTTAAATATCTACTTACAGCTATAAGATTCTACTTAGTATATTATCTAAGAAGCTCTATATATTTATAGTTATTATAAGGGACCCTTAAGACCTACACTTCTTTACTTATACTACTATCTCTAATATTAATATAGCAGGATTCTATAAAATCTTTAAGGGTCTGTATATATTTAATTACTTCTAGACTATAGCTTACCCTTTTATAGAGAATTGGCCTATTATCTATTAGCTTAAGGCACCTTGTCTTTGCATAAAAGAGTTGAGAATTATATTCTAAAACTGCAACGCTAGCCTTATCTGTAAAGCTACTGCACTTCTTTATAGTATTAGGGGTACTAGTGTCTAGCAGAATAGTCTATAACCTATTACTAACAAACTAAACTACTTCTATAGCTATTACATTTATGTAGAGATAGTTATATTACTACTAGATCTACCTTAACTACCTAGCTGAGCTGGAAGAGACCCTAAGTACAATAGAGTAATACGCAGTAGTTCTACTACAGCTAGTTAGTAGCATTGAATACTCCTTAAAGTAGTAAAGCTATCTGGATTTATTATATATTATAACAGCATTTTTTGGGTAGTACCTACTAATTGGGCTTGTATTACAGCTTATAAAGGTGTTAAATAGTACTCTAGAAAAGGTTATTCAAATTATATAAGTCGCCTGTATATATTATAGAAGTATTATTCTTATATTATCTAGTGGATTAATATTTGTTAATCTAGAGGCGGACATATAGATAAACCACCTAATTATATTCTTAATTATTGTCACTACTTTCTACCCGGAAATTCAATGCTCAATTTCTTAGTGGGCTGTAATAGACAAGGTAGTAGAATTCCTCAATTATAGCGTCCCGCTTATAAGTGCTAAGTTAGAGATACTTACCCTTACTAGGTTCTACGTTAATTATATAATAGTTATATTATACAATTTAAAACTTAAGAATATCTAGCTTACTAATAGTAGCGCATCACTCTAATACTAGACCTAGAGGGTCTTAAAATAGGTTAGGGTTAGATTTATAGACTGGATAACTAATAAAACTATAGAGCTACTAGGAGTATAGCTATTAGACTTAAGTATAAATAATAGTAGAGTATCTTAATAGCAGCGATAGCAGTAATAGTATCTATAGTATCTATTATATATAGGGTGAGTAGGTCTTTACTACTTAGCGTTGTCGCAAGGGATAGATTCTATAAGGTATTCTAGGTTAGGTAGCTATAGTAGCCTCGTAAAGGGAGTGAAGGCTAAATCTTCCTATAAGTGGATAAGCCCCTTAATAAGACCCCACCTAGTTAGTACAAGCTTCAAATCCTATTATATTATAATAACTACCTAACTAGTGTATCTACTTTTAGATGGGGTTATATCCCCCTATATTCCAACGCCTACGTAAAAAAGCTACGTCATCTAAGTACTATAGTTAAGGAATAGTCTAGGCTTATACAACTCCCAATATTCATCTAATACCCTAAGATATTATCTAGTATATTAATTTAGTAACCTTGCTAAACAGTCTTCGCCTTTATATAATAAGACACTTAGTACTACTTCCTTACTCTATAGTACTATTAATATATTAAAAGACTTTATATAGGTATATATAATACTAGAGAAGTAGGGCTTATATTTCTTATAAGAGTAGGTAGTAGGGAGGTAGATACAGTAGGGAGGTAGAAGTAGTAGCTTAAGGAGCATAGTTATGCAATCCTATAGTATTAGGTCCTAGGAACCAATTATTTCAATGCAGCCTAAACTTTCTCTATAATAATATATTAAAGGACAAAGTAGGCCTAGGGAAGAACCTAAGTAGTTAGGTCTATTCGCAGCTCTTGGCCTATCTATATTTAATGTCCCTAAACACCTTCTATTACCCCTAACCTAAACATTAAACTTAACCTTATTAAACCTTATTAAATTCAAGTATTATTAAACCTCAAATATTATTAAACCTTAAACTCTTATTAACCCCTAACTATAACCTTATTAAACCTTAAATATTAATCTTGAACACCTTACTAGCTTTGACCCTTAAGCCCTACTATCTTTAAATCTTATTGCTCTTACAAGCTCATCGCCCTTTAAGCTTATTACTTAAACTATATTACCCTCCTTTTACTATTACAACTTGAATAATAGCTTATAAGTTATTAGAGGTACTATAAAATAATCTAGCTAATACTATTCTAGTCTTATTTTATATCTCCTTCTAGCTTCTTAATAAAGATACCCCTGTAAGCAATAGCAGTAAAGGTAGGGAACTATTTCTAACTAATGTTTTATAGTATAATTCAATCTATTATAGTAACTTTAGCTAGATTAAGAGTAGTTATACTTTAGAAATCAACATGTAGTACACATTTGGTCTATATTATGTTTATTCTTATATTATTAAAATAAAGGACTCTAAAAAACTAGTTAGGATTCTATATAAAGACGTAGATCTTATATACCTAGGGATAGTTATTTATAGGAAGAATGTATTAGCAGCACTCTGAAAGTGGTAAGCTAGAGAAATTTATAATATATACCCCAGAAATTAATATAAGAAACTGGAAAGCAATAGTATAGAGTTTGAATCTTAAAGCAAGGCAGGTTTCCTGGTTCTTGATAATTGACAGTGTTTCTAAATAAAGGAGGATAGCAATAATTAGATATATATACTTTCTATGTTGTTATAGAAGATTAATACTATATATTCTCAGCTAAAACTTAGTTAAAGGTTTTTCTTATATTCCAGTCCTTCCTAATTTAGTATATCTATCTGTTATCTTTTAATAGTCTCTTATAATTCTCCTAAGGAATATAATCATTGTCCTGTCTTTGTAAATAAATAAGGTCTAGCTCTAGAGGGATAAGGTTGTGTAGGTAGAGCTTACTACTAAAATCTGTTCGTACTAGAGCTCTACCACTCTTACTATCTACACTCTGCTAAGTGTTAGGCAGAGCTTTTATAGAGTATCCCTTCCTTCTTAGTAATAAGCTATAAATTAGGAGTATCTTTATCTATAATCTATGCATAAGTTTTAGCACTAGTTAGTTAATCTATACTATAGGATTTACCTCTAACAGTATATTAGTAAGTATACTAAGATATATGTATAGCTAGTTATAGATTATATAGGTAAAGTTGGCAGAGGGATAAAATACTAGACTAGCGTAGCCAGCGTTAAGGGGACCCTACCCTTTTAAGATAGGATAGTGAACACTGTACTTAGTATATATTTATTAAGGGTGCCTAAGACTTATAAATTAAGGTAGTATATTGGATATATACCACTTTATATAATTCCCTTATTATTCGCTTCTCTATATGAATGTATTATAGGCTAGGTAGATATATAAAGATCTAGGAAGGTAGTCTTTTTAATCAACTCCTAATAACCACCCTTAGACCTAAAAGCTATAGATTTGTTTAGCTTATCCTAACCTTTTAGTTATATTAATCCCTCTAAGTGCTCTATCCCCCTTCCTCCTATCTTACTCCCCAACCCCCTTCCTCCTATCCCTCTTACTCCCCCTCCCCTCCCTCCTATCCTCTCTCCTTATCCTTATCCCTCCTATCCCTCTCCTAAACTATAACCTCCGTTATACACCAGGATTGGCGGTAAATATATATACAACTATATTAGTATAAAATATCCCAACTATAAGGGAGATCTAATAGAGAACAAGATTATAGGATTTAAGGTAGTACCTAAAGCTAAAAAAGATACAAAGGTACACTCTATATAAACCTATTTACTTCCAGCCTAACGTAGAAAGGCTAAAATAACCTTAGAAGGCTAGAAGGGTTAAGGTCCTATAGAAGGAGCATTATTTGCTATATAGTTAGTAACTATAAGAATATAACACTCTGTACACAATTGGGAGGTTAAATAGCCTAGATATAACTTATTTATATTTAATATAGATAGATCTCTATAAGGTTTTCTACATAATAACCCTAATATATACTACTAAGTACTACCTTACCTATTGTAATCCACCCCTGTAGCTTAGGTCACAGGTACTCTAGTATATATCTTAGTACTAGGGTGAAATGCAACTAGATACTATTTATAGAATTTCTTCCTAACTTTTCAGTACTTATATATCTATCTCTAAAGAGGGCTAATATAGAGCTTCCCTACTGCTTAGCAAGACGGCTAGCTCTAGCTAGGGCAACAAGTAATAAAGTGCTTAGATATTTATGCAGTCTTCCCCAACAGTTACTTAGTAATAGCGTTTAGCTGCTAAGAGTTCATTAGGATACTACACAGTATTATTAATTCTGCCTAGTCCTCCTAGGTATCAACTTTATTAAGTTTCTCTCTAATATAATACCTAGTGCTTAGAGTTTATATATCTTTAAGGTTAATACTACTATATAAGAGCTATTTTTTACTAATAAAGAACCTTTTAGAGTATATACGTTAGGCATGAAGTACATTTCACCTTTAAGAGTACTACACCTTGCTAATATAGGGATCTACTATAGTATCTTTTCCCTTGCCCTATATTGTATTTTCTTACGTAATCAAGATAAGAGTAGACCCTAGACTAAGATAGAATTAAAGAAACTACTTATAGATCTTATTATATATTATATAGAAAAGCTACTACAAGGACAGAGCAGAGAGGAGTATAAGTACCACTTAAATAATATCTACGCATCCTTATTTCAGTAGAAGGAGGTCTATAATACTGTCCACAACAAGAATACACCTAAGTAGACTTAAGATAAAATAAATGTACTTCTTGCTAATCCTACTCAGTTTAAGAGTTTAAGTTACAATTTCAATGCCTGTATTACCTATTACTATTTAGTACTATACAAGGCATTTGAGATATGTAGTAAATCTGTTAAAGAAGGAATATTATAAGTAGTTAAGGAGTATTACTTAAAGAAGAAAGAAGCTTAATAGTGATAATTAAGCTATCAATTGCAATTCCTTTCAACTATATACATAGCCTTGTCCTAGATATAGCACCTAACTAGAGGCACAGTTGAGACGAATCTATATAATAATTACCCATCTAAGTTATACTAGCTATCTACCTTCTCTCTACCTTATTCCTCTTATATCTTTTACCCTCTTCTTAGTATAGGGCTTCTATAGTTACCTTCAGAGAGATTAGATCCAATTATTAGGAAGCTGGGAGTGAGGGACAAGCCACAATTCATATCAAGTAGATATTCTCTAAAAAGAGCATTAGTATCAAGTTCTATTTATTATAATAAGTATTTCTCTTACATTATAACTAAATTTGTAGGATATCTTTTATATATCTCCTAATACTTTGTATACTATGCCTAAACTATATATCAGAGGTATAAACACTTATAATAAATTTGGGTATAGTTATACATTACTTATAACAGCAGAAAGGGGAAGCTCTAGGAAGCTTTAGGTTAGGCAGGATCGTTACATATTTATTTATTAGCTGAAGCCCGAAGTTTATTATAATAAATATTTGCCCTAAGTACCCCTACTCTACTTACTACTTACAGAAGCCTATATATAGAGTAGTATATTAGCACTATACTGTATATCTGTTAACATTAGCTAAGAAGTATACTTCCCTATATAAAAAGAGCCCTTAGTATAAACTTTACTACTTCTTACCTATATAGCATATGCTCTAGTATATTAACTATTAATAGTAGAAAGTAGCAAATTTAGTTAGTGCAGGTTATCTCCTTTTATGTAAGCAACTATGTATATACATATATTAAGAATTATTAAAGGACTAATAGAAAGGCTATATCTATATATACCTCATTAACTAAGTAGAAGGAGTAGGCTCCGCCCTATTATAATAGTTAGGAAGGCTAGGGAGTGGAGCAGGCACTGTCTAAAATCTACCTATTAGCCCTAGGTTAAGAATAAAGCCTAATATGTAGATGATTTCAAACCTTGCACATTCGAGTCAACTTACTAAGATTTATTACTAATTTAAGACTAGGTTCTATCTCATATCTCCCTAGAACAAATAGCTTCGTGTAAAACAAAGGTAATAATACTACTAGAAGAGAGGTATACAGTAAAGAGGTATGTAATTTCTAATCTACAAGTTTAACTAACCTTATATAAAAATATATGTATATTACTCCTCCTGTCCCCTCCTATCCCTATTCTCCCCCAGTATAAATAGGAATCTAGTAATACTAATTAGTAAAGTTATATAAGCTTTTCAGCTATGCGTAGAGCATAGAGGCTGTATTATAGTATATAGGTATATGAAAACATATAGTATATATAGGCATTGTCGTAGTTATAGCATTATACTCATATAATATTCATATAAAACAATTAAAGACATAGAGTATTTACCTATAGTAATACTTATAGATATTATAAGTAGAGGGCTCTTAGACCTCTATAGAGTAGTACTAAGTGTTATAATACTAGGTAGCAAGGTCTTACTTATAGAGGGAGCTACGCTTAGAGTTAATAGTACTATAGACTTTAGTAGTAACCTTAGTTTTAGTAGGCTTTAGTGCTAGCTAATCTACAATCTCCTCTAACTATAGTTAGGAGACTAACTATATTTACTCTAGAATACGTATAGCAATGTAGTAGGTATAGTCTATAGAGATAAATAGCTTATAAGATTAGTATTAGAGGCTGTAATTAATAGCTTCTAGAAGGCTATAGACCTTATTATAGTAAGTAGGGATCTTAATATAGATAAGCTTATAGTCTTCCTCTTCTATACTATAGGTTTTACCCTTAGTATTATAGATGTACTAGGTAACTTCCTAGGCAAGATAGTAGCTAATATTATAGAGCTTGCTATAAGTATAGTAAACCTTATAGGGGTTATAGTAGTAGGTATACTTATAGGTATATATTTCAAAGTTATATAATACCTATAACTTAGTAGTATTTATAGGATATAAGATAGCGCTTACAGGGTCTTTTAGGAAGCCTACTAATTAATCCTTCTTAGATAATAAAGAGGAAGACCTCCTAGTCTTAGTAATAATAGTATAGTAGTAGATAATAGATAGCATTTTAGTTATAGTAGGTTGAAATGGAATAGCGTATAGCATTTTTCAGGAAGCCCACTTATTGAAGAGGACAATAAGGAAAACTTACTAGACTTAGAGTTCTTAAGCATAGAGCGTACACTAGGGATCTGGAGGATTTAGATTATTAACCCTATATCCCTTAAAACACCTTATTTCACATCTCTCCCCTCCCTACCCCAGTAATGTATTAGAAAGTAGAAATATGTTAAGGCTATACCAATTATCCTGTATATTTATCCCTTAACCCTTTACTAGTCTCTCTGCCTCCTGCCCTACAGTATCCTTAGTTATTTACTATTCTCCTATATTTTAGTAAGAGGAAGTATTAAGGTTAATTATAGTTGGAGGTATATTATAGTTACTAATAGTTTACTATAGTATTTAGTAGCCTAAAGCACTATTACAGCCTAAAGGCCTTGAATTAAATAACCCTTAATTTAAATATACTCTCTAACCTAGGGATACCATCTTAATAGTTGTAGGACTGCTGGCAAAATAGGTTAACAAATTAAGTTTTATATCCATTATTCTACTATCCTGTTATATACTTAGCAGGAACTATATATTTATATAGAATGATTGGTAAAGATAATAATAGGGACTACTAATAACTACATTATATCTAAAGGATATCCAAGATAGCATTTTTCAGGGTTAAGCGTAAAGTTGTATTATAATAGACAAGTATAGCTAATATATAGATGCTGGAGATACTCTTTATAGGTCTTACTAGCAATAATATTGCGTTAATATATACTTAAATATACAGAGGTCACTAAGGATTTCATTATTAATACTGGATATATAGAGGACTTCCCTTAAATAATAGTGCAATTTTAATAGTCTTTAATAGTAACATAGAACTAATAAGAGGGTAAGAGTTCAAAAGCAAGGGCATTAGGTAAATATCTACTACTCTCCCCTTTTAAAAGGATATACTATCCTATAAATATATTATTTTAAAGACTATAAATACATAGGATACAAATTTAGTTAAATAGAGACTCTACTATAGTTTCCCCTAAGCCTACTTCACTAATCTTTGTAAAGAGGGATATATTATCTATAAAGAGTCTAGGGAAGTCTATACTCTTATTAAGGTACTATAAAACTTATTATTTCTACTATAAGATTCTACGCCAGTAGATTTGGTATTAAGATTAGGCTAGAGAAAACCAATTTCTTAGGGACAGAAATGTCCTAATCTACTAGTATTACCCTTGCTAGCAGGACTGGTAGGTCCTAGAGGACTAGATTAATAGTAGTAACCACCTACTTAATAATCTAGTAAACCTATATCTACCTTGCAGTAATATAAAGCCTAAGCTTATTATTATATTATATTAATATTACCTTCATTTAGCTAGAGATAGTAGTATAATATTAGGTTAAACTAAATAATCTACCTATAAGTACAACTCATTAATAACTACCCTAGGGATCCTATTATATAGTTAATACTAATACCTAGTAGCTCCTTAACTAATAGCTTATTAGATTCTTCCTTTTCATATACTAAGTTAATATTAATACTAAGTACCTCCCTATTTCTCTCTGTATATTCCTAGGCTGTTAGTTATAACTAATATAATAAGCCTAGAAAGTTAGGTAACATAGGTACTAAGTGAGCTATCCAACTAAGCGAGCTATCTACCTTACTAACTCTCTCTACCTTTGCAGTAATCTATCTCAATAATATAATAAGATAATATTAATATAGTAAATATCCTAGATTAAGTAGTATCTATAGTATACTTCTTATATATTTATAAGTTATAGCCTATCTCTCTACAGCGTATATAGTGTGCTAAAGCCTACTAGCTTACTCCTAATTACGCCTTGCCTTAATACATTTCCCCCTCTAGCTGCTGCTTAACCTCCTTTTAAGTAATAATATCCTCTCCCTCTGCCTTTGTTAAGGTGCCTTGCTTCTGGATCTGCTTCTTTTTATACTTTTTATGCTCTGTAGCAGCCTTATTTGCCCTCTTAAGACTTGCAATCTACTTACGCATAAGTATAGCTAAGTGTACTATTACCTTAGCGCCCTTTTTGAGCTGATCAAGCGCTGCAATAATAGAGGTAGGTAATAAGTCCTAATGCTTCTATATATAATCACAGATTAGCGCTAATTAAGCCTCTAATTTGCGTGTATTACTAGGTGTTTTAGCTTCCTATAGGGTAGCCTCTAGCGTAGGTAGTATTAGTGTATGAAGCTTTACATTAAGCTTTAATATCACTACCTCTAGATTAAGTAGGACTAGGCTAGTGCCTTGAAAGCTTGCGCAGATATTATCCTTTATAATTAATTAATTATAGGCAGCATAGAAGGCTGGTAGGAATTTGAGCTTACTAATATAATTAATGCTGTTATAGATTAGGCTCTTAATCTAATGCCTATACGCACGCTTTAGTGGTAAGAAGTAGCCTATATTAAGTAGCTATAGGAGGTATAATGAATAAGGCAGTATATAGAGAGTATAGATATTATTGTCCTTATAGATATCTTGAAAGTTAACTAAGTTATAGCTCTTATAGCTATCAAAGATAAGTAGGTAATATACCCTAACCTTCCTGCCCTCTGTATACTTAATAAAGTACTTTAGCTACTTAACTCCTATCTTGTTGGTTATCCAGCTATTATTACTAACTATAATAGCCTAGTTATATAGTATATTATTGCCCTTATACTAGGTAGAGAGGTAGTACTAGCCTATAAAGATGATAAATGGTAGGATAGGCTACCTAGTAGCATTGATTCCCTAGATTATACTAACCTACTTATAATTGCCTAGCTGTACAGCCTTTAGCTAGCTATATCTCTCTAAGCTAGTAATAATAAGATAAGATAATATCTTACCTATTATAAAGCTAGCCTTATTAAAGTTATATATATCCTTATTATAGATACTATACTCCGCCTTAGTATACTATACAAGCTTAAACTAGGCCTTAATAGTCTTAGGATCCTTATAGAGAGCTCTCTGTTAATTATATAGTTAATTGTATTATGTCTTAAGGCTTACAGTCTAGTTAACAAAGTTCTTTAGCTAGTCTCTACTAACTAGTCTACTAGTGCGCTTAGTAAGTAGCTTATTTACTAGATCTTGTATAATAGCTAGAGAGGGCGCAAATCCTTACAAATCTAGGTTAAGTATATATCTCTTAATCACCTCCTCTTCTAGCTTAGTAAGCTTTTTTAACTTTGGCTTATAATTGCGTTATGCAGTAGTTCCAGCGCGTTAACTATGTATTATTGCTCAGGGGATATTATATATTTATACAGCCTCTTGTTCACTCTAGATCTAATTCTAATTAATTACTAAGATAGCTAGGAAGATATCTACTTCGTTATAGGGCGGTTAGGCAATAGTTGGTGGAGCTATTGTAGTTAATAAGTAACGCATTACAAAAAGTTGGTAAGGTGGATAGCTTACTTAGTTGGATAGCTTACTTAGTACCTACGTTAGTAGGTAGGGCATCTCCCAGTTTATTGCTCTTTCCTATATTTCCTACCCTCCCTTAGACCAGCTGCATTACTATGCCTAATAAGAGGATAGCCTAGGTAGAAGGACTAATACGCCTATAATTCAGCAACAACTAGTTTTACTTCTAAGACTCTTTAAAGAAACCTATTAGTCTATCTCTTATAGAAAGATATAGTTAGTTTACTATAGCTTATAATAGTTTAATTCATATATAGTTGACATTTCTTTATTAACATAGACCTTCCTAAATATACTATATATATATAAACTCGTACTATATGCTACATAGAAGTAATATCTCTACTATTTTACATAGGTATTCCTTTATCTATAAAGATGGCTACTCCTATACTAGTCTCTCTAAGTATACTAGATACTAATAACTATATTATCTAGGAACATTATTTAGACAACCTATACTATATAACCTAAGCTCTGTACCTATAACAATAACATAATTACCTTAGACTTATTATCTATATCGATAATTAGAATATAGTTAAAGTTGAGCATAGCTTTAAATCTAACCCATTGTAATATACTCTCTAGCTTGGATTTATTAAACCTAAGAACCTCTATTACTTCCAACAAATTGCCTAAATACTAGATAAACAATTGTAACCTAGACAACTACAACCTAGACCAATTTAAAACCTAGAGGGATACTATAATAGAGTATACTATATTAGATAGTTGCCTTTAGTTATATAGATAGTAGATACTCTATAGCACTGTATTAATATTGAGGTTTAATAGAGTTATATAAAGGATTAGTACACAATAGAGAGATAGTGTCCTAGCTACCTTAGTTATTGATTTAACCATAGTATATAGGATAAGGGGGCGCAATTAAGCGTAGTAGTTTTACTTAATCCATAAGTTTTTAGTAGAACTAATCTATCCTTTATCTTTATATTACAACAAGCCTTCTGAATAACTAGCCCTAGTTACTAAACCTATAATTATTAGTTAGCAATCTATCCTAGAGATAGACTTATTAGTATATAAGGTTATAGTATAGTATAGGGAAGGGTTGAACTGAAATTAGGGTAGAGAGGAGACAAGAGCAAGTTAATAGCTTAAAGACTAAGGTAGGTAGTTAAACTAGATAGTATATACTAGGAGGTCATAAAGTGTACACTTATTAAAGAAGGATATATAGAAAATCCGCAAATATAAGTACCACTCTAAAACCTATAGCTAAAAATGGATTAAGAGGGGAAGCATAATAAGGAGGATTATATTCTAGACCACTAAGGAGTGTAATAAGGGACCCTTTAATAAGCATAGAGGTGGAGAGTGGGGGGAAGAGGAGGAGGGTTGGGAATATAATATAAGTGGCTGAGGACACATTATATTGACTCTAAGGATAGCATTAGATATGATATAGTAAGATTTAAGAGGATAATCAAAGGTAATAGGATAATTCCTATAGATATAACGTTCAGAGCTAGTGTAATAGTAGGACCTAAGTTGATATATCAAGTTAATAGTAGCAAGTGTAAAGAAATCAGAGAGTTCAACTACCTATTAGTTGTGTTTGGGTATTAGGTCTAGTGCTTTGTTTTATACTTGTAAAAGGCCTTTAGTATATACTACTTTAGTAGTAATACTAGGTATTAAAGTTAGCTACCCCTTTCAGATGAAAGAGGTCAGCGTCTACTATTAGTTAGAGTTAGTCTCTATCTATACATTAATTTATTAGGACTACCTTTTCTCTTTACAAGCTATACTATTAAGACTACCTTATTCCCTTTATATACCTCTAACCCCCCTAACTGCTAAAATATCTCTTAAGATCTTATTACGTAAAGCCTACCCAAAGCAGAAACTTTAGATAATTAAACACCTAGAGTCCTACCAGCTGGCATCTAACAAAGAGGATATTTAACTATTAGAAAGTCTAAATAGTGCTATTCCAACTATCTCACAGAATTTCCTAAAGTAGTTAATTTCTAAACTCTTATATTGTACAAGGTGTACATAAGCTTATCCTTTATCTAATTTCCTTTTCCTTCTTCTTTCTATACCTAGTATACTGTAAAAACTAAAACTTATTAGTATTAGAGGCTATGTGCTAGCCTCTTACTCTTCTTAGAAATACTAAAGTAGAAAGTTTCTTTTCTAAAAGCGTAATTATGGTCCTACTATAGGTACCCTAGGACACTCCTTAAAAAGTCACTTATAAGTTATAATATAAGTATAAGTTAACTTTAGAGAGTTCTAATACTAGTATAAGAGTAGCCTACAAAAGTCTAGGATATTAATAGTATAATCTTTGTAAGCTTTTAGTATAACTTAAAAGAAAGGTTTATATATACCTAATATAAGAGTAGCTCCTAAGAGTATAGGATACTAATAGCATATACGTTGTAAGCTCCTAGTTTAACTTAAAAGAATAGCTTATATATACTCTACATAAGAGTAGATTCTAAAATATCTAGGATTAAGATAGTATGTTCTCTCTAAGCTTTAATTCAACTTAAAAAAATATTCATGTATACTCTATAAGAGTAGCTCCTAGAAATAGGGGATGCTAGTAGTATAATCCCCTAAGCCCTTTGGCCGACACATGACTAAAAATAAAATAGACATGCTATAATATCCTGTAGAATGTAATTACAAGAGATACTATATATATCTTCCAACTAAGAATTATTAGACTATTTATATGCTAGTTACCTTTTAGAAAGATTTTAAAAATGTACAAGGATTAAATTATAAAGATTAGACCTTCTACTTTAACTAATAGTAAACTCTTAAGGGTCTACACTGCTTCTTCAAGCTTAAAAATAAAATAGGCTCACTATATATTTGGCGAAATAGTACTGTAATATACCCTATACGCAGCTTAGAGAAAGATTTCTTAATATCTACATATTACTTAACTCAAAGATAAAACAAGAATAGTACATGTCCCATAGGATGGGAGAACTCAAGGATGAATTAGGCACAATACATGTCCCGTGGGATAGAGGAAACAAATATTTCAATTTGAATAAGAGTGGATGGTGGCTGTATACGTAGTGGGAGAGTTTAACTCAGCTGTAATAGCACTATCTAATATAGCTACTAGTGGAGGTTTCTTCCAGCCTGAGAGAAGCTGTGCCAATATATCAATATAGGCTCTAGGGGATGTAAACAGGTGCAGGAGAGTCGATTCTCAGCCATTGGCCATAGCGAAGTGAAGATAAATTGTGCTAATATAGGAGTATATTATCTGATATAGAGAATGGTGCATTTCAACCTTCTTCCATGAAGAGATATATGCTGTCTAATATCTACACCTCTATACCTTCTGCTTCTTTCCTTATATTTATAATCCGTAGCTAACAGGTCCGTTATAAGGCCTTTTTAAACTCCAGAAAGAGATATAACATCTTGAATTTGCAATGCCAAGGGTTAACCTATATAGTTTATATTGAGGCGTACTTAGGTTAGGAAAGATTAATAGTCAAGGGAGGTAAAAGTCATAAGCTCTGTCCTAATGGATGGGAACCACTTTATAAAGTAGGATACTTTCTCTCCCTCTAGTTTGTTATATCTAGCTACTATTAGGCTAGAACTAGCAAGTTAGGTGTAACCTATATAGAAGCCTCAATTAAATAAGTAAGGGATAGTAACCTACCCCCTACTAAAGGGAAGGTAAGATAGAGATTATAGAGATAAACTATATCTATAGGAAAAGTAAGTAGTAGACCTATACTAAGTTAGGAAGCAAGGTAGCTTAAGTTTAAGCCCAGCCTAATATATATATAGAGACGGTCTCTTATATTATACCACCTCTTATTTTACAATCCCTTCTTAATAAGCTGATCTAGTACTCTATTCTTAGTAGTCTTCCTAGAGTCTTTATATAGGATTATTCTACCCCCTTAAGCCTATATTCTCTTCCGCAGTTTTTGATTATTAGCTATTTTTTCCTTTTCTTATACTATCTTGTATTTAAATATTATAGCAAGTTGTATATATAGTATCTACTACTGAATTACTAGTAGATAGAAATTATCCTCTATTCAATTAATCTTGTAGATAAGTTAAAGTATTAGCTTATCTAAGTCTTTATAGATTTCTATAGTAGGAAGCTAGGTCTACTTAATTTATAACCTAATAAGTATAGCAGTTAAGATAGAATATTATATAATTATCTAAAGGACCTAAGCCTTTTCCTTAAGAGTTAAGTTGTAGGCGTTGTCTAAGAGAGTATCCTAAAGATTAAGATAAGTTAGCTTAGGGAGTAATAGTAAATCTTAAGATAAGGCTTCTTTATTACTTAAAGTTATAAGGCTTACTATACTATTAAGATATTTATCTAGTAGTAAGCTAGAGGTAAATAATACTAGCTCCCTAGAAGAGTTACTAGTAAGTTCTTTATAATAGTAGGAGAAAATAAAGGCCCTAAGTAGTTTTTAGAGGTAGTAGCTATAGAGGCTAGGAGGTTTAATATCTAATAGATAGAGTCCTAGGTACTTCTCTAGTACTAGATAGTATATAAGAGTATAAGAGGTGTTATTAGGATTAAAGGGGAGCTATTTAGAGATATTAGTATAGTAAAGAGTAGATTAGAGGGGAATGCACTACCCTAGCCTTATATTATATCTTATATTCTTCCTCTCTACCTACTTAGATTACTAATACCTAATATATTACTAGAGCTATATCTATACTAAAGGAAGTAAACTGTATTAGGTACTAGTTAAAAATACCTAGGACCTAGTAATTCTTTATAGCTGTAGGTAATAACTCTAGATAGTTATTAATATAGAAGGGAAATATAAGGCTATATATCTCTAGGGGTAGGCTTATAAAGTCTATTACCTATAGTACCTATATATTAAGCTTTAAAGATTTAATAATAAAGAACTAGTTACTAGAGTAGATAACTTATAGAAGTATATAGAGGAGAATATTATTAAGCTACTTCCTAGGTAGAAATTACTCTAGCCTATCCTTTATATTATTAATACTTTTATAGCCTAATAGATATAGAGAAAGCTTCTTAGTAAGGTAAAAATTAATGAGGTTCCTAATATCTTAGGAGGTATCTAGGTCTTCTAGAGGTAAATACGTAAGAGGTATATCCTTATTACCTAAAAACTCTAAAATATAGTTATCTAGGATCTTAATTAGCATTATAGTCTTAGGTTAGCTCTCTAAGGAATAAGAGTTATAGAGTTTAGCTCTTAGAATATTAGATAGTAGCTTAAAATCTTCCTTAGTTAAGGTAGTTAGACTATAGTTTCTCTACCCCTTCCTATACTAGGTATAGTCTATTAGATTATCTAGCTACTAGCTTAACTTAAAATTAATAGCTACTACAAGATTAGAGCTATAATTCTTTACTTAATAATAGGTACCTACTAAGGTATATATTATCTGTCTAGGATATTACCTTATAATAGAAAATTCAATATCCCTCTTATATAGCTAGTTTAGGGAGAGTAGAAGGTTAAGGTAGTAAGTAAACTAGGAATAAGGCCTATAATCTAAGAACTTATTTTAAAGGTACTCTTTAAGTATAGATATACTATACTAGTAGATAAAGAGCTAATCTTTTAGGGTACCTATAAGTAGAAGGTTAATAGACCCTATCCCTATATCTTTAATATATAAATTAGCTAGCATCCTATAGTAGGTGCTAATATACTAGTATAGTATATTAATACCTAGGAGAGAGCTACTACCTTATTTAAGTAATTTATTACTAGGATATACAAGATTAGTATATACTAGGTTACTAAAGGGAACTCTAATATAATATAGTAGGTTACTATACAGAGGCTGGTTAATTATAGCCTAGAAATCTTACTTAGGGTTAGCTAGGGGAAGACTTAGTTTAAGTATAAAGAAGTCTAGAAAGATAAACTCTACTTTGTATATAGTATAAAACAAGTGTATAATACCTTAAGAGCCTTTTATATATACAAATCCTAAGATCTTATCTATCTATAGTTTAGTAGTATCTTAAGCTACTTTAGCCTAGTTAACTATAGGTAGTGACTCTACATCTAGTATTAGGTAGCTATAGTCTATAATATATTCTCCTAGAGTAGTAATAGCCTTAGTAATAGTAGATACTATATTCTCTCCTAAATTAGCTACCTTGTATATAAATCACAATAGTTAATATTATAAACTATAGTCCTTATTAGTAGGCTTAGTTATTGCTAGCTGTTCTATATCTATAACAAGTAGTTTTAGAATAACTACTATCTTACATATATCTTCTCTATTAGCTATCTTATATATATCTACTTTATCAGCTATTTTATATATATCTACTTTATTAGTAGGCTTATATATATCTTCTTTATCTATTATCTATATAGTAATAGGCTTATTAGCAGCTTATAATATAAGGAAGAGGGGCTTCTCTACCTATATAGGTGCTCTACTTTATTAGCTTTACGCTGTGCTAATAGTAGGAGCTATAGTAGTACTATTTGTGCTAAGAGTATCTTCTATTACTACTATTAAAACACTATCTCTATTCAGCTTTAAAGTATTTTGCAATTTTCCTGCTTTAGATATAATACTTAAGAGAGTTACATAGAGTTAGTTATAGATAACTTTAAAGTCTTATATAGTATTATTTGCTTATAAGTATTTCCTAGGATATATTAGATAGGATAAGCTATTAATTATATATGTCTCTAAGTCTAAGATAACCTTGTCAATTCTAGCAAGAAATAATTGGGTTTTCTCTTGGATTTAATGGAATTCTTGAAGTGATATAGTTGAATAGTAATAATAGGAGACTTTAATAGGCGTAAGGTACTAATAAACCTTAGTATAGAGTCTATACAGCGCTAAGTTCAGTTCCCTAATCTAGTTAATAAGTACTTATTTCTAGTATAGATAGTAAGTATACTATAGTCTATACTATAAGATAAATACTTATTAGCTAGTATAACTAGGAGGCTATACAAAGGCTAGCAGCTTAAGTAAATTTAAGATTAGCTAGTTAACCTTAGTAATCTACTAGCACTCTAGCACTATGTATTACTAGTACTCTATTATTATACTTTTCTTCTATAGCTATAGTATACAAGAGGTATAGAGGTACTGTATATTAGTTTTACTATACTAGAGAGTTGGAAGATATAATCTATAGAAAGGAATATAAGCTGTATATTTTCTAAGATAGAAATATAGCTCTCTCTAGTATATCTAGATAGGGCCAGGATTACTATCTAAGTATTAAGGGGTAAGGATGAAATTAAGCATCCCTCCCTATCTTTAACTAGCCTATATAATAAAGTGCGCTTTATTAAGGGTAATATATACTTACTAGTATATACTAAATAGGACTAGTAGGAATATCTACTAAGACTTACTAAGACTTGTATAAAGTATTTACCTTATTACTCTATTCCTATTTAACTCTATACCTTACCCTACTACCCCTAAGATATTTTTTAATATATTACTAGGAACCCTAGAATAATACTATAATAACCTTGTTGTATATAAAGGCATATATATTCTAGTATATTAGCCCTCCTAATAGGCTAGTTTAGTGCTGCTAATAGTAACTACAGGTAATTATTATATTAAAGTCTAGTCCTATATAAGTACTACTAATTATACTATAAATATATATAGTATTATAGTTAAGAAGAGTTACTCTGCGCCTTACTAGTAGACTATATTAAAGGCCCTTAATACTATTAACTTTGCTGCTCTAACTAGGAGCATTATATAATACTATATTAGTAATATAGATATATTACCTTAAGGTATAGATAAGGACTATAAGTAATAGGTTATAATTCTAGAAATCTATTAATATACTACTAGGAAGGTACTCTTATACTTTTTAGTTACTTAGTACTACTTATATAATAATTAGGTTAGGGAGATATTTATAGATATTCTAGAGTACTATATATATATAATATTAAATTATATAGAGGTCCTTATAGAGGATACTATAGGCAAGACCCCTTATAGCCTAACTACTTAGGGAGATATTAATAAAAAGGCCCTCCTAGACTTCTATAGAAACTTAGTAAGTAGGAATAGTTATATTAGCTACTTAGGTAATATTAGTATCTGTCTGAACGTAATTCCCTAATTAATTATAATCAATTGATTAGGTGATTAGGATTAGCCTTAGCTGAGGCCTCAGCTGAGGCTAAGGCTCCTAATAAGGCTCCTACCTTAGCTTCGCCTTAGCAGGGGCATAAAAGCTTCCATCTCATCTCACTCTAGACAGTAGTACACAGTAGACAATCAGATTCTTTATACCTACTTACCCTTTAGTACACCCTTCAGGCGTACGTTCATTTAATTAAACCCTAGTCTTCTAATACTAATTAGTCTATTAACTAACCCTGTACTACGTATATAGCTATACAGAGGATTTTGTCCTTAATAGACAGATTTGCAAGGAATAACAAAACTACTACTATATAATAAAGCTTATACCTACTATATATATAGCTATATAGAGAAGGTATAAAGAAGCTTATACTACTATATATATAGCTATATAGAGAGGCTTAAGTAAGCCTT
>ML977581.1:63497-233999 GCA_010015725.1 Amniculicola lignicola CBS 123094
CTTAATATTAATTAATATCCTAAAGGCGCCTTAATATCAATTAATATCCTATATTATAGTATTAATATTAATTAATATCCTAAGGTAGATACTTTGATTACTAACCTATTTTATAACCTAGCGCTTAGATTACCCTAACCCAACTACAACCCTGTACTTGGATTACCCTAACCTACCCTAATACATAGTCTGTGTAACCTGACCCTAACCCTAACCTAGTACTTAGACTACCCCAACCTAACCCTAACCTATTAATGGGAACCACGAACCCATTTCCCAGCCTATACTAGGCTATACTAGATTCTTAAGTTAGGCTCTAAATTCACGGTTATTAGTAAGGTAGTCAAATTCCAACTTCTCCAACTGGCTGTTCTACTATTTTGACTGTCTCTACTATTCTCAACCAACGGTCTCCACCCCCCTAGCTAACCATTTCCATCGTCCCAAGCATTTCCATTGTCCAACCAAGCGTTTCCATCGTCCCAACTAAGCGTTTCCATCGTCCCAACTAAGCGTTTCCATCGTCCCACAAGCCCAATGTGAGCCGATCCCTTGGATAGGCAACATATCCATCGCCAGGTTGGTGCGTTTGCCGGGCTGTTGGCGGCCTGCCTTACAACTTGTTTTATTCTTGGGTCAGAGTGGCTTCTCTTACCTTTGACGCCTTTTGCTGGGAGCTGAGTTCGTGTTCAACCTTGTTACTGTAGGTTGTATCGGCCTTCTGAGTGTGGTTCTGGAATGCGAAGCCTGCAACTGTTAGTACGAACGAGAATTTCCCTACATGGGACAGAACCGTACCTGGTTGAGCAATGTTCAAGGCGAACACTGCCAGGATCACCATTACCGACTCTAGCCCAATAAATAGACCCTCCTCGTGGAAGAGTGAACCCTCGTATCCTTGACCGAGCTCGGCAATACGGTAGCCGCAACGGATGAGGATAAAGAGAATAGATGCCGAGAAGAAAACGCCAAAGATCTTGAGGCGCATCGAGAGGATCTGGCGTTGATCTACTTGCTGAGACTTACGGTACGAGATGTAGCGGAAGAGGTAGTCTAACGCCATAGCGGTGAAGACAGTAAGAGTGAAGACCTGGAACGCCAGACCTGCAAGCGTGATGTACTCCCCCGATTTGTCACTTCCCACCGAAGTCGATGATAACGCGCCGCCCACGGACTGCAAGATCAAACTAAGGATATCGCAAGGCACAAACACCCACACGTATATCTTGGCCGGAAACCTGCAAGCTTCGGAGCCCAAAAAATTCGAGACCCTGGCGAGCGTGACGTAGATGGCGGCGGCGAAGAAGACGGGCGAGATTGTAATGCAGCAGATCTCGATGATGAAGCCGTTAAAGGAGAAGGGGTTCTGGTACAGCAAAATGCGCCCGGCGTAACCGATCATCTCGCCGATGCAGCCGACCGCCATCATGCTGGCGAAGAACCAGGTGTGGTAGCGGATGCCCTGGGCCAGGTGGATGAACATGGAGACGCCGAAGAGGGCGATGAAGGCGATTTGCACACTGAGGGTGGGCCGGTAGCCCTGGAGGGAGGCTTCGACGGGGCATAGGGCGAGGGTGCAGTTGGCGTCGGGGCCGAAGGAGACGAGGTACTGGGAGGGATCATTTTGGCCGGTTACTTCGGGGGACGACATTGCGGTAATAAGGGGGGGGTGGAAGATGCGTTGAGTCGAGGGTGGAATGGACGAGACTCGACTTAGGGTTAGGAAGTGTTAGGAAGTGTCGGAGTGACAGAGGCAGCAGAGCTGCTAAAGAAAGGCGGAGAAGGAAGGTAAACTGGCTTGATTCGTGGTAGAGCAAAGTCGTAGCGGGCTAGAGAAAGTAGATCAATAAAGAGTGAGTGAATGCCAGAGTGTTGTGAGCTGAGATGGAAAACCAGACTATGGTATGATGCAAGTGCAGTGTTGGTAGATCAAAACTGATGCCTGTCGCACGACGCGTCGACCTTAGGAAGGAGACATACGCATATCCGCCGATTGCGTGTCGCGGCCATCAATTAGTGTTAATAGCCCCGAGAGGGGCGTAGTAGCAGGAATTCACCGAAGCACCGACTGTTATTGGTCGAAAATCCGCCGATGCTGCACCACCGCAGGATGCTGATCCCTGGGGCTGGGACTGCGAGGCGCTGCTGAAGGAGGGGACCTGGCGGCACGGCTATTTCTAGGAACTCTTAGCTGACGACGCGTAGGCCCCCCCTCCCCCTTAGATTGGTTTCGCTGTGGAGGCGTGGTAATTATATTGTCCGGTACCTCACTTCCCTAATACAGTAGATTAATCTAATGTTGCCTGGCGGCACCTTGGGTTGAATAGGTTTCGAGCTTATTTGAGCCTAACAGAGATGAGCTCAGTTATTCTAGAGATATCTAGAAGCCTGCATAGACGACTAAAGTAGAAGTATTTAGCTATATCTCTACCTACTAATTTAGTTATAGCTAGTATATCTTAGTAGTATCTTAGTAATAGTATATAGTCTCCTTAAGCTCGTAGCTTCTACAATTAACCTAGTTTCACTCCCTAATACCTGATCCCTATAGTGGTTGCTATCCTCAACTTTGTAATCCTTCCAACTGTAACAGAAAGAGGCTCTGCAAAAGGAGATACAGCACCGGATTGCTGATATGGATAGAAAGATGCGCAGAACTTGTACGATCAAATGAAGGTTCTCTTCGAGGTATATAAGTGGTAGTTCAGATTTATTACAGATTTAGCCTATTGCACAGTGACGCTGGACCTGATGATGAGGTCGATAAATTTGATCGCTTGCGATATTCCCGAGCAATCTCCTTTGACGATTTGTTTCCTCTTCCAACTTCAAGATAGTACAAATCATGCGCATCCTTGTCGAATGCCAAAAAGCAGAAGATGTGTCACCAGCGTTGGTGAGGTATCGCATTGCTCCTCCAAGTTGTGGAGTGTCTTCAAGTCATCTCGCCGAATTCTGGCTCAGTGACCCGCGGCTTTTCATGCACCAATCGATTTGCCTCTTCCACTCCCAAACCCGTCTTGTGTTCAACATGCTCATCAGAAAGTTCCTCGTTTCCAACGAGGAAAGATGCAATGAGTCCAATTCCGGAAAGAACGACGAAGAAGATCCACATATCGGCAAGACTGTCCTTTACAGCCAACCTGAAAATGTTCTGCTGGGCCGGAGTGAGCTGTGCAACGAGTTCCACAGATCCAGCTGCGCCATCCCGTGCAATTGCTTCCGCCATCGCAGGGCTGACTCCAGAAGCAATGAGACGACCGCTTTGTGCCGAGAGTCGGTTCTCAAGAATGACGCCGCCCAGGACGATGCTGAAGGCGGCGCTGAGTGCGCGGATTGCACTGGCCGCGGAGACGGCGACGGCCGCGTCGGCAGGTGGAAACCTTGCTTGCAGGGCAATGGTCGGTGCCTGAAAGTTGGGACCCAGGCCGACGGCGATAATCAGTTGATAGATGATGATCTTTGGCCAATTGATTTCTGCACCGAAATCGATCAACAGACCGGTGCCCAGAGTGGAGAGAGCCATGCCTGCAATGATCATGTATAAGTACTTTCCCGTCTTCCGCATATAAAGACCTGTCCCGATGGTGAAGAGAGCCAGGGGAATAGCGAGAGGAAGGGACCAGACCGCCGAGTCAATTGGTGTTGCTCCAACAACTACCTGGAAGTAGAACGGGACAAAGTAGGCCGTGCCGTACAAAAGGAATCCATGCGTGAGATCCACCACGAATAGGGCGATAATAGGGCCAGTCGTGAACAGTCGTAGAGGGAGCACCGGATAACGGGCCAGCTTCCACTCGATGCCAACAAAGATACCACAAACCAAAACGCCGAAAAGTATCAAACACACGACAATGGCAGAGCTCCAAGGATACACCTCACCGCCATACTGGAGGCCCAGGAGAAGCATAAAGACGGAACCTGTCATAGCAATCGATCCCAGCCAATCAACAGCCATTAAACCTTTGATAATTTCGGTACGGGGATCGTGAACGTGGAGAAAAAAGACCAGGAGGGCAAAAGCGATTCCCTGAAACGGTAGGTTGATGTAGAAGCACCATCTCCAGCCGATATTTTCCGCAAGTGCTCCACCGATGATAGGACCAGAAGATATTGCGATAGCATATACCCCACCGAGAATGCCAAAATATAGTCCGCGCTGTCTGGGAAGTGGGTCAGCGCATTCTAGGGAGCAGTTTCTGGAGGCATATAGTAACTTTTAAGCTGGAATTTCCAATGTCACCTACCTTGGACTGACGAGATCTCCTATTAGAATTGTCACGATGAGCAGCACGCCGCCGGCTCCAGCACCTTGAATGGCACGCCCAGCAATAAGCATGGCAATGCTATTTGCCACGGCACAAATCAAGCTTCCAATGAAAAAGACGAACGTTGCCAGTAACACAATTGGCTTGCGTCCAAAAATGTCGCTCACCTTGCCCCAAAGCGGAGCCAAAGCGGACTGGGTTACGAGGTAAGACGAACCAACCCATGAGTAGCTGATTTGAGAAGCCTTGAAGTAGGCAGCAATTGTCGGCAAGGCGGTTGTGACGAAGGAGATGTCAAGAATAGCAAGGAACGACGTGACGCAGAGTGCAATCATGATGGGGATCATGTTTCTGCGTGGCGTGTAGTCCTCCCCGCCTTCATCTTGTGATTGAATTTCCGCATTTTCAGACCGAGCCTCTGAAGTTTCTGGTTGTTGCATCGTCCTCTGATGTTCTGAGTTGCTCGACACAGCTGAAGCCATGTCAAAGCGCCGCAATAGAGTTCGGGGCAAGAACGGGGAAAGGAGAAGATTATCCGGTGATTCGTGTGACAGCAGCAAAGGGACACTTTTCTGATGTTTGACCGAGTTGGAAAGGTACTGGGAGAGACCATTTGATCTGGATATGCGGCTGGAGATGAATTGTCATTATTCTAGATTATACTGTCCACATAAAGTGATCTCGCGCTATGGGTTTCCTTGGTCTCTCCGACGTTCGGCGCTTTTCAGCCATTCAGATGAGGAGCTCCACTGACGATGACCGGCGACCTCAGCCTGCCCTTGGGCTAGGCTAGGCTGAGTAAACAATTGAAATAGAATAAAAACCAACAGCAGTGCCACCAACAGCAGTGCTAAATCCTTCCTATATATTGGGCTCGATTCTGCCCCGACCCTTGCGATTCCTATTGTGCAGATAATCTCAGACGACTTCCGTCCGTGTTCTGCATCTAATCCAACCTCACGTGATGTCTTCGGTCACGTCCACCTTTGCACTCCCACAGCGCCAGAATGCCTTGGTGGTTGCCGGCCCGGGCCAGCTTTCTCTGCACCAAGATGAGCCTCTGCCTCATGTGGCCCCTGATATGGCCCTTGTTCGCACTGTTGCTGTCGCTATTAATCCCGTCGACGCCAAGATGCTCGATTACAGTCCAGCAGTGGGCGCCATTCATGGATGCGACTTTGCCGGGGTCGTTGTCGCACTCGGGTCAGACGCTCCGCGTCATCTTTCCATCGGAGACAGGGTTGCTGGAGCAGTTCATGGGAACAACTCGCTGGAGCCCCGTGTTGGTGCCTTTGCACAGTACGTTGGAGCGACCGCTGAGCTGCTCCTCAAGATTCCTGACACGATGACTTTCGAGGAGGCATCCACTCTCGGCATCGGCTTGGCCACGGCGGGTCTTGCCTTGTTCCGCGAATTAGAGATCCCCGTGAGTCTCGGGCGTCTGATCGACAGGGCCGGGCCGGATTATTCAGATGTCACACCGATACCGAATGCGGCCTGGGTCCTTGTATCTGGAGGCAGCACCGCCACTGGCACGAGGGCCATTCAACTTCTCAAGCTGTAAGTGGAGCTCTTGAGCGTTCGTCCGACTGAAAACGGCTCGCTGATGACAGGACTTCCGACTCTGTAGGGCAGGATTACGGCCAATTGCAACTTGCTCGCCGTCGAATTTTGCCCTCGTGCTTGGATTCGGGGCCGAAAAGACGTTTGATTACCGCAGCCCGGACTGCGCCAAAGAGATCCGCGCCTACACACGCAACGGCCTAGCGTACGCGCTCGATTGCGTGTCCGAGTCCGACAGCGCCCAGCTATGCTATGGCGCAATTGGAAGGGCTGGCGGGCGGTATTGCGGGCTGGAGCCCGTCCGCCAAGCCGTGGCAGCGACGCGCCCGTCGGTCCGCGCTTCATGGCTGATGGTCCTAACCATGTTCGGCCGTCGCGTCGCATTGGATGGTGAGTACGCGCGCGAAGCATCGGCTGCAGATCGAGCCCTGACCGCCAACATCTTTGCGGCGACACAAACATTGCTGGATACCGGTCGCATCAAATCTCACCCAGTCAAAGTCTTAGCCGGCAGGTGGGCTGGTGTCATCCAGGGTGTGGACAGGATTCGTACTGGGGCCGTCTCAGGACAGAAGCTGGTTGTCCGCGTCGACTGATACGCGTCATGAGGTGTATGATAGTAGATAAATTACCATTCACATACCGACCATCTTGAACCACGAAAATGGAAAGCAGTTCAACTGGACCGGCCCCGGCCAAACGAGCCTCATGCGATCGCTGTCGTCTTCAAAAAATCAGATGCCCTCGACCGGATTCGGACGATTTGAGCAGCTGTGCCAGATGCCGATATCTGGGCGTACAATGTGTCTATAGCGCGCCATTGCCAAAGGGACGGCCAAGCGGAAGCAGGAAGTCGACCAGCAAGAGCTATACAACGCCCAAGGAGGTACCTCTTCTGCCTCAGCCCTCGCAAGCTACCCCGGAACCAATAGACAACCAGGAACTGATATCTGACGAGCTCCGATTAGCACTGGTGTCTCAAGATTTTAGCCATCCGGCAGGGACCTGCTTTCAGTCGGATCCATGGTCCTTGTTGGAAGCAACATACACCTCAAGTGCCTCATCTGCTGAGCTATCCCACGATGACATTTTCACAAATTCAATGCAGCAGCTGGCAGCGCTAAGTTGCAACCTCTATACGCTTCACACCACGTGTCGTAACGAGACGGCCAGCCTGGAGCTCCAGCCCCAGCTCGTCTCTCATACCAACGCCTTCAATTCCTTGGCGACTTTACTGGGAGCCCTCCCGAGCCGTGAAGGATACGAGATATACACGGAAGCCTGTCTCGCATCAAAGAGCCTGCTCCTGGTCATGTATCAGCTTCACCTCTTCGACTCTCCGAATGATGAGCTTTTACCGGCTGCCCTGCGGCATCTTCTCTCTGCGTGTTATGTCCAACTCCTCCACGTGCATACGATTCTGGTCAGGCTAATGTCTTATGAGGCGCCCAACTCATCGGACTTTCATCAAGGCGACCCTTTCTCCTTCGCCGGACTTCGCCTAGTAGTCATCTACAACCTTGTCAAGCATCTGCTCGAATACATGCGCCGTGGCTATGGTGCTATTGGTCTGACAGTGGCACGATCCGGCTCTCAGCCAACTACATATACGGGATCTCACGAAATCAGTCAGCTTGAGCACAAGCTATGGAACGACCTCCAGGAGTTGGAAATCTTTCTTTCTCCAAGGCTGCAGACTCCTTCGGTTCATTAGTCTGCTGAGTGGCTTGTAATGACTTTTCTTGCCGCTTCGGATGTTTAAACAGCCAATGAAAAGAAAGGAATCGCTTTTCTAAAAGAAAGAGTATCTTGCTCCGTGATATCGCTCGCTCCATCAAATTTGTATATACTTGAGAAGAAGGACGTGGCAGCTACTTGGGTCCTCGCATTCGGTTCCAATATCGTCGAACTTGTCATTCCCTGTAATTCACATCATCTATCATTCATCTTTGTACAATATGGATTATCAACAATCTGAGCCCATCGCTATTGTCGGCAGCGGTTGCCGTTTCCCCGGTGCTGCCAATTCTCCTGCTGCTCTCTGGCAGCTGCTAGAAAGTCCACGTGATATCTTGACGGAGATACCTAAAGAACGTTTTGATGTGCGAGGCTGGTACCACAAAGACGGGGATCACCATGGCACGTCCAATGTTCTACACTCCTACACCCTGGAAGAGGATCTTACCAAGTTTGATGCCAACTTCTTTGGCATTAGTGCAGGTGAGGCTGAGTCTATTGATCCTCAGCAGCGCCTCTTGCTAGAAACTGTCTACGAGGCCCTTGAAGCTGGCGGCCACACCATCCAGTCTTTACGTGGCTCTGACACTGCCGTCTATGTTGGTGTTATGGGAGGGGACCATGAAACCAGCCTTCTCAGAGATGCCAACAGTCTACCAACATACTTTGCGACTGGCACATCGCGCGCAATTCTCTCAAACCGAATCTCTTACTTTTTCGATTGGCGTGGACCGTCTATGACTATCGACACAGCATGCTCTTCGAGTATGATCGCTGTGCATAATGCTGTTCAAGCACTACGGTCTAATGACTCGAGAGTTGCTATTGCATGTGGCAGTACTCTGCTTCTAGGCCCTGGTAAGCTGATTCTGCACACCGAGTAAATCAAGCTAACGGATTCTAGAAATGTATGTGGCCGAGAGTAATATGCACATGCTGTCGCCCACAGGCAGATCCCGCATGTGGGATGCCGATGCTGACGGCTATGCTCGCGGCGACGGTATCGCGACCGTTGTTCTTAAGAAGCTGAGCGACGCTCTTGCTGATGGCGACCACGTCGAATGTATCATCCGTGAGACTGGCATCAACCAAGATGGCCGCACACAGGGAATCACTGTACCAAGCTCGGAGGCGCAAGCTGCACTTATCCGCCGCACCTATGCTCGAGCTGGTCTTGACCTTGCAAATCCCGCCGACAGACCCCAGTTTTTTGAGGCACATGGTACCGGTACCAAGGCAGGAGACCCTAAGGAAGCAGCCGCAATCCACTCCGCCTTTGGAGGACGACTTGACAGTGATCCTTTGTGTGTTGGGTCGATTAAGACCGTCATTGGTCATACGGAGGGTGCTGCCGGAATCGCCGGTCTACTCAAAGCGTCGCTATCCCTTCAAGCTGGCGTCATTCCCCCAAATCTGCTGTTCAATCGCCTTAACCCGAGCATTGAACCTTTCATTCAGGGCCTGCAGGTTCCAACTCATGCAAAGCCATGGCCTGCCCTGCCTAAAGATGCTGTGCGAAGGGCAAGTGTGAATAGTTTTGGCTTCGGCGGCGCCAATTCTCACGCCATCTTGGAGAGCTACCAAGCACAGGTTGACAATGCTAGCAGCGCCCTGGTTGTACCGGCTACTCCTTTTGTCTTCTCCGCAGCGTCAAACACCTCGCTCGTTTGCAGTCTGCAGGCACACTTGGACTATCTAAAAACCAACCCAGTCAACATGCGGGATCTTGCCTGGACGCTCCAGCAGCGTCGTTCTACTTTCTCGCATAAAATCGCATTCTCGGCTCCTGACGTCGAAAGCTTGATCCGGAACATCGAGCTCAGACTCGAAGAGTACGAGGATAATAAGTCGGACGCGAACATTGGCGTCCGATCGAGTTCAACCCCTCCAAAGGTCCTTGGTGTCTTCACTGGTCAGGGCGCGCAATGGCCAGCCATGGGTGCTGAACTAATACGTTCCTCCGAATTTGTTCGCCGCCGATTGCAGGAGCTTGATGGTGCCCTTGCAACCTTGCCAGCTGCAGACCGACCGACCTGGAAAATTGCTGATCAATTACTCCTTGATGCCAAGTCGTCTTGTATCACCGAAGCCGCCTTTTCACAGCCGCTGTGTACAGCAGTCCAAGTTGTGCTCGTCGACCTCTTGCGCAGCGCCGGGATTATGCCAAGTTCTGTCGTGGGCCACTCCTCTGGTGAGATTGGTGCGGCATATGCTGCAAACTTCATCAATGCCCGGGATGCTATTCGAATTGCCTACTACCGTGGCTTGTACGCGAAGCTTGCAGGCGGCTCGACCGGACAAAAAGGCGCTATGCTTGCTGTTGGAACATCTCTCGAAGATGCCACCGAAGTGATTGAGCTTGACGCTTTTGTTGGACGTATCGCGGTCGCTGCACACAACTCGCCAGCAAGCGTTACCTTGTCGGGCGATGCAGATGCTATCCTTGAGGTCAAGACTGTCTTCGAAGAGGAAAAGAAGTTCGCACGTCTGCTTAAGGTCGACACCGCTTACCACTCACACCATATGCTGGCTTGCGGCGATGCCTACGTCAAGGCTTTGCGTGCGTGCAAAGTTGAAGTTAACCGAAACCGCGATACCTCTGTGACCTGGTACTCCAGTGTGACAGGTGGTGAGGTCATGGAGCCGACTACCCTGCTTCAAGATTTATACTGGCGTGACAACATGGTAAACAGGGTCTCCTTCTATGAAGCTGTGACGGCAGCAGCTCAAGCTGAGAAGCCGACTCTTGCCATCGAGATTGGGCCTCACGCTGCTCTCAAGGGCCCAACACAGCAGAACATTGCCGAAACTGGCCTCAACCTTCCCTACACCGGTTTTATGTGCAGAGGTCTCAACGACGTTGAAGCATTCGCCGACGGTCTGGGCTATATGTGGACCCAATTCGGCCCTGAGGCTGTTGACTTCGCTGCCTTCGAGCGACTTTTCCTTGACGCTCCGCAGGCCAAGCTCGCCACTGGTCTGCCTTCCTACCAATGGGACCAAAAGACCCACTGGCAGGAGTCTCGCATCGCACGTAGGATGAGAAGTCGATCGGACCCATTCCACGAGTTGCTCGGTGTACCACATGTGGACAATACTGAGCTCGAGCGTCGCTGGTCGAATGTGCTCAAGATCTCAGAGGTACCTTGGCTGACGGGCCACAAGCTGCAGGGTGAGCCGGTCTTTCCAGCAGCTGGCTACGCCAGCATGGCCTTTGAGGCAGCCAAGTCTATCATTGGAAACAGGCCTATCAAATTGATCGAACTGCGAGATCTGGTCATCGGAAAAGCCATCACCTTTGGAGGCGAATCCGATCCTGCTGCTGAGACTCTGGTAACTCTAACGAATATTACTCCAAGCAAATCGAATTTGAAAACTCGGTCAGCGAAATTCTCCGTTTACTCCGCTGCTATCAAGTCGGCGCGAGACCTTGAAGTCAACGCCAGCGGTACAATAAACGTCATCTTCGGTGAGCCTTCGATGTCGGTCCTGCCACCAATCCAGCTGGATGACTCGAATATGACCGAGACCGACTCGGAGAGGTTCTATACTTCCCTCTCAACCATTGGGTATGAATACTCTGACTCTTTCCGCACCATGGCAAACTTGAAGCGCAAGCTCAATCAGGCTACTGCTCTGATATCTAGCTTCGACTACGGTGATGAATCTGAAAGGTTAATGGTTCATCCCGCGCTGCTTGACGTGGCTTTCCAGAGTGCTATCTTGGCATACTCGGCGCCTGATGATGGACGCTTGTGGTCTTTGCACGTCCCAACGTCCTTCGAGTGTATCCGCGTGAATCCAGAACTCTGTGCTACCCTAACTTCGCACTCAATCCAGCTTCCGGTGCGAGCTCAACTCCTTGCCCCTGAGGCGAACGCTGTCGACTCGATTCGTGGCAATCTAGACATACTCAGCGCCGACAAGCAACACGCTATGATCCAGGTCCAGGGCGCTGCTGTTGTGCCTGTCTCGATGGCCACTGTTTCCGACGATCGCACTGTTTTCTCATACAACAAGCTCGGCGTCGCAGCTCCAGATGGAGAACTGGCTCTTGGCGAACTGAAACCATCAACGAATGACATGGAGCTTGGCACTGTTCGTGAAAGACTTGCCTTCTTCTACTACAGAAAGTGGATCCACGAACTTACTGAGGCAGACTGGACGAAGTCTGAGTGGCATTTTCAACGCCTGCGGGATTCGATTAATTGGACCTTTTCTCTCGTTGATGCCGGAAAGCATCCCTATATCCAGTCAAAGTGGCGGAATGACACCCAAACACAGATCGATGCTCTCTTCGAAGCGCATGCTGACTCCGTGGATTGCCGCTTGGTGAGAACCGTGGGCGAGACTCTTCCATCTGCCGTTCGACGTCAGTCAACGATGATTGAACATATGATGAAGGACGGCTTGCTGGACGAGTTTTACAAATATGGCCTTGGCTTTCAGGTTTACAACGAGTCCTTGGGCAGAATGGTCTCCCAGTTCACGCACATCTATCCAAGAGCCAATATCTTTGAGGTCGGTGCTGGCACAGGTGGCGCGACCAAATTCGTTCTCGAGACCATCGGTAACACCTTTTCCACCTACACGTACACAGACATCTCCAGTGGCTACTTTGAGAAGGCCGCTGAGGCGTTTAGCGACTGGAAGGATAAACTGATCTTCAGGAGCTTTGATACCGAGAGAACACCTGAGTCTCAGGACTTCCAGGAAGGCACATACGATCTCATCATTGCTTCCAACGTCCTTCACGCTACCGAATCGATGGAGAGAACACTCAAGAACGTTCGCCGTCTTCTCAAGCCTGGCGGATACTTGATGTTGCTCGAAATCACCAACAACAAGCTTGCTGCGTTCACTTCAATGTTCGGCGGTGTTTCAGGTTGGTGGGCTGGCTGCGAAGATGGGCGTCCTTATGCTCCTACCATGCCTCTTGAGGCTTGGAATACTGTCCTTCGCCAATCCGGCTTCTGCGGAGTTGATTCAACCACCCCCAATCGTGATCAACTGGCCTGGCCGTTCTCGGTCATCTCAGCACAGGCCGTGGACAATCGTGTCAATTATCTGAGGAAGCCTCTCAACCGTTTATCGAACGCCGCACAAATCTCTCATCTCACGATCATCGGTGGCAAATCATTGGAAGTGGCTAAGATCGCCGAGGACATCGCCGACATTGCCGGACTGAGGTGTCAATCAGTTGAGTCCTTCGCAGACCTAATCAGCGCTCAAAGCTCTGCTGTTCCCGGACAAACTGTTATCTGTCTCTCAGATCTCGAAGACCCAATGTTCAAGAGTCTGACACCTGAGAAGATGGATGCTCTCAAGATCATGCTGGAACATTCTCAGACATTGCTCTGGGTTGGTCGCGATTCTCGCGACCGTCCTTATCAGCAGGCCATGGTTGGTTTCCTAAGGTGTATTATCCATGAGATGCCCGACCTCTCGGTACAACATCTTGATATTGCCTCTGGCCTGAATGGAGTCTCTACATTGATCATGGAGGTGGCCCTGCGTCTGCATACCGTGAGCCAGTGGGAAGCTTCTGATGCCCTTGATCAACAGTTGTTGTACACTAAGGAGACCGAGCTCATGTTCCAGCTTGGAAGCCTCTACGTACCACGCATGCTTCCTGACCCTACGAGGAATGATCGCATTAACTCTCAAAGACGCTCAGTTGCTAAACACGCCAGCCTGAAGTCGGATGTGATCTCCATCAGTGAAACAGGCTCCGGTTTGCCGGTCTTGAAGGACGTTCCATTCTTCAGTAAAGGTAATGAAGGTAAATTCGCCATGAAGACGTGCGTTTCGACTCTGTCGGCACTGGGTATCACTGCCGGACTCTATTTGTTCGCCAGTGTGGGGCTTGAAATTTCGACATCCAACGCCGTCATCGCCCTTTCTTCCTCGAACTCGAATAAATCCTACCCAGTGGTCACCATTCCTACAGACATACGGGAAGACCCAGCCGATCTTCTGTCTGTCATTGCGGCGGAACTTCTGGCGGCCCGCATGCTCTCCACAGTTGTTGTAGGGGCCAAAGTCCTTGTTCACGAGCCCGGTACTGGTTCCCTCGGATCTTCCCTTGCGCAAGCTCTCAGGAGGCAAGCATCCGCCAAAAAATTCGAAGTCATTTTCAGTACCTCTAGGGCGGACGACGATCCTTCTTGGCTCAGACTTAGCCCCTGGATGCACGGTCACAACATCAAGCGCCTCTTGCCCACTGGAGTCACTAACTTTTTGGACCTGGCAACTGACGATGAGTCCAAGGAAGTATCTGCTCTTATCCAGCAAGCCCTGCCAGGTGTTCAGTACACTGGCTCGAAAGATCTTTGGCGTGCGACAAGCTCAGGTCTCTTCCAAGACCAGGAGAAGCTCATCTCCCTTCTGAAGAATGCTGCTACAGCCGCGGGACAGCACGTGGCTAGCCATAAACCAACAGAGCTTTCCCTGAGCCAGGTTACCGATGTTAAGACACCTTTGCATCCTGCCACCCTTGTTGATTGGACTGCCGAAGACACCGCTCCTGTAATTGTCGACACCATTGATGCGACACTCCTATTCTCGGCTAACAAGTCCTATCTCATGGTCGGCCTGACTGGTCAAATTGGTCAGTCGCTGTGTGAATGGATGGTTCGGAACGGTGCGCGAAACATTCTGTTAACTAGCCGTCATCCTAGTGTGGACCAAAAGTGGCTTGATTCTTTTAGGGTTTACGGTGCTAAAGTCGCAGTCTACGCTATGGACGTAACAAACAAAGCCAATGTTATTCAGGTCGTCAACGACATTCAGGCATCCTACCCGCCGATCATGGGCGTCGCCAATGCTGCGATGGTTTTGAAAGACACTTTGTTCTCGCAGATGTCATACGAGCAAATGACCGACGTCTTAAGACCAAAGATCGATGGTACTAATTGGCTTGATGAGATCTTCTACGACACTCCACTCGACTTTTTCGTATGCTTCTCTTCGACCTCCTCTGTCGGTGGCGTTTTTGGTCAAAGCAACTATGCAGCTGCTTGTTCCTACATGACTAGCCTGGTCCGACAAAGGCGAGCTCGCGGCTTGGCTGGGAGTGCCTTCGACATTGGCAGAGTCGCTGGTATTGGCTACATTGAGCGTGCTTCTCAAGTCGTCCAAGAACAGTTTGAAAAGTACTCATACATGCCGCTTTCGGAAACAGACCTGCACCAGATGTTTGCCGAGACAATCTTCGCTGGTATTCCGGAGATGAACCTCGAGCCAGTCATAAGTACCGGTATTGAGCGAGTTCCTGCGGATCGCAAGCATCTTCCTCCTTGGATCCTGTACCCACGGTTGTCTCACTTTCTCATTGACACGCAGGCGACGAACACCGTTGCGGATTCCAAACAAACAGTTCAACCAGCTCGCGAACAACTGATTGAAGCCACGACTGCGGAACAAGTTCTCTCCATCATCACGACCTGCTTCGCGGCCAAGTTGCAGATCGTCCTGCAGCTGACAGACGAGGAAATGGATATGAATGTCCCGCTTGTGGAGATCGGCATCGACTCTCTTGTAGCTGTCGAAGTTCGTTCCTGGTTCTTGAAAGAGCTGCAAACGGATATGCCTGTTCTGAAAATTCTTGGTGGTGGAACTGTCTCTGACCTTGCGGAGCAAGCCTCTAAGAAGTTACCTGCGGAGCTCGTTCCCATGCTCGGCGATACAGCCACTCCATCAATTACGAAGGCCGAGAAGGAAAAGCCTGGACAACGCCCGCTCATGCACCAAGAGGTCTCGTTCGTTGCTACCAGCGCAAGCAAAACGGAGAAGATCGCTTCTTTGGAGCGCCCTACCCTCCAGCACGCTCTTTCTTTCGCTGGCACCGCTACTACTACGGACACGCACTCGAGGGCGGAATCAGTTTCGACGCCGCCATCGAGTGTCGGCGGAAACTCGTCATTCTTAGACTTGGGAGCAATTACAGAAAGTAAGGAGCTTAGAGAGTTCAGAGTCTTGAGAACAGAGCCGATGTCTCTGTCACAGTCACGCTTCTGGCTTCTCGATCTCTTCCTCGAGGATCGTACGGCTTCTAACGTCGCCTTCCAGTACCAATTGAATGGAAATCTTGAGGCCGATAAGCTTGCACAAGCGCTTGAGCTCGTCGCCATGAGACACGAGTCTCTCAGAACCTTTTTCGTCAATGACGTTTCGCAGCCTGACATGGCAGTCCAAAGCGTCTCCGATACAAATCACGTCAAGCTAGAGTACCGAACGATCAACCATGTCGATGAAGCAGCTCAAGAATACGAGATCCATAAGAGACACGACTTCGATTTGGGTAAACCTCAACTCCTCCGTATGACCCTTCTTACGCTCAATACCATGACGCACTACCTGCTTGTCGCCTACCACCATATCATCATGGACGGTATCAGCTTGCAGGTGCTGCTGTCCGATCTGGAAACAGCATACAATAGCACACCATTGGGTCCTTCACCAATGCAATTTCCCACCTTCTCAGTGAACCAAAGCAAGGCGCTCCAAGCCGGTGAAATGGATTCTGAGCTTGAATACTGGAAGGGTGTCTTTCATGACTCACCAGCTGTGCTTCCACTTCTTCCAATGGCCATAAGGAGTTCGCGTGCACCCATTTCTGCTTTCAAGAGCAACGAAGTCTCGAGGCGAGTCAACCCAGCCGTTGGGCAGAAGGTCAAGGCTGTTGCTAGAATGTGCCGTTCGACAAACTTCCACGTCTATCTCACCGTCTTCCGCATCCTCCTTGCCCGATTGGCTGACGCTGCTGACCTCACGATCGGTATCGCTGATGCCAACAGAACCGACGACGACACCACTAGAACAATCGGTCTTTTCCTTAATCTTCTCCCTCTGCGATTTAAGCCTGACGAGGCAAAGACTTTTGCTGCCTCGGTCACAGAAACCAGGAATCAAGCATACACTGCGCTGGCCAACTCCAAGCTGCCCTTCGACATAATGCTCCAGGAGTTCCATCACGTCGAGCGTTCGTCAACTCATGCTCCGTTCTTTCAAGCTTTCTTTGACTACAAAGTTGGCGTCAAGCAGATTTCAAGGTTTGGCAACTGCCAGATGAATATGCAGCAGAACAATACCGGAGAGACAAATTACGATATCAACATCACCGTCGTTGAAGACGATCAAGGTCCAGGTATCATATTTGAGACACAGGCGACGATCTATGATCGCCATGCCACAACCCTGCTGCTCGAGTCGTATATCAACCTGCTGGACGCCTTTGTCAATGCACCAACCATGAGGACAGGCGAGCCTTCGCTATACAGTCAAGCACAAATCCAGCGAGCACTCGACATGGGCAAAGGACCTGACTTGCTGTCCCAATGGCCCGCCACTCTTACGAGTCGTGTTGAACAAGTCGCAAGACAAAACAAAGACGCAGTGGCTGTGAGAGACGGCAATGGTACTTCAATCTCCTACGGAGCACTTATGAGCCGAAGTCAAGCCATTGCAGCCACCTTGCAAAAAGCCGGCGTGGATCCAGGATCTAAGGTTATCGTCTTCCAACAGCCATCGGTCGATTGGATTGTCTCGCTTCTGGCTATCTGGAGAATTGGCTGCATCTATGTTCCCATGGACGTCACAAACCCACTATCTCGCCTAGCGGCGATCGTAGAAACTTGCCAGCCAAGTGTGATTTTGACTGATGCCACCACCAGCCCCAACGCAAGCAGCTTGTGTGCGACCAATGCACTTACACTCAATGTCAGCAATGTTCCCGCCTATGCATCTGCAATTGTTCCCGATTTGTCTCGGCGCGCGCAAGCCGCTGTCATCATCTACACCAGCGGTTCGACTGGAACTCCCAAAGGTATCATGGTCAAGCATGAGGGTCTACGAAACTACATTGAAGGTTCCATCAGAATGTACGGCATGGAAACCCCACAAACCACGCTACAGCAGAGCGCGCTGAGCTTTGACATTTCACTGGAGCAGATTTTCACTGGTCTTGCAACTGGCGGATCTGTCTTCATGTGCCCCCTGAGCCAGAGGGGCGATCCACTAGAGATCACCAAGGTGATGCGAGATGAGCATATCACTTACTCACAGGCAACACCGTCCGAATATCTCATGTGGCTTCAGTACGGGATGAGCACACTCCGACAATGTTCCGACTGGAAGTACGCCATTGCTGGTGGTGAAAGACTCACAAACACCGTCGCAAAGCAGTTTGCGGCCTTGAATCTGTCCGATGTACGTCTAATCAACAGCTATGGCCCAGCAGAAATTTCTTGTGGATCAAGCTTCCATGAGATCGACTACCGTCAAGGAGGGCAGGGTGATATTCCGATTGGCTCCCAGTACCCGAACTATTCAGCTTATGTCGTCGACAGAGATCTCAAGCCCTTGCCAATTGGCATAGCAGGTGAGATTGTTATTGGTGGAGCGGGCGTTGCCGCCGGCTATGCCAACAACGCTGCCTTGACTTCCACTCAATTCGTGCCCAACCCCTTCGCATCTCCGGCCTATGTGGCAAACGGATGGTCAAAAATGTACCGCACTGGTGACTACGGACACTTTCGCCAGGATGGATCACTCGTCTTCCGACACCGTATCTCCTCCGACCTTCAGGTAAAGATCCGTGGTCTCCGAATTGAGCTTGGAGACATCGAAAGCAACATCGTGCGCGCGGGCAACGGTGCCATCCTGGAAGCCATCGTCACTATTCACGGCGAGGACTCTGACTTCTTGGTTGCCCACGTCGTCTTCGACACCAAACGCGACATTGCCGATAAGGACGCTTTTCTCCAGAATGTCCTTCAGGGCTTACCGGTTCCACGATATATGGTTCCCGCCATGGCTATTCCTATTGAACACTTGCCATTGAACAACCATTCCAAAGTTGACAGGAAGGCCGTCAAAGCGCTTCCACTCCCAGAACATATTGCAACTCCGACCCTCAGCAGCGAACTTACCGATACTGAGACTCAGCTATTCCGCTTGTGGCAAGATGTGCTGTCTACGCCCGTAACTAACATCTCCATCACGCCTGCTACCTCATTCTTCTCGGTTGGTGGTAACTCCCTCCTAATCGTCCGCCTACAAACTCGCATCCGCAAAGAGTTCAGTGTCGTCGTGTCTGTCTTCGAGCTCATGAATAGCAGCACCCTTGGCGAGATGGCCTGCAAGATCGAAGAGAGCGTCGGTGTCGAAACCATTGATTGGGAACGCGAGACGGCTGTGCCGTTTGTGGCAATACCAACTCCCGTTGAACCTTATACCGCACCCCGGAACCAACCCAAGGTCGTCGTGCTCACCGGTGCCACCGGGTTCCTCGGCCGTCATCTCCTTAGCCGGCTTGAAAATGACCTTAACATCAGCAAAATTCACTGTGTGGCTGTCCGTGACAAGCCCGTGGCGTCTTCGCCCAAGGTCTCAGTCCACCATGGCGATCTGTCTGAACCAATGCTGGGTCTCAGCCAGCCCGAGTTTGAGGACCTCTCACTTACAGCTGATGTGATCATCCACCTCGGCGCCGTCCGCTCATTCTGGGACAACTACCACGCCCTCCGCCAGACGAACGTGCAGTCAATCAGAGAACTCGTCAAGTTGGCAGCAGGCCGCCGTGTTCCCATCCACTTCATTTCATCCTCTGGCGTCTTGCCCACGACCACCGCTTACGCCCCGATCGGAGACTCGGTTGCTCATAACCAACCCGCCACTGACGGAAGCAACGGGTATGTCGCCAGCAAATGGGCGGGCGAGCGCATTCTCGAGAAGGCAAATGCCGATTTCAACATCCCCGTATCCATCCACCGCTTCGTTGCAGGCGGCCCGGAGCCTCCGCGTGATGCGGTGACACCAGTGATGCAGTGGCTGGCTCAGCACAGTGAGATGCACAAGATTAAGCCAGACACCGCGGGCTGGAGAGGTCACATTGACTTGCTGAAGATGGATGAGGCAATTGAGGCACTCTGCGAGTCGCTTGTTGGCGACTCGCCGAGAGCGCGATTCTTACACCATGAGAGCCACGTTCGTCTGAGGGAATGCGACATGGAGGCGTTTGTTGGAGAGAGGAAGGGAAGAGCTGACTTGGAGGAGATGGAGCTCCTTGATTGGTTTGGCAGGATCAAGGACGATGGATTCGAGTACTTTTTGTCCTCCCATATGGCGAGCTTCCAGGCTGGCGATCAGAACGGGGGTGATGTCTTGACGATGAGAAGATAGATAATGGGGAGTCAAGATGAAAGATAAACGGCAGACTACGACGTTATTATTATGACCTTTTCCCTTTCATTATTAAAGTTACAATTCAGATTTGATAATATAGATATAGAAGAGGGCAGGGCCTTTAGTGGTATCTTACACTCTCCTTATTGAGTATATTTAATACAAGAAATATAGGGGAGATTATAAGTACCTTTACTATTCTATTTATAAAATTATTAACCTTTAAGATACTTATCTAAGACCTTTAAAAATATTAGGATATACCCCTAGGTCCTTCTATCCTAGTAGGGGGGGGGGGATACCGTAGACTTACCCAGCTAGTTCACTCTAAGGTTTCTCTATAACTAGCTCCTTAGCATCACCCTGGCTTAGTTAGCCTTTCCTTAGTTCCCTTCTAGCTCTTTGTCTACTATTCTGTTTAGCTAGACACCCCTAATATATAAGTTATTCCCTCCTGTGTCCCCTATCCGGTCTTAGTCCCCTATCTCTACTAGTTGCCCTTACATAGAGAAGTAACTACTTATATTTAAGTTATAAGTTAAATTTACTAAACTATAAGGGTTTAATATATACTTAGATTACATAAGTGACTGTATATCGCTCTCCTCGTATGCATCGCCTTGCCCTTATTATACATCATCTTAGGGCCATCGTCACTGAACCCTAGCATAGAATGGAGAAGATTCAAGCAATACCTGTGCTAATAGTAACCCTCATGAGCTTGGAACTTTTGTAGGCTTTCTGACCAATCGCCATAGACTGTCCGAAAGCTCCTCAACTCCCGCAACCCCACCCGAATCGCTGTCCTCGTCCGCTCAAAATCGCCTCTGTATCTCCACTCGCAAGACGAAGTGGTCGAAGCTGCATGCTCTGCCCTCGATATTCCCATTCACGATGGTCACTCGACGCTACTTGTCATCGAAAAATGGGACAACCCAGACATCCTCGCTTTCGACATCTTCCACGCCGCCTACGACCCGTCTACTGCACACCATGTGGCCAACTTACCCGTCGTGCTCATCGACTACGGCAAGTGATATTCGGTGGTAAAAACAGCGAGCCCCAGCTTCGAAAAGGAAGTCAACGTCGCAGTCGCAAGGGAACACAATCTAAATGGGTGGGACGTGAGGCCACTCTTTGTCGCTGATCATACTACGGCAAGGGTCCCGACATACCCTAATCCGCGGAATATGGTTACTTCGCAGCAGGGCCCAGCAATGCAGTTGTCTTAGTGGGACCCGAACACACTGTCTTGACGAATACTGTAGCGCCTTCTTGTCGAGCGATCGCTCCACCTGCATATAATCTTTGTTGGACGTCCTTCACCGAGCAGCGCAGAATCCAATCGCGCCTATTAAGATGAACAGAATCAGCCCCTATGTGTAGTTGGTAGTACTGACACACTAGTGCTGGAATACCAAGGTACATACACATATAAGGAAACGGGGAGAGGGAAGTTGGAGGTGGCGGAAAGAAGGCATAGCACAGCTCTTAGCAGATTAGTGCTAAGCTAGGATCCTCTGCGGGATAATGTGTACATTATTGAAATAAGCTACTGGTGGCCCTAGTAGTCGGGATATACTATACTATATATACGGGATCTTGCTGAACCACGGAAGAAAAGTACAGACTATATGCGCCCCGGAACCACTAATCAATCGCTCCAGGCCCTGTTAGTATCGTGAAGGTGGTCTCAGTAATTCAGCACGATGATGGATGCGTGGATTCTAAACACATTTGGAGTATCACAACCATGGAATTGCAGTCCCAGGTGTCACGAATGAGGTTCGTACGCAGGTACCAAAAGGGAAAATACGACACAAAATCCAAGCTAGCGCGCAGACGCTAGCCGGCAGCCGCCGTCGATCAACGGGAATCGTAACATTTGCACCCTTGGCATGCGATATTCTGGTCAAACAGCGCCCGCGAACTTCCGGCGAACGCACCTTGTTGAAATGGGGCAACGTTGCGGGAGCTTGTTTGATAGGCAGTTGCGCGAGGTGCACTGCTGCGAACGTCGGCGTGGTGTTTGCAGGGGCCTCAGGTCGAGGACAAGATTGCGGCGTGCCGGTGAGTATTCCTGGCGTTGAGCCTATGGGGTTGCGGCTGGCTGTATTTCGACAGCTGCCTTGGTGCGTGCCGCTTCGGGATCCAGGGAGAGCAGCCTTGAAGGCAGTGACGTGTCGTCTCGCAGGCGGCAACCGACGATACCGCGACGCCAGTGATGTCTGTTTGCGAAAGACACGATGCGAGAAGGTCACTGTCGCTAGTGATCGCAAAGGATGAGGATGATGGAGTTGAGTTGGTTCAGGCGGGCGGGTGGTGGGACGCTAATGGGGCTTAGCGTGCAGTGACCACGCCTGCTCTTTTCGTTGTCTGGGGCGGCCGCGACCCCGACGCGACCTCCTCGCGCTCCTCACCACAGCGCGTTGCTGCATCGCTGCACCCAAATCTCCTCATAGCACACACTTCAAGCAGCGACAGTCCCCGCGCACCGTGAATGCGCGCCCAGTTTGCGCACTGGAGGCTGCTGCTGAGTTTTTCGTCCCTGAAACGCAAACGGGCCCGTGCGCGCCAAGGGGCCCTTGGGACTAGCCCCAGCGCGTCAGATACTTAAGGAGGTGGCCTTTCAATATCTACCGAGCCCACCCACGTCCCTCCGAAGCGCCCGACAGCGAACAGCTCCCGATTCCTTAGCCACCCTGCGTCTCTAACACCCATCACGTGACCCAACACTCAGAAACACTCATTTTCCCACGGGTAGCTTTTCAATGGCGCACATTTGCCGTTGCAGTCTCTATAATTTATAATACCCCGGCCTTGCCCTTGGCCGGCCGCCACGTCAATAGCCAAACATCAACATGAGGTACGCAGCAGCTGCATGCACTTCGATGAAGTGCCCGCTAACGATTCCATAGTGGCACGAGATTGGATCGTCTTGTAACGTAAGTGCACCCATGACTTTGTCGTGTATCATGTCATCGTGCGCAAGGTTTCGGCTTCACCACACTGGGCCGTCCACGCATTTGAATTCAATTCCACACACTCCCCGTCGCCGTCACCCCGAACCATTGCTGACACGTGACTAGGCTCCTCGAAACAGGCAGTACCCAACTGATCCGGAATACCGCTGCCGATCAGCTAGCCGATGTCCAGAAACAGCACCCGGATGAACTGTTCAATTTACTAACACGAGTCATCCCGTTCTTGCATTCAAAGAGCTGGGACACTCGGGTTGCCGCTGCACGGGCTGTTGGAGGTATCGTTGGCAACGCAGAGAAGTTCGACCCAAATTCCGAAGATGATCCCGTCAAGTCAGAAACCAATGGCCACGCGAAGCTCGAAGACAGCAATGGGAACGGCTCCGTCGTCAAGAAAGAAGAGAATGGCGAGAGCGACCTCCAGGTGGATGGGGACCAGCTTGACCTCCGGTCCCTCGACCTGATGGCCATTCTCCAGTTCGGCAAGCCTCTCCTAGGTAGTTCCGGGACCCAGTATGATTTCAAGCTCGCCGACATGGACCCTGCTCAACGACTGGCCCGCAATAAGAAGAGTCTCACTGCCCGGCTTGGGCTTGGTGGCGAGTACACGGAAGAGGACCTGGTCACTGAAGAAGACATCGCCGCCAAAACTCCGGGGCTGCGCACCCCGGCTGTGATGCATCGTATCGACACTTCCGTCTCTAGAACTGACAGTATCACGTCTGCAGCTCCCTCTCCTTACCCTGAAGCTACACCGACTGGCGAACAGTCAGGTCTGAGTAAGCGCCAGATCAATATGCTCAAGCGGAAAGCAAAGAAAGACATCAGAAATAAAGCTGAAAAAGTTCACATCGTGGATTTGGGGCCTGGTCCTCGGCGACAGAGCTCACAAGTAGACTACCCACAAACTCCAGCAAGTGCACACCCCATTCCCGTCAAGGTTGAAAAGCAAGAAGACGGTGAAGAGGGCGAGAAGGAGGGCGAGAAAGTAGGTGACTACTTCTCCCTCGAGCGAAAAGGCGGCGATGACGACACCAAGTTCGTAAAGGAATTCAAAGGTGTTGCCGTCCCCGACAAGTCATCCTTCCAAACCGAAGCCGAGGAAACAGGCTTGGAATGGCCATTCGAGAGGGTGTGCGAATTCCTTAGTGTAGAGCTCTTCGACAAGTCCTGGGAGATCCGACATGGTGCCGCCATGGGTCTCCGAGAAGTTTTGCGCGTCCACGGTGCTGGTGCCGGAAGGCAGAAAGGCAAGGCGCGTCCAGAGAACGACACACTCAACCAGCGTTGGCTGAACGACCTCGCGTGCCGCGTTTGCTGTGTGTTCATGCTTGATCGTTTTGTCGACATGACTGGTGACCAGGTCATCGCCCCCATTCCAGAGACTGTAGGCCAGGTGCTTGGAGCTTTGTTGCAGTATCTATCTCGCGACAACGTCAGTGCCATCTTCCACGTTCTGTATAAGCTTGTCACGGATAAGCTTCCCGAGAACGTCCCAGCTTGGCAAGTATGTCAAGGAGGCATGATTGGCATCCGATATCTAGTGGCAGTCCGACGCGATCTTCTTTTAGAAGATGGGTCTCTTATGGATGGCGTCCTGTCGGCAGTCCTTAAAGGTCTCGCGGACTTTGACGACGATGTCCGGGCCCTCAGCGCTGCAACCCTCATCCCTGTTGCAAAAGAGTTTGTGGAAATGCGCCCAATGTCCCTCAAGACTCTCATCAACCAAGTCTGGTCATGTCTCTCAAACCTTCAGGATGATCTCAGTGCCAGCACTGGCTCTGTCATGGATCTTCTTGCCAAACTTTGCAACTTTCCCCAGGTTCTCGATGCTATGAAGGCGAACGCCGAGCATGATTCATCGCATTCATTCCACGAACTCGTCCCACGACTCTTTCCCTTCCTTCGGCACACTATTACGAGTGTTCGAGCGGCCGTCCTACGAGCGTTGCTCACTTTCTTGAACATCCAAGGGCCTGGAACCGATGGTTGGATTGACAGCAAAGCGCTGCAGCTCATCTTTCAGAACATCCTTCTCGAACGCACCGAGGGCGTCCTTAGACTCTCCCTGGAGCTCTGGAATGCTATTATCGAACGTCTATCTAGCAGCCCTGAACTGTTGGAGACTCATCTCACAAGCATCCTTCCTATGATAATACCGCTGACGCTCACACCCATTGGTGTGGTGCGCCATCCCATTGCTATGGATTTCACTCTTATTATTCGACCATCGGGCCAAGTCTTCGGCCCCCCTCCAGAGACCCAAGACCATCGCAGGTCTACACCGCCTGGCGGAGGCAAAGAACCGGTAAATAAGAGGCGGAAGAAGTCCCGCCCAGGCAAAGAAGATGTTATCCCATCAACAGCTTCAGCAACCCACAACGTCGACGGTCACATGATGAGTGGCGATGTCGAGTTAGTCGGGACAGACACCATGATACGGTCAAGGATCTTCGCAGCACAGGCGCTAGGAAAGGTTATGGCTACCTGGCCTGCACAGTCAAGACAGCAGACATTCATGTCGAAGCTAGTGGCTGGTCTCAAATCGACCAACTCTACGACCCAGCTAACGACAGCAATGATCATAGAAGAGTTTGGGAAATCGCTGGATACTAAGGATGCACTCGCAGCGGGATTCGCCGAAGCACTGCTACCTTTGGTAGAAGGGGATCGACCCAGCGCATACGAAGATCTTGTACCGAAGCTCCTCCTGGTCCGCACGCATTGCACTGCGCTTCTCAACATCTTCCGCGAAGGGCACGCGTCAAATCTACCCACAATAGCCGTTGTTGTTCAAGGCGACCCTGGAGCGAGTCAGTACGCATTCTCCACTGTACATGCCGAGAAAATTGTTACCACCGACTATGAGCGACTGAAGAAGTCTCTCACTCCAGCGGCTCGCATGGTTGCGCTGCCCCAGCTGGAAGTGGCCAAGGCGGAAGTGGAAAAGTCGCTGAGAGAAGCCAAGGACATCAAAGAGGAGCGCGACGTGCGAATCAAGGCTGCTGGAGCGGCCGCCCTCATTGCTCTCAAGTCACCCCCGAAGAAGCCCGCTGATACGATCAAGGCGATGATGGATAGTGTCAAGAAAGAAGAGAACTTCGAGCTTCAAAAACGATCGTCTGCAGCAGTTGCTCGTTTCATCGTCCATCTGGTCAATGTCAAGCGACCAGTTGTTGTCAACAAAGTCGTCGGCAATTTGGTCAAGTTTTACTGCATGGAGACTGCCGAAACGCCCGAATTCCAAGGACAGGCCCATATCGAGACTGGCATTCTTACTCTTAAGAAGGATGAAGACATTCGCGACCACCCGGATGCTGTCAAATTCGCAGAGGAGTCGAAGGCTGCGCGCATCACTCGACGTGGTGCTCGCGAGGCACTCGAGCAGATTGCTGAGAACTTTGGAGCCGAAGTCATGGAGAAGGTACCAATCTTCAAGACATTAATCGAGGCACCTATCCGAGAAGCCTTTACTGGGGAGGACTTACCACCGAATATTTCTCAAGAAGATGAGGTCTTGGGTCAGAACGTCGTTGATGGGCTGTCTACCCTGCGAGCTCTAGTAGGAAGGTTGCACCCTGATGTACGAAGTTTCGTAAAGGATCTGTTGCCTCTTGTTGCCAAGGCGTTGCAGTCGAGGTTGTATGTCCTTCGTTATGCGGCGGCCAAGTGCTTTGCTACGATCTGCAGCGTCATGCCTGTCGACGGTATCACGATGTTGGTCGAGAAAGTTCTTCCCGGCATCAACAACGCTGGGAACGTGCACCATCGGCAAGGAGCTGTAGAGTGTATCTACCACTTGATACATGTCATGGAAGATGCAATCTTGCCGTACGTGATCTTCTTGATCACTCCTGTCCTTGGGCGAATGAGTGATTCAGACAATGATGTGCGTCTGTTGGCAACCACCAGTTTCGCAACTCTGGTCAAGCTCGTTCCTCTCGAGGCTGGTATCCCTGATCCTCCGGACCTACCACAGTCATTGCTCAAGGGACGAGAGCGCGAACGGAAATTTGTGGCGCAAATGCTGGACGCAAAGAAGGTGGAGTCGTTCGAAATTCCAGTCGGCATCAAGGCTACACTTCGTTCATACCAGCAAGACGGTGTCAACTGGCTTGCGTTCCTCAACCGCTACAACCTGCATGGTATTCTTTGCGATGACATGGGTCTTGGAAAAACTCTCCAGACGCTCTGCATGGTTGCCAGCGATCACCACCTGCGCGCTGAAGAGTTTGCAAAGACCGGGGATCCAAACTATCGCCGTCTTCCATCGCTCATCGTCTGTCCGCCTACCTTATCAGGCCATTGGCAGCAAGAGATTCAGCAATACGCGCCATTCCTCACCACGGTAGCGTACGTGGGTAATCCGTCCACTCGCCGACAGTACATGTCACAGCTCAACAAGGTGGACATTGTTATCACGTCGTACGAGGTCTGCCGCAACGATAATGACGTGTTGAAACCTTTGCCTTGGAACTACTGTGTTCTCGATGAAGGCCATCTTATCAAGAACGCAAAGTCCAAAACCAGCCAAGCCGTCAAGAATCTCCAGTCAAACCACCGCCTCATTCTTTCTGGTACTCCCATCCAGAACAATGTGTTGGAGCTGTGGTCGCTTTTCGATTTCCTTATGCCCGGCTTCTTAGGCACTGAGAAAGTTTTTCAAGAGCGCTTCGCCAAACCCATTGCCCAATCTCGATTTGCTAAGTCCTCTTCGAAAGAACAGGAGCGTGGAGCCCTGGCTATTGAAGCCCTCCATAAACAAGTCCTCCCCTTCCTTCTTCGTCGCCTTAAGGAAGAAGTGCTCGATGATCTTCCTCCCAAGATCCTCCAGAACTACTACTGCGATCTGTCCGATTTGCAGCGCAAGTTGTTTGAAGATTTCAGCAAAAAGGAAGGCAAGGAGATCCAATCGAAAGCTGGTTCAGCCGACCGTGAGAGTAAACAGCACATCTTCCAAGCGCTACAATACATGAAGAAGCTCTGCAACTCGCCTGCTTTTGTCATTAAGCCTACGCACAAGCATTACGATGCCACGCAGAAATATCTCAAGCAGCACAACACTTCTCTCGACGATATTGCACATGCTCCCAAACTTGGTGCACTCAAGGATCTCCTGGTGGATTGTGGCATCGGCGCCGCCGACGTGATTAAGGACAAGAGCAATCTCAACGTGGGCAGCGACCTCCCCGCTGTTTCTCAGCACCGCGCTCTTGTCTTCTGCCAAATGAAGGAAATGCTGGACATGGTGCAAACACACGTCTTGCAAGCTCAACTCCCATCTGTGCAATTCATGCGTCTTGACGGTTCGGTCGATGCTTCAAAACGTCAAGACATCGTCAACAAGTTCAACAGCGATCCATCATACGATGTCCTGTTACTCACAACCAGTGTTGGAGGTCTAGGTCTCAATTTGACCGGCGCCGACACCGTCATCTTTGTCGAGCACGATTGGAATCCGCAAAAAGACATCCAAGCCATGGACCGCGCCCACAGAATCGGACAGAAAAAGGTCGTCAATGTATACCGTATTGTTACTCGCGGAACCCTGGAGGAAAAGATCCTAAGGTATGTCACTCTCTCCATTCCTCGGTCCACGTCCCCGCTAACCAACCCCTCAGTCTCCAACGCTTCAAAATCGACGTCGCCTCCACCGTCGTCAACCAGCAAAACGCAGGTCTCGCGTCCATGCAAACAGACCAGATCCTCGACCTCTTCAACGTCTCAGCCGACAGTGCTGATCCTGCAGCTCTCCCTCCACCCCCGAGTAACGACAAGAATGGGAATGTGGATATCGATGAGAATGATGCTGTGGATGCGACGGGTGAGGTGCGCGAGAAGGGCAAGAAGGGTTTCTTGGATGAGTTGGGCGATTTGTGGGATGAGAGGCAGTATGAGGATGAGTTTGATTTGGATGGGTTTTTGGGGAAGATGAAAGGGTAAATGGAAGGGAGGGGGAGGAGATTGCGCGTCTGCGCTCTACGATGCTTGTCCTACATGTCTTGGACGTTACCAGAAGGGCTCTTCCTTTGTTGTTTTGTTGTCGAAGATTGGTTTCAGGTATGTAAGTAGGTGTCCTTCCTCATCCTGAAATGATGGACCGGATGGACACACCACACTGCAGGCGTTATTCGGATGGATAGGAGTGGGATTCATCGTCCCTGGCATTGCATCATGGATGGGTATGGGTATGAATACGCATATGGGTGTCGTGTTCATATCGCACCCCATCCAGTCCCTATCTGTCACAGAAGGTTCATCATGCATCTTGGTTTTTAGCATGGCGTTGGTAGGATAGTTTTCACTTGACGGAGGGAAGGGATTGATAGGATGAGAAGGGATGGAGGATGTGGTGAAGGAATTGTCAAGCAGATGTTGAATTCAGTGATTGAGTCTCGGATGGGAGATACACTTACTTGGTTTCCTCGATTGGGGTGTTTGTCTGAGTGATGGTGCAATATCATGTCACTGAATACGGGGACGAAAGTTGACTGTTTCTTCATAGGTGTCTGTGGTAAGAAAATCCATATCCCAAAAGCCAAACCCAATCATTCGAAGACATACATCCGACCAAACGACTCCCCATCTTCACCAAGTCCTCGCACAGCTTCTCCGTCCATCCAACCATGGAGATAACACTCTCCGATGAACTCATGCTTAGTTTCGTCGAAGGGACGCACGACATATAAGACCTGGCCTCCAAACAGGACACAGACCTCGTCGCCCACTTCGGCAGCAGCAGGCGCCAGACCCATATATCCTCGTTTCGTCCAGAAGAACCTGCGCGCAAATGTCGCTAATTTCATATGGACAAGCATATTATGTCTTCTGCTGACGTCGGCAGGCGCAAGTTCAGTTGGATCCCTGGCTTCGAGAGACCAATCCATAGAGTACGGACGGCTCAATTCTAGGGGCCCGTCTACTTCGTTTCCAATATCCGCCATGATTGTTCTGTTGAATGCCTCGTTGATGGTTTCATTGGTGGCTTGGTACTTGCCCTGCAGGCGGGAGGTTGGTATCCAGGTCTTCTCGGTCGAAGCTCCTGATTCAGACAGATTGTCCTCGACAATGGTGAGCACCTGGATAATCTCGTCAAAGTGTAAGCCACGGACGGAGAGATTTCGCTCTTTGATTGTGGCGTCGAGTTCATGATTCCCACTCGCATTGTATGATCTGGCACCCTCCGAAACATCCCACTCGGTGTACTTCCTCAGAGCGGGAAAATTGCCTTTGATCTTCCAGTCCGGTATCCAAGATGGGAGTCTGGGGTCATAATCCCTCAGCCATTGTGACGACGGCGCTGGTCGGACTACGTAGCCGAGAAAGTCTAGAGCATCGCTGTTGGTGCGCTTTAGAGACCATTGAACAACCTCTGTAAACACTTCAAGGACAGATTTTGAATAATCGGGGATTATCTCGTCGTTAGAAATATCGCATGCCATACCTAAACTCGCATAGACCTTGTCTCTGGGGTCGGTGCTGTCGTAGCATCGGATATGCTGTAGGACTTCTAAAAGACGCAAGTAGTCCCCACATTCTCTCTGTTCCCGAAAGCCATCAATCCTGAGGGCCATAGTTTGGTTGAAGTTCGTGCCCATGGTTTGATTTACGCCAGCAAGTGAATAGCCGATCTGCAGGGTCGTCCTGAAACACTTCCACGATGCCCATTTGGATCCGCAAACTAAGTAAACGCTTGTTGAGTCGAGTGCCGTAGCTTCTTGAACGATCCAAGCTCTGTTCCACCACTCATGTGCACAGAGAACTCGGTGGGCTCCCCAGGCACGCCGCTCGCTTGATCCCTCAACTCCGTAAAATCGAGAAATAGAAGGGCCCATACTCATAGTTTTAGCTAGTGATGTGGTTTCCCCAATGTCTTCGTCCCATATTTTCATCTTGTCAAAGAGCAGATCACTACCTTCAAAGGCATTTCCCAACCAGATGGCTACGCGTTCGGCGCCTCTATACAGTGCGTCCATTAGGCGTACTTGGCTGCTTCTTTCTTGAATGTCTCGTTGATTGATACAAATAGCGTCTGCCCAGAACAACATTGTGGATGAGACTATGCCACTATACATTCCAGACAGCGCATCGGCGAGGTTGTTGTGAATCGAAAGTCTCTGTCCATCAACGATTACTGTGCGAAGCTGAGCTTGGGTACCCCCTACGTGAAGAAGGAACAAATTAGCACGGCTCTCGGACAGGAAGTACATGAGGAGTGATCCTTTGTTACTGAAGCGGTTCGCAATATTGTCGTCCACAGTACTGAAGTGTCTGTAACGTGTGCTCAGACCTGACTTACAAGTGTATGATAAAGCAACGTAAGGTGGAGCCTTATCAAGGTCTACATAGACGAAGGAGTAGGCCTGTTCTGGCCCAGGAAGGAACCTGAGTAGCCGGATTGTCCGTTTGCCTTTGAGCTCGCGATAGACCAGAGTTAGATTCGCAGGCCCCACTTCCATGGCTAAGGTTCGTTGAAACAGATGTATACGTTGCGATGAGAACCTGGATGATGTTCGGACTAACTTTATCCAATCTATGTGTTTCGCGACCAAAATAGTCGCCGAATACCCTAATGTTCGCTGCCTCAAGAGTAAGAGTTTTGGAGATATCTTTTCCAAATGAATGCCGGTTTCAGTAGTCTTGGTTGGACAAGCGCCAGACACTAGTGAGTTCTACGAGACGGACGATTTCAGCGAACAACTACACCATTCGTATCCAGTGAAGTGTTGTAAATCGATGTCGAGGATCCAGTCAAAGTACAGGACTAGGCATCCAAACCGAGGCTAGGGTTTTTGATTCACGCCACTTCCAGACAAAGGGAAGAAATACAAACACACTGAAGGGGGGCTGGACGCAAAGATAGAGACACCGAGGTCTTGCGGGACTGAATTCCAATTGATTGAGGCTGAGGTCGTTGTGGTGGTGGATGGTTCAGGGTTGAGAAACATGCAGCTGGAGGTCAGCACGAGGCTAAGGCTGTTCTGACCAATGACATCGCTCAGGCAACATTTAGACTGCATCTCTAAGTAGATGTAGTCGCCGTTGAAGGAATGTCTAAAGTGGCATAGAAAGACAGAGGAAGGTGAGGAATCAAAAGGGAAAAAGAACGCGAGAGATGAGCAGGTGGGGAATGAGGTGAGCAACTGCCGTAGAAAGGGAAGGACCTTAGATGCCCCGTCGGCGAAGAAGGCGCCATCCACGCGGTTCCGGTGCAAATCACATCACAAACAGATGCATCAAGCTTTGGAAATAAACTCCGTCATATGTGTTCTACAGGCTGGTGACGTGCTCAAAGGACTACCAATAGTAGTTGTAAGCTTGTTGGTGGTGCAGGTTGAGGTTGAAGGAATTGGTCTATTGTTCTGATCGATCGAGCTTGAGATACTGATATAGGCTAAGTACACGTGATGCCAAGATATATGCCAAGGCTCATATCCAGCTTACACACCCCCTTCAGATTCAAACTTGTTTGAAGCTGACAACTCAGCTAGTTCATCTATACAAGGTTTTAATGGATATAAGCAACAATATTAATAATATCAGCCTCAATAAAACTCTCTAAAACCTAGCTTTGCTAGTAAAATGAGAGAAAGAGTATCTAATATATATAGGAAATATAGGAAATATCTTTCTTATCTTAATAGGGTCAGTGGTTTATTATCTTAATAAGGCTGATTTTTTATCTTAATAAGGTCAGCAGTTTATTATCTTAATAAGGCTGATTTTTTATCTCAATAAGGTTAGCGGTTTATTATCTCAATAAATAAGGTTACCTATTTTTTATCCTAAGGAGGTCACTAAATAAGGCTGCCTATTTTTCATCCCAAGGAGGTTACTAAATAAGGCTGCCTATTTTTCATCCTAAGGAGGTTCGTTTAGTTAATCTATTTTAATTAGAAATTTTTCTATATATAGCAAGGATAGCTAATTCTTATAGTATTACTAAGGAAGGAGCTTTATAAGGCTATTAGCTAGCTAATTATTTGATTAGATATAGGCTAGATTAATAGTATTATTCTATACTCCTTCTTAGAGCTAGTAGTAATAGATATCTATGTAACGTAGGGTAGTTTTTAGTCTAGGCGTTGCCTTAGTAACTAGTTGGATTATTTATTTATTATTATAATATAGGATTTGCTTATTATTAGGGTTAAACTTAAGGTCTTTAAATACTTACTACTACTAAATCAACTTAGTACTAGCTAATAAGGCTGTAATCAGCTCTGCCTTAGTTATTAATTTAGTAACGTAGTATTATAGGGTTACCTTCTAATTAATTAGTCCTCTAAATAGGAAGAAGATATACCCCTAAGAGCTTTTATATATTATTTTATAATCTGTGTAGGAGGTATTAGCTACTCTAAAGAAGGTAGGTTCCTTATTAATATAGGCTGAATTAGTTGTAATTGATGAATTATAGTAGATTAATAGATCCCTTATTCCTATAAGGTAGTTAATTACCTAATAGGCTATAGTAATGTAATAAGATAATGGATTTATAAGAAACTTAGCTAATTTAGAGTAAGATTTTGCAATATTAGGTTGTAATACCACTGTAATATATCTAATTAAGCTAACTAGCTAAGAATATCAATGTATATTTACTTAATCTATAGGCTAGTTAGATGGAAGTAGCTCCTTAATAGGTATTAGTATTAGTAGAAATCTTTTTCTAGTAATTAACTTGGAGGATTAAAATCTAAGGCTGAGTTTATTAATATATAAAGCTTATAAGAGCTAAATTTACCCTATTTATTAATCTCTATAGATTTATATCCTATAGAAGGTTAATAGGTCTCCTAGAGCTCTAATCTTATATTTCTTAAGCAGTTTCCATTTAAAATTATCTATTACTATAATATAGGCTAGTTTCACTAGAATGATAATATTATTAATATAGAAGAAGATAATCAGCTAATTAGATATCTATAGGCAGGGAGTATCTTTTATTAGTATAAGGCCTAAGGCTAAGAGTATCTTAGTTAGTTCCTAATACTATAGAGCTAGTAAGGACTTTAATCCATATAGGGCTTACTAGAGCTTCTAGAGGTAATCTATATCTAAAAAACCTTTAGGTAGCAAGTAGTATATAGGGGTTATAAGCTTCACGTTAGTAAAGGCATTTACAGCATTATATTAATAGATCTCTATATTAAAGTAAGCTGTAATTACTATAAGGCCCCTAAATATCCTTACAGCTAGCATAGCTACGTAGGTATCTTTAGCTATTAATTATAGGTTGCCTCTTACACAGATCTAAGCCTTATATTTCTATAGATATCCTTTATTATCTAGCTTATATTTGAATACCTATATAAGTGGTAGAGCCTTAGGCTTAGCCTAGTTGTTAAAGTCTTCCTAGGTGATAAGCTAATAGGTCTCCTTTCGCTTTATAGTAGTAATCTTAAGCTATATTACCTGATAAAAGCCTTGTTTATAAGGATATTAAAGCTTTTTAACCTCCCTAAGGTGCTTAGGCTTAGGAGGTAACTTACTTTAATAGAATTGAGTTTTTAAGCTATTAATTAATATTGATACAAAGGTAGCCTAATATTTATTAATTACGTAACTCTTATTAAGCTTCTAAGTAGGTTTTTAAGCTCTCTTTGTACCCTGTAGAAGGATATATCCTAAGCTAATATTAGTATTAATTAATTCCTAGTTTAGAGCAACGTTCTTCTGCTTCTGTAATAAGGATAGAGGTAGGGTTAGAAGCCCCTAAGGGAGCTAGTTAAGCCCCTAAGTACTTTCCTAATTTTAACTATGTAGATCCTTTGTAGTAGTAATATACCTTAATAAGCTTAAGGTAGGATTAATATCCTCTAGCTAAGGCTCTTAATTAATCTTATCCTTATTAGATAATTCCTTATTATCTACTATAATTATATAGATTACCTACTAAAGCTTAGTACCCCTAAGTTAGTCTAATATATCTTTAGCGTAGAATAGATCCTCCTTAAATATTACATTGCAGGTTTAAATAACCTTTGTTATTTTATCTCCTTTTCCTTTTAGGATCTATATTTAATAGATATTAGAGCTATTATAGCCTACTAGATATCTAATAAGAGCTTATATAGTAAGCTTATCCCCCCTAGGGATCTAGGTACACAGAGCGTAGGCTTAGTAGCTAAATATCCTTATATAAGTAATTGAAGGCTTCTTCTAATAGGCTAGCTTATAAGGGGTCTTCTAATTAAGGCTCTTTGTAGGTATGCAGTTAAGAAGGTATATAGTAGATATATATATCTTAGGGGCTAGCCCAATTAGGAGATTACTAGCTTCTCTTATATATCTTAAATACTTAATAAGGCTCTTCCCTAATTATTTAGTAGAGCTGTTTTACTCCTCTGTATAAGGTAATCTAATTTAGAAGGTAATCCTATTATTAATATAATAGGCTCAAGCTGAATCATTATTAAGGCCGTATCTACGCTTATTATCTACTATTAGAAAGTTAATCTTAGTATTAAATTGTTATTTTATAAGTTTATCCAATCTTATAAGAACTAGCCTTATTATTGATTTATTCTTTTTATTAATTAGATATATAAAATTGAACTTTGTAAATAGGTAGAAGGTATAGAAAATATATTAAGTATTATTATAGCTGACGTTATCTAGCCTAATTAGGTTAATTGCTAGAGTCTTAAAAGGGTAGGAAGCTCTAAGGGTATAGCTAAAGTATTGTAATATAACCTTATAAGCTTTATTAATTATATATTACTTATAATCCAAAGTATTTAGAGCTAGGCCTAAAGGGGAAGTTATCCTATTAATATTATCTAGTAGGTAATTAATTACCTTATAACCTATATAGCCTATTATCTTATAGAGTATTATTTTTATAAGTAATCTCTATAGTCTAGGCTTAGTAGATCTCTAAGGTCTCCTCCAATTAGCTGTATATACTAAGAATAGTATTATTAGTAGCTCCTAATTAGTTACTAAAGGTTGCTAAGTAATAATCTAATAGCCTCCTTACTTTATAAGATTAACAACATCTTACTAGGATTCCCCTGTTTTTTAATATAGGATATTTCTTCCTAAGTTGAAGTGGATATCCTCTAAGGATAGTTAATCTAGTAATATAATACTAGTGAAGAAGGATAGGATATAGGCAACCTCCCTTAATATAGTAGTTTTAATACTAGTAGGCATTAAGATTATAATATTAATATCTCCCTAACCTAATATCTATACTTTAGTAGGTCCTAATTAGATAATATTATCTAGTATTACTAGATATAGCCACCTAAATCCAACATAGTTATTAGTAATATAGATATTAGATCTAGGATCTAGTATCTAATAGTTAATAAGAGAAGAGCTATTATTACTAGTATATAAGAAGGTAGCATAGGTCTTATTAGTTAATTAAGTACCTTAGTAGTAGTTACTTAAGTTAATTATAAAGTAATCTAGAGTACCTTTAGATAGAAGTAGTAAGGTCTTTTTCTATTAATTTTCTTAATCTAGCTTATAGTAGAGGCTATTTACTTATACCTTTAATAGGATATCCTTGCCTTTTTTAGTAGTGCTAAATTAAGTAATCTTAGCGCTTTTCTTAGGGTTAATAATAAATCCACCTAATTTCAGATAAGGATTAATATATAGGTAGCTACTCTAGAAATAATTATCTCTACAGAGGTAGGGCTTATTAGGCTTTCTATTAATTAGAGTATTGCCTAGCCTCCTTTTTCTATATAGAGATTCTTAATTATCTAGGGTGGCTACGTAGGTACCTCTAATAATATTAGCTTTTGTTCTAGTTATTCTAATATAAGATAGGAACTTAGTAATCAACTAAGTTACCTCTATCCTAAGAGGTATATCTATCCTATAGTACTTTTCCTTACCTATTATTTTATATAATAATATAGCTCTATATTTGCTATTAACTTGTTTAAAGGCTCTAAGCAGATCTTTCTAAGCTCTCCAGCTAGTAACATTAGGAAGATTAATTAATCTGGCGTTATTGTAGGCGGTAATATATTTATTATACTAGTTTTCTATATTAATCCTTTGTAAGCTCAGGGTATAAGCTTTTGTGTATTCATGAAGAATTTGTTATTCTCAATTAATTATTAATAGTGAGAACCTTTGTTGGAGCGCCTAAAGACGTTCATAAGATATTAAGAACCTCTTAATATAGGGTAACAGGTCTGGATAGATAGATTTGGTAATCTGAGCGTGGATCTAATTAAGTCAATCCTTAGTTCAGTGAAATTCCTTTATCTTAGATGAATACTGCGCCATCTATATTCTGTAGAAGTTGTTTTCGTCTACTAATGGGTAGATAATCCTAGGCTATTAATCTGCCTGAATTGTTACTTCCTGCTGTAAGGCTGTTTACAGGGTATTATTATTACTATTGATTGAATCAGGTGTATGGAGCGTTGGTTCTAGAGCCTCAGGCTCAATCAGTGCCTGTAGTAGGTTAACAGGCTTGTCAGGATCAATATATATCCAAACCTGTGCAGAGATTGCTAGATCCTTGATTATGAAGAACCAGAGGTCCCATTAATCAGAGCCTCAAAGGATAACTCTATCAGCAAGGCTGACGTCATCGTATTTCGTCATTTTGTTTGTTGTTGATCAACGCGTTTGAGGTGATCAACCGTGGGGTTTTCGCGTTTGGTGAGGATCGATATCAGTGGAAAATTTGGATTGAAATTGATCGATATTGGTCAATATTGATTGGTGAGGTAGGTGTCGACGACTAGGATAGATCAACGGATAGTAGAGATCAATAGAATTGAAGCTGATCAGTGAACTCAGCGGGTTGATGTTGATCGGCTAGGCCGGGCTCATAACTGTAAGCTTGTTGGTGGTGCAGGTTGAGGTTGAAGGAATTGGTCTATTGTTCTGATCGATCGAGCTTGAGATACTGATATAGGCTAAGTACACGTGATGCCAAGATATATGCCAAGGCTCATATCCAGCTTACAGTAGTTCTAGTAACAATGTGCGTTGTTGACAGTCCCTGATGAAAATCATCACCACTACCATTCCAGCCTCAGTACACACCCAGTTTCCATACCATCTGGTATCTCTGAATCCCTATTCTCTTCCCAAGATAAGTCCCTCATGTGAGATTTCTACCGCCTTCCATATCCAGACTTCTATCACCCCAAGAGCAACCATGTGGGTGTCAGTAATTGAATTTTAAACATCTTTCAATCTCATTGATGCCCAGTTCCTTTAAACCAATTGCCTTTCCTAGAAGAAATGGTTTTCCGTCCCTCTCCAGATCCATGTAACATGTTCGATCTCACAGCCCTCATGGTCGCGTAGTAAGGAATTTTGAAAAACACCGGGTATTGACTTTTACTCTCCCCTCCCATCCCCACCACTACTATCAACATTGGGTTTTAGATAATTATCTCGTCCTTGGTCCTCATGATCAATTCCCGCATTTCATTCTCATGGTCACGTTTACAAACTGCCCACCACCCTGAAAACACGCCATAAGTCGTATTTTTCATTCTTATCTTTTTTTTTAATAAAAAATCTTCTTATTTTGAAAGCATGTTAGGAGGTTAAGGGAGGAAAGGAGGTCTGATGAAAGAAGACACAAGCTCCAATCTCCATTTTGAGCGAAGTCGTATATTTTTAGTCCGCTCGCCCAACCGCACCATAAGAATGTAGCCATGTTGCTTCAAGAGGTGTTGGATTGAGGTCTTATAATGGACAGAGAAAGATTTAGAAACGAGAAGGTAAAATAGAGGCATACAATCCCATCTCTATTTTCCCAGTCCTCGTTCTTTTTTTCGTTCGCTGGTTTGAACGGTGTAGGATGTCATGATATGTCTTTATCGGAATTTTAGAGCACTTGACTCAGCCACTTGTACAAGCAGTATTGAAGGATAACCAAGAATGGGAAATGTAGAAGAGAGACGCACAGTCTGGTTTTCATGTGAAAGTTTCTGATGATATTTTCTTTTGGGTCCTCTGGCCAATGCACCATGGATCGAAATGGTGTGTATTTTAGAGCGCTCGTTCTTCAGAGTTTTTGTGCATTGAAGGTGAGGGAAGGGGTTAGGCAGAAGAGAGACAGACACACAATATAGTCTCCATATCCAGTATTCCATTCGAAACTTGGTCCCCTCTTCTCCAGCCTCCGGACAGCAGACTATCGAGCCTGCCTTCTTGCATTTTGGGTCCTGGAATGTTCAATAGTACCGTAAAGTAAAGCGTAAGAAAAAGAGATGTGACTCGAGAGACGCGCACACTGGTCTCTATGGGACCGTCATCTTTGCTATTGGTATCACTCGCCCTCCAAAGAACGGCACATCGGATTGGAGGCTGCTATATTTTAGACTCCATAGTGTTTGAGGTGGTTTTGTTAGAAAGAAGGCAGGGGAAGGAGGGATATAAGGAGGCATGAGAGAAATACGATCCAGTCCCCATGAGATATTGCCATATCGGTTTTTATCTCACCAGCCCAGACAGCACATCATGACCCTCTCCTCATAACCCTTATAACGCCCTCTTTTTAGAAATAGATATTAGACGATGAGGAAGTCGAAATAAAAGCGAAGCAAGGCCCCCTGATCAGAACAGAAGACCACAGTCCATTCTCCATCCACAAAGCTCTTTGTAGAGTTCTTTCAGTCCATCTTCTCCCAACAAGACAGCATGGGACATGGCCAAATCTTTTTTAGACAACCGGAGTTTTAGGTGATTGGAGAGTCGAGGAAGAACAAGGAAGAAGCGGGAGATACTCCAGGCTTCCCCCAACATAATCTCCTGGATGGTGCTTTTCAAGTCCACGTCCACCAAGGTCCACACCCTATGTCCGATGGGAGTTCTTTTTAGAGTACTGAATTCGAACGAAAGAGGGAGAATGAAGGAGAAGAACAAGAGCGACAGCAGGGTCTTATATACCCCAGTCTCTAGACTCTCCCTCAAGTCATTGAACAAGCGAAATTTCGTCTATACAACTCCCCCACCGCCATTCCAACCCAACCCTCCCTATACCTCCAACAACCTCAGGATTTGAAACCCACACTTTCCTCCATCAATTCCTCTCAAAAGTATTTTCAGTCCACCACCCCCTCGTCCATAAGATGTTTTTGAGAGTCGGTTGACTTCCTACACCTCCCGATGCGTCTTTCTCCCTGTGCGTTTTACTCCCCTACACCTCCCCATACATAAGAGTTCCTCGGTTTTTATTCTCCCAACCTCCTCCCAGCCATTTCACTGGCTTTTTCCAGCTTTATTACGTTCTCTTCTACTATCTAAGGCTTCATCTATTATTTTACTTCCCAACCTCCAACCTCCAATCTGGGGCCCATCCAAGAACTCCTCATCCATCTTGTTTTCACCCCTCCTCCTCATCCCCAATTTCCACTCTCTAGTTCGCGATCTCCAATCTCCAATCTCCATACTACGTGTGCAAGTCCATTTTAGTCCACCAGCCCGGACGGCACACCATGGCCAGACACATCTCACTTCGATCAGAGATCTCAGTTTTAAAATGTGTGTCGTGTGAAGAAGAAGAAGAAGTAGGAAAAGAGAGGGGAGAAGGGGGGGTTTATATATGCTGGAGGTAGGGATGGGATGAGCGTCCCGTAGAATGTAATGGGAGTCAGGTATACTGAGAGGGGCTGAGTGGCGATGATGAGCACCACCACCAATCCATAGCCTCCCCGTCCCTCTGACAATGGAACGGCATCCCGAGGAACACGCGCTTAAATCCACCACTCTCCTCACGCCGCAAGAAGGAAAGTGATTGCCAGGAACCCAAAAGGATTCCTTCCTATTTTCATTTTTGCAAAACCTAGACATTGAAGTCCGATCTATATCCACCACCATATATCCTATTCACACCATATCTCCACACTATCCTATCCCTATGCACCACCCCCATTCCATTCCTCCGACCCTGATCCCCAATCCTACGCCCTCATTTCATGCCTAACCGAAAGAGCGAAGCCGAACCGAGATGATGCAGAAGCGAAGAAGCGAGCCGAGTGAAGTCGAGAAGGCGAGTGTAGAAGAAAGATGGAGATGGAGTAGGTCGAAAGGCACTCTACTGCTCGGTCTGGAAGTAGTTGAGGAGGATGCTGCGCTCCTGCGAATCCTCACCCCAGTCCTTGACGACGACGCATGAGCAGTTGACGACCTTACGAGGGTTGCCTTCGCGATCGATCTGGCCTATAAAACAAATCATCAGCATACATCATCTCATATCCCCATCTCACGTAGTAGCGGAACTTACACAACCCGGCCCACTCGCCCAGCTGCTTGCCATCCGGCACCTTGATCAGCGGAATCTTGTGCTCGGAGCACAGCGCCACGACAAGCTTCTTGTACGCCTCCTCCTCGCACGCCTCGTTCAAGACACACATATGCGCCTGGCGACGATCGAGCGCCTTGGACGCCTCGCGCAGACCGCGGGCGAGTCCGTCGTGGATGAGGGCGAGCTTGAGGACGCCCTTGAGGGCCTCTAGGACCGACATCTGGCCCTTGGGCGCATCGGTGCTGACTTCGACTTCGGTCGCCTCGGCGACGGGGGAGGTGGGCTCTTCTCCGTCCGACTGGGGGTGCTGTGTTAGAGTTGTGGCTCTTGAATGGAGGGAGGTGGGTCTGGGGTAGTGCGCGATGAGAAGGTGCGCGTGTGCGGGTGAAATTGTGAGATTGGGATTGGATAGTTGAAGAGGGGTTGACGTACCATGATGATTGATTTCTCTTTCTGTCGGGGTTCCTCGAAGAGATGGGTGTGGTGTTGAAGAGCAGGAAGGATTTCGTTGTGAAGTTGGAAGTTCGGGGCTCAATAATTCCTGTGGGCGGGAAGGCCCGTCAAGCGAGAGGCTATATATCTTGGCGGCACGTGACCAACTACAATCCCCAAGGTGCGTTCGAGAGGCTGCTGGAGTGAAATACGACGCTAGGCAAATCATGGAGGGAGGCTTCTATTTTCTGAGACCAAATCAAAAAGATGAGGCAGAAAATAGATTACCATTGGCCAGCAGCCAAAGGTGACACACAGTCTCGGTAGAGTCACAAAACGGCAGCACTTCCAGAGAGAGATTCGATCATTCAATTCTATAGCAAAATGCAGTGTGCACTTTTCACGCAGCTCAACTGCTTCCCCCATCAAGCTGATTCCGAAAATTGCCCCTTCTCTTCCAGCCCGATCATTCCATGCCTCACTCCAGGAGATCGAAATGTAGAATGCCACAATGGGATCCTCAAAACTAGAAACACACGACTCCGAGAATATTGTATAACAACATTACTGCCGTCCCACTTGCCCGCATCCCCGTTCAAACCGGGTTCTCCCCAATAAACAATATGACACAAGAAAATGATGAGGCTACGAGCAATGCATAGGGCCGACGCTGAAGACAAATGCGGCGCCTGAAGTGAAGTAGGAACAGAATGAAGCAAGGGAAAAGGTATATCAGCAAGTCACCGGTAGTACGCTATCAGGTTGCCCTTGACAAAGATAGGAAGAAAAGGTGGAGGTATAATCGCCGTGTTCCCTTGTGGACGCCATGTACGCCTTGAACAAATGAGAGAGCCGCCCAAGTGGACCCGAGGGTTTGGTTGATATAAAAGAATGTTGAAGTCTAGAACAAGAGAATGAGAGTGCTACATAACAATGCAGCAGCAACCCTTCTTCTCTTCCTCTTTCTCCTGCACGGGTGGCTCCGGCAAACGAGTGGTGGTTTTGGGTTTTGCGGGTGTAATAACAGGGGCTTGGCGTTGCATGGGATTAGGAGAGGGGATGCGGGGGCTCTGTGGTATGGTGGGCGTAAGCTTCCAGGCGCCTTGCTCGCTCGTTGGGGATTTAGCATCGAGGTTGTTTGGCGTTGGGTTCTTTGTCGGGCTCGGAATGGGCCACTCGCGATCCTCCGACGGCCTCTCAAATTCCATTGATTCGACTCTTGAGTTGCGGTTTGAGCTGCGATTCTCGAATTCTATGGGGTTAAGCAATTTGAAGTCACGATCGTAGATGTTGCCGGCCTTGCCCTCGGATTCCCACTGCTCTTGCTGCATACGTTTGGCATGGGTAGGGATGATTTGCTGATCGGGAGGAAGTCGAGGATCCGGCTTGTACATGGTTGCAATCCAGGGAGCCTCACCCTCTGGCCTGTGACTGGTTCCGGGTCGAGAAATAGATCCCCCGCTTGTTCCGGGCCGCTTGAGAGGAGATGATCCAGATGTGACACGAGGCTTTGCCTGTGATGAGGATCTCTGAGTGCCGTTCTTGCGATTTCCCGAGCCAGGCGTAGGCTTTCCAGCAACCTTCGTCTTGGGTGGTGATCCGGTCACTGCCTTGCCGAATTCAGTGCGCTGGGGTGTTCGCGATGGCTCCCTGTGTATTTCCGGCTCATCCAAGAACACCGCGCTTGCATTGCTCCCGCTTCTCATACGAGCCCCGTTGACGGCAATCGTATCACCGCTCCAGTTGTTGCTGCCTTTCCTCGATCGGGGCTCGGCGTGGGTATGGCCAACAGGGAGAGGGCTTGTTTTTGCAATTGGGATGCGAGAGGTGCTGGGCCTGAGGATGTGGTTCTGCCGTGGGAGAGCCCAGTTCTCCATCTCCGCCCTTTCATTGTCCGCTGCGATTTCTTCGGGCGTCCGTAGATCCCATTGCGCGGGGTCGTCATCCACTTCCTCGTCTTCGGCGGGGATCGGAGAGATGACTCGTCGGTGATCGGGGCGCTCATCTTCACCGTGAGTTGGATCGCTTGACACAGAATTCTTGCGGTCCTTCTGAGCGCTAGTCGTACTCTGAGACCTACTGTTTGACCTGCTTGCACGGCCAACACGGAATCCCGCCTCTTCCATCTCCCGAATCTCAATCTGCGCGAGTTTGTCGCGATGTATCCAGTACGACTCGTCCTTCACGGGCTCATCCTTTCCTGTCCCTCGCCGCTCTTTCTTCTTGGCCCCCTTCATCGCGGCCGCGGGTGCGTTCTTGCTGGCCTTCTTCCCCTCGGTGCGGTTGTAGTATTCTAGCACGCTGTCCGGGTCGCTGCTGATGTCGCTCTCTTTCCGCTGGAGCTCGTTGACGCGGTTCGGGGCGAGATGGCCTTGGTCCTCGTCGTAGTATTGTCGCTGCGACTCGAATGTGTTGGCCCGGTGGGGTTTGGAGAAGCCATTGGGCTGGGCGGCGAGGGGCTGGCGAGAAGTGTTGGGATGGGTGGGGAACTCGTCTTGGGACATTAAAGGCTGCTGATCGGCGTACGATGTCTTCTGCGGTGGCCAGGGGTCAGCAAAGGGAGTCTCTCTGAGAAGCGTGTTTCCTTCTGGGATTTGTTCCGCCATGGATCCGCTGGCGGGCGAGTCGAATTGACTCGGCGCTATGACGGGAGCCAGTCGGCATGTGCCATTAGGAGCGGCGCCACCGTGACGACACACGGCGACATGCCTCTGGAGAGGAAGGTCTACACACCTGGTCTTGTACGGGCACTGCAAAGTCCCACGTGCCCTGTCCGCCGTGCGAGCTGCTTGGGGGGGTCAATTGCTGGACGGTCTGCGGCTGGTGGGGAGAAGCCACGGCCATGGAGACTGCTGCAAGCCGGTGTCGATGGGGTGCTGGACGCCGTCGGGGCCCTCAGACGGTGCGCAGTGCTGTCTCAGCCGTGCAAGTCGTCCAGAGTGCGGAATGGCGGTTTGTTGTCCAGGTGTACCTGGGGACGTCTCAGGTGCCCGGGAAGAAACGCGCCGCGGCAGTCACGAGGGCCGTGCCGGTGCTGCAATGTTGCTGGAGGTGGCTGTGACGCGAGACGACAGACCTGCCCGACCGATGCACAGAAGAGCTATCGCAAAACGGCCATGGACGAGCGTGGTGTGAGGGGACAGACGTCGGCAGGTGTTGCTTGGGGGGTTGTTGCGAGGATGCGGGATCCCTGTATGTCGGGGGAGTCGATCTAGGAAACGGGCCAATGAGTGACGGGGGTCGAGCAAGAGGCAATGGACAAGAAGAGAAACGAGCTGCTGCGGTCTGGCACGCGCAAAGCACTTGTCCAGCGTTGCTTGTTGCGCGAGAGTTGATGGGAGACGCCCGTCGGGTGCGTGCTGCGCGCTGAGATTAATCCGCTGGGGCCGTTTGATTGGTCTTGGGCTTATTTTTCAACATTGAAGCTCGGACGCCTCTCCCTATCGACACCGCCGCCTTTGGCCATGCACCGGGTCGAAAAGGGGAAAGCGAAAAGAAAACGGCCAGAAGGCCGGGATTATGCTGTTATGGAAAGGAGATCCCAGCGGCCATCGCCAACCTCCTTTGTGTTATGTGGAGAACGCTTCACGCAAGTGCAGGCTGACAAGACTCGCGTTCAATTTGTCCATGGCTTGCTGCATCACCGTGTTTTCCATATCGACAAATTGGTCCAACCTGGTGCTCGCGTTTGCCCCCATGCTCTCCCGCCCGCCCGCCAATGAGAGCCCGCACAACCACGCTAGGGCGAAGCTTTTCCAGAGCAGCAATAGCGCAGAGTCGAGGCGATCGGTCGCCCTCTGCTTGTGTGGAGTGCATCCCGCGCAGTCAAGCGAGCTGCGAGTGACTGTCGGCGCGAACCAGAGGAGACGGTGAAGATATGCAGAACAACCATGCAGCCTCGGTACGACGAGGCTTCTGGACAGGTCGCGATATATTTTATTGAGTGGCTCTCGCTGGGTGGTGAACTCCTGATATGTGTTTAGACACTGTTTCCCCGATCCTGCTGCTAAATCCTAAATTGAAGGCCTTGGGTAAGATCTCCTAGTACTACATTATTCGTTTCGACCTGGTGAGCGAGTCGTTTGCTCAAGCTCTGCTAAATTGGAAACATCGACGTCGTCTACCAACCAAACGTCTCCTCGTGCCAGTAGATATCGCTTCCCTTTTGCACCCAACTCTCGACAGTCCGACTCAACTCCTCAGTCAAGCTTTGCGGGCCACACACGAGAACAGCTATCCTGGTCCCCTTGCTACACACCTCATCCACGATTTTTGATACACGAGGTCGACCTTCTTTAACCGCCATTCCCTTCCTAGGCTTGCCCATCTGCTCCTCAAGTGACAGTAATTGTTCGTCTTCTGCCATCTCGATATCATCTCCTGGACCGCCCATCTGCAGGTTTGGTCCTGAGGGGCGCGTAATACAAACTTCTACTACGCTGCGGTGTGACGATGAGACTGCTTCCGAGTCGTCTGCATCTTCATCCTCGTGAGAAGGTAGAGACGCCCATTGGGCTTCCGAGAGCTTTCGAACCGCCCAGATAAAGCGGACTTGCGTTCCGAGTGTATGGTCGGTAGAATCGAGTATCGAGCGGTAGATGGGCATGATGAAGGTCGCACCAACCCCACCGGCAACTAGCAGGATCCTGTCGAAGGTGGAGAAGTCCGGTAATCGGGTCGAAGCGCCATAGGGCCCTTCCAAAGCTAGTGGGATGTTTGGAGCTTCGTCCGTGCCGGGAGAGAGTGAATGGGCTAACTTTGCCAGCTGTTTGGTATTCCCATTGATTGCCCTTGCAACCAGTAGCAACTCCCTATCCTGTGACGGAACGGAAGCAACAGTAAAGGGATTCGCCTGATGTCTTAGCACGAATTGGTCCTTGGCGGAAGTGGAGTACGCTTTTCCGGATGGCAGACTCAAATACACATGCTGTCCGGGCTTCCACTTCAAGGCCGCCTCCCCGGCATTCAAAGGGATGCGGATCTCGACGAGGTTGGTTCCAGGAAGCAGTTTGACGGTCCCAGCGTAATGCGTGAGCCTCTGGAAGCGGAAGGCGGCATGTAGGGTGTTCACCACAATGACCTGCAAAACGTACGGTCTGATGTGCGTGACATGCAAGTACAGGGGCACGATTATCAAGTTCGCTATTAGGATGTGCGAAACATAGAAAACTCGGTAGTTCCAGCGGCGGACGTTTTCCATGGCAGTTGTATTGACCACAATGAACAGCGTCAGACTGATAATACCGAAGATGACGTCCTTGTCCTTGATCCGCTTTGCGAGGAATCCTGATTGGACGAAGAAGTTCATGTAAAAGATGCCGTGGAGGATGAACAAGAAGTAGATGATGCGTCCCAGGATTTCATGCGATTTCTTGAGTTCCTCGTGCGACATGCGGGTAAGGAATTGGACCGGTGAGTATGGAGCCCTCATGGCAAGTAGATACTGGAAAGGCAGCTGGGAGGCCCCGATGATTCCAAATCGTTTTGTGAGATGAAGGTAGTCTTTGGGCACGTGTTAGTGCGTTCTTCCCTATATTGAACATTCCTTCCCAGAAAAGAGGGAGCACTTACCGTTCCCAGTGTCAACAACACAAAGGTACAACAACCACACCGCCCACAGACTCCCGAATATCCACTCTCCTCTTGAACCCCAGTTGCGCATTACTGGTTTCCGTGCCCACCATCGTAACCGGGCCCAGTGTTGCCTTGCGTTCTTCAACCACGCTGCACTCCCACTGACACGCTTGCTGAACGACGGTGATCCCGGCCGCTCGTCTTCCAGGGCGTACTTCAGCAGCCAGGAGAGCAAGAATGACAATTGGAACAAGGCAATCACAACGAGGACCGACCACTCTGCCACAGCCGGGTAGAGTTCGAGGAGCCTCCTCCGTGCATGCTTCTGGTCGTCATTCAGATTGACAAATTCATACCCCCAGACCATGATCAAGGCTGCAATCTGTTGCAAGAATTGTTGCCCTCTCGTCGTTTTTGGCAGCTCTCCCACCAGTGAGATGTAGAATCGAAACCGACACAGTGTCCTTCAGCTTGATAATACGAGGTGTTGGCAGCCCGGATTCCAGCAGTCCTGGAGCGCAGATTCGGATAATGGTGTAGATAAGTCGGGTTTCGGCTTTCGCTTGTGGGGGAGGATGACTGATGCCTCTCACCTATCAAATATGCCGTGCGGAAAGACTCCGGGCGCCGCGATACCTATGGCGAATATCTCACTGCTCTCAGCCTCTGCTGAAGGGGCGGGGGGCATTGTGGGAGTTGACAGGGGTGCCACGCGTTTCCCTTCCGTTCCTGCGCCCAGCCCCTCCATCAGTCTCACTTGGTCCCTGCATCGACTCTGCCACACCAACATCACCATCAACACCACAAAATTGTTCCTTTGTGCAACACCCCACTCTTCTTATATTCGCCCATTGCTTCAAAAGGAATAAAGACCATTACACTACATTGAAGATGTCTGCAGCACCTGTATCCGGACAGATCCCGCTTTGGCTTGATTGTGTACGGTAATTCATCTACATCTGTCTCTTGACTGCATACTAACTAATGGCTAGGACACAGGACATGACGTAGGTAAATTTTCTTTTCTATATAGTTACCACCTTCGTTGCTTAACCGTCATTTTCTAGGACGCATATGCCTGTCTTCTCGCTGCACATGACCCCCGCGTGAGACTGTTGGGCGTCAGCACTGTTCACGGAAACGCTTCAATTGATCAAACAACTTTCAATACCAGAAGTATACTGGAGGCTATCGGAAAACGCGATATCAAAGTCTACTCGGGAGCTGACAAGCCCATCTCTCGCGATGCCGTGCACGCTGCTGACATCCACGGTATGAACACTACAGGGCGCCAGAGACTGCGACTGACAATAACAGGCGAGTCGGGTCTGGATGGCGTTACATTACTTCCGCAGCCAATTGCGCCTACAGCGACCGAGACTGACTGCCTAGGGGCCATGTATAAGGCTCTGATTGCAACGCCTGCCGGCACCGCATGGTTGGTGTCAACCGGAACATTAACAAACATCGGATTGGTTTTTCAGAAGTATCCCGATCTTGCAGAGCACATTAAAGGCCTCAGCATAATGGGGGGCGCGGTGGGGGGCGGATTTACGAATGCTCCCATGGGAAAGGTCAAGGGAGAAGGAGAGCGCTTTGGTAATTGGACGGCTTATGCTGAATTCAACGTATGTTCTTAATGCATTTCATCGCTCGCTGAGGTACTAACAATGAATTTAGATATATGTAATTTATACTTCACGGACGTCCCCATATACACTGACCTTTTGTAGTGCGATCCCGAGGCATCCCACTTCATTCTCACCCACCCAATACTCAGATCAAAGACGACGTTGATACCTTTGGACCTAAGCCACCAAGTCCTAGGGATCAAAGAAGTTCGACAAACCCTTCTCTTTGGCTCCGACGATCCACTCAATCCGTCGAGCGTCGACACTAAGCAGACACCCTCCGCACTACGTGCTCTGTTCCATCAGATCATGACATTCTTCGCGGCAACTTATGCAGAAGTATTTGCTTTGACAGAAGGTCCACCTCTCCACGACCCCCTCGCAGTGGCTGCGGCCATTGACCCTACCATATTCGACGACCACCACGGCGAGCGCTTCAACGTAGATATTGTCACGGAAGGCGTGCACTCCATGGATCAAACCAAAGTGGGAGAACTCGGGAGAACGAAGGTCACGGCCTTGCCTCCAGGCGAACCTGGATGTCGGATACCAAGGGGTTTAGATCTGGCCAAATTCTGGGGACTGGTCGAAAGCTGCATGAAGAGTGCTGATAAAGTCACCCCCATGCCTAAGCTCTCGAGGGAAGAGCTAGAGAAAGAAGACATCTTCCATGACTTAGTTTGAGCGAGCCTTCAAGACAATACCGTTATAGGACATTACTTTGAGCATTCGGGTGACGGGGTAGCATGACATACCAACACAATCGAACGGTTGGAACATGATGCTTTCCAATGATCTTATAGTTTGTATGGTGGAATTCGATGAGCGCCCAAGTACTCCTAGGTTGAAGGTTAATGGCACATGTCCCTTTTAGCCTGTTCACTTTCTTAGCGCATTTCGTGCAGTTCCATCCACCACGACGGCTGTCTTACCCCAGACTTTGGGCAGTCTAACAATGCCAAGTTGCATGGTCTTCGGGCATACTTGGGGTTGTTTCCGCGGGGTTAAACGGCTGAGGCTTTTACAGACTGACCTCACCAGATTTCCCGTTCATAGGTATCACCACTTTCCGATCATCCATTGCGCGAGACGAATTTGCGACACCATTCGCTTGGAATATCGCTTGTTTGCTTGGCTATCAGGTGTTCCATATGGTTTACGATCGTTGGATATGCGAATCATTTGAAAGACCCGTCCACCCGGCTAGGTTCATCTACTTTTCATTTGCGGAAAGGTACCATCTGAAGCTCCTCACGCACCTCACGTTCTAGTTCCTTGGCCGTATATGAATCTACTAACCCACCTTGCTCGTTCGTAATTTATCCGTGGGGATCTCCTGTTCCTTCTCTTCTTCTACCGCTGAACCCTGGCGCTTGGAGCTTCACAATTAACAACTACCTGGTAAAATGCCTATTCCGAATATTCTAGATTGTTGTTGACGGGTGGTTGGACCTGCTTCCCCTCAATGATGAGCACCACGGCATGGAAGTATATATTTCATTCTATCTCAATTGCATATGAGCTACCCTTCTTCTCTCTCTTCGCTCCCACCTTGTCAATTCCCTTCCTACCCCCACGATGAAGGTCTCTCTCGCCCTCGCCCTTGTTCCTCTTCTTGCAGCGGCCGCCCCCTCCCCCTCGGACAAGCACCACTCCAAGCCAAAGCCGAAGCCTAAGATTGAAGGTCTCGGAGCTCTCGCTGTGAAAGCAGGACTGCAATACTTCGGCACCGCCATCGATAATGTAGTCCTCGACAACAAAAACTACACGTCCATCGCCTTCAACGTCTCCGAGTTCAACCAAGTAACGCCCTCCAACGGCATGAAATGGATGTACTTTGAGCCCCAACGCAACGTCTTCAACGCCACTCTGGCCGACCAAATCGTCAAGCCCGCGCGCAAAGCAGGCCAATTGCGCCGCTGCCATACCTTCATCTGGCACAACCAGCTCCCAGGATGGCTCACGAGCCGCAACTGGACCGCCCCCGAGCTCACGGCCGTGCTTGAGAACCACATCAAGGCCGAAGCGCGCTATTTCAAAGACGACTGCATCGCGTGGGATGTCGTCAACGAAGCCTTCAACGACGACGGCACGTGGCGCGACACCATCTGGCTGCGAACGCTCGGCAAATCGTACATTGAGCTCGCGTTCACGTTTGCGCGCAAGTACGTCGGGAAAAAGACCATGTTGTATTACAACGATTACAATGTCGAGCGCGTCAATAATAAGAGTCTGGCTGTCGTTGAGCTCGTCAAGGACTTCAAGAAACGCGACATTCCGATCGATGGCGTGGGGCTGCAGGCGCATTTTACCGTCGGCCGGTCGCCGTCTTACAACGAGACATCTGCCTCTATCGCCCAGTTCAATAAACTCGGTATGGAGGTTGCCATTACGGAACTCGATGTCAGACTTGCGTTACCCGATACAGCGGAGAAGTCGGAGGCGCAGGCGAAGGTTTATGCGGATACGGTTAAGGCGTGTGTGGATGCGAAGGATTGTGTGGGCGTCACGGTGTGGGATTTCTGGGACCCGGTGAGCTGGGTTCCGGAGACGTTTCCCGGAAATGGGAATGCGTGCTTGTGGACCGAGGGGTTTGTGAAGAAGCCGGCTTATTATGCTATCCAGAAGGTGTTTCAGGATGCGGCGGCGTAGATGGAGAGAAGGAAATGAGAGACGGGTGGGTATGGCGAGAAGATGGGGAGATATGGATTTGGGGGTGTACATATACTTCATACGTGGTTGGTTATAGGCCGCTGTCAATAATGTATATGTCTCATGTAGTCTTTATCTATGTTGAATACTCTCCCGTTCCCACGTCCCCCAATCAACATTCCATCCCATCTACGTCCACTTCACTCCCGTCTTCCCCTCTCCTCCTTCCACAGCGCCCAACCCCCAATCCCCATATGTATTCACAAACCCCTCATTGTTCAAATACTCCTTCGCCGCCTCCCCCCTATACGCAAGTTGTCCAGCCAGTCGCCACGAAGTGTCTAGTTTAGGCACCACTATCTCCACAAGCTGGAGGTTCGGTGGGTTGAGTAGGGCGGGAGAGGATAGGAGGGAGTCTAGTTCGACCTTTGTGGTGGCAAGGTGGTATGAGGTTGAGGGCGTGGGGTGTTGGTATAGCGGGAGGAGGTGGGAGTAGGTGGTGGGAACGATGTCGTTGTAGGCTAAGGCGGTGTTGTCAGTCGATTACTTACACAGGAGTCTCCTGAGCTAGAAAAGAGATAGAAAAGGTAGACGTGGCTTACGTTGTTGAGCCCCCCAAATCATACGCTCAACCGTATACCCCTCATTATTGATTACGAAAATGATAGCCGACGACTTTTGCTTGATCATGGTGCCGATTTCTTGGATCGTGAGGGCTAGACTTCCGTCGCCGGTGATGAGTATCGTTCTTCCTTCGTTCGAAATCTCCTTCCGAGCTACATCCACCCCAAGGGTAGCTGGCGTCGCCCACCCAATACTCCCATAGTAAATCTGCGTCGTAAACCTTACATTTTCTGGGAATGGGATATCACAGAGGCCGAAGACAGTAGTTCCTGTGTCGGCGAGGAGGATGTCGCCCGGTGTGAGGAATTCGGAGATTCGGGGCCAGAGATAGGATTGTGTGATGTTGGTTGCGGCGATGTCTAGGGGGGTGCGGGGAGGTGGGAGGATGGGTTTGGATACTTTTTGTTGGGGATGAGAGGGGAGGGATTTGATGAGGGCTGAGAGGAGGGGTTTTAGGGATGTGTCAGGGTAGATTGTGCCTTTAACCTAGTATATGTTAGATTTACAGGTGAGCAGAAACAGGAGTAGGAAGTGAGAGAGAGGGAAGTGAGAGAGAGAGAGAGAAGTGAGAGAGAGAGGCAAGTAAGAAAAAGAAACATACCACAACATTGAAAGGATTCACAATAACAGATTTGTCACTTTCCAGCTTTCTGGCAAATCCTCCAGAATTCGTGTCCGCGGGGAGATATCCAAAAGTGATGACGAGATCGCTCTGCTGCGCAGCTTCATCGACCCCAGGACTACTAATCGGCCCATTCCAGTTCCCAACATACATCTCTTCCGTCTCATCAACCACTCCCTTCCCCATATTTGAAGAGTAGAATGGTATGTGGAGTTTCTTCACTAGCTCACGTGACTCGGATACGGCGTTGAACCGGTGGGCTAACGCGTCGATGAAGACTGAGGGATTCTTCGAGGATGAAAGCGCTGCTAGTATGGCCTCGACGGCTTTGCCTTGGGCGACGGTATCGACTTTTGGGGAGAAGTCGATGGGTGTTTTTAGGAGATCGGTGGAGACTTGCTCGGCGGATAGGTCGAGAGGCATGAATATGTAGACTGGTCCGGATTGGATGAAACACTCCCGGATGACCCTCTACAAGCTTGTAAGTATGGGATGAAGATATTCGTGCATAGTGAAGGGAGACTCACGTCGATTTCCTGCGGTGCGGTCTTGATATCCCATAGCTCTGCGGCTGCGTATCGAAGGCCTTTGGATGCATTGTTGTATTGCTAGACCATCGTCAGTACTCGTCGACATGAAGAAGCGACTTAAAAGCCAAATACCTGATGATTCGGTTCCCTTCCAATCGAATGATGAATCATCATATGCTTATCCTGCATTAATCTCGTTGTTTGTCCAACGACATGAATGAGCTTCACGTGCTCTGACATAGCTCCAGCTACACCGTTCAAGGCACTAAGTTCTCCTATATGCATATGTGAGTTCCGTGCATTTGTTCTGATAGTGTGAGGACCGCTTACCAACACCATGAGTTGTGACGACTAGAAAGGTTGTGTTAGCTTGGATCGTAGGCTGGAAATTGATAACATACAAACACCAGGCACTCCCTTTATCCTTGCATATCCATCCGCGGCATACGCTGCATTCAACTCATTCTGATTCCCAACTACAAAATATTAGTTCTTGTTTTCCTAGAGCAGGACCACGAGACTCACTCCATTTCAGTCCATCGACCTCAAAGATCGAATCCAGAAACTGCAGATTGAAATCTCCAGGAACACCCTACACATTTCCTTAGCCCCAGAACATCAAAAGATGATTGATGCTTTCTTCAAGGTAAGCATACAAATATGGTCTCCACGCCCACTTGACGTATCCTATTCACCAAGTTAGTTTACGAATTTGATAAGCCTTAGTTGGTGGGCAAGTACATACCTCTCCCACATGTACCTTCCCAGCGAAATGGTAGCCATTCTGGACAAGAAGTTCTCAATCCTTAATTCGAAATCTTTAATTCGAAATCGGGCAATTGGTCCTCCTCTTTGTTGATCTGCAATAAACGATTGATCCTCAAAACCAAAAAGGTCAACTCTTTCCAATTCCAAAATCCCACGTAATACCCAACCCTTAAGTACCTCGCCCTCCAGCAAACGTCTCAAAGCCAAGGAATCCCTAGCGCTGATATTCCCACAAGCTAGCAATTGCCGTAAAGGTCCAAATACAAACCAGCAATGTCAGTAAAAATCACCTTTGTCCACAAGAGCAGCAAGGATTTATAAATATAATATTGGAAGGAAGAAGACATAGGGCGTACAACTATGCACTTTGTTGAATTGGATCCTCGGCATGCACGTTGATGTATCCGGCTGTAAGCGGCTTCGCTACCACAGAAACGCGGGGTATGGATGGGGAGCGAATGGGATCGCAGATGTAGGGAATACATAAGTGGATTGGGGTCACAAATGAATCAGGGTGGATACTGGGAGGGCCTAAAGTAGTCATAGTGGTGATAATTTGTCAACTGCTTCGGTGTACAGACCGTGCTGGCGGGTGTGGGGTTGTTGGTATGCAGTAGGGAGAATAGGTGGTATTTGAAGACAAGATTGTCATCTAGCGTTTTATTGGATATTTGATTTCAGATGCTGTTCCTGTTTGACTTGCATTATGTCGGAGATTTCTTGTACAGCACCTTTCACATCTGATGGAACGTGAACGGGGATTGAGCCCTAAAGTCCAAGCTCATCATAGGTTCAAAGACGAAGTTTACGTAACCGTTTTCCCATGACTCAACATTGCATACTCTGCCGGAGGTGAAAAGGCGCCGTAAGCAAGGCCACGGCTATCCGCGCGGTCAGATCTTCACGTTGAGTCCTGATGCACTTTCTTCAGTTGGTCCCGCTTGAGCATGTTTCTTTGCGTCTTCGAACGTTGCCATTTTAAAGTCCATTTCTAGGTCAAACTCTGCTTGAGGATTCCCCTCGAGCGGTTTGAAATCCATGATTAGCGATTCCTTGACCGCAAACACGGCGTCATCCTCCAAGTATTTGCTCTGCCTGTCGAAAAGTTGGGTAACGATGGGCTTGTATCCGGGTGCCGTAAGCTGAAAAACACATCAGTCCCATTCAAAGCGGATCTAGCTGGAGCGCTACTTACAATGAAGTGGATATGCGCAGGTCGATATGGATGTCTGTCGAGCGCCTGCAGAACTTTCCCCGCTGGTCCATCGAAAGGAATGGGGTATGGGACTGGCTTCAAACAGTAAAAGTCGTACTTCCCGTCCTTCCCCGTTGTGAATCTGCCTCTCAGGTTGTACTCTGGTTGATCCGGATCCTGTTGCTCATATAACCCATTTGGTGCGGTATGCCAAACGTCCAAGACAGCACCCTCTACAGGGCTGCCCGTACGAAAGTCCGCCACTGTACCGTGCATCCACGTCCTGTCTTTCGACTCGATCCCAGAAACGATAGTTTCACCCATTTTCTTTTGAGGTGCTTCTTCGCGCCAAAACGGACCGAGAATGGCGGTGGCGGTTGGCTCATCCTTCGCATCGGACGCTAGCTTGTATGTAATCTCGTCGACAAGAGACTCCAGACCGAAGACATCGCATAGGAGTTGCCCTTCGTTTCGGCGGTCGTTGGACATGCGGCCCGCTTCGTTCATCTACCCCTGTTAGCTGTTTGTTGGAATCGTAGAGACGGCGAGTATAGACTTGCAAGCTCCAAACCAACCAGCCATTCGTCGATGGTGATCTCGTTCTCCCGGGCAAAATCGTGAATATGCTGTATCAGACTCGCCGCAATTTTCCGGACTCGGGGAGTAGCGTTTGGACCCGTAGCATTGATGACGGTCTCTGTGAAGTGGGGGTTGAACTTGTGCGACCTGTGGTCTACAGCTTCAACGGGGTGATGAGCGGCCATTTTGAATGTTTACTCCTATGTTCTGATCTGGAACACTTCAAAGACGAAGATGCGGAGCTGACACGCCTGTAAGGAGCTATGAAAGGGATTGATGAATGCGTTAGGCAGTGATCCAGCAATGGAAGCGGGGCCTTTTATGAACATGTTGCAGCGTCGTCCTTGCTGCGTACATGGTTACAAAGACGGCTTGGGGCCTTTGAGGCGTTGCCCCGCCGAGTAAGATGGACTGATTATGGACGAAGCTTGGCTGGCGGGAGTCAAGCTCGGTTGTGCGAGAGCCGACGCTATCGCCGAAGTTCCGCCCGTCCAATCACAGACGAGATGAAGGAAGGGAGGATTGCCCGGCAAGAGCAACCATCGGATGAGACACCTTTACATCACGATAGAGCTTCAAATTGTGCATGATATGCTATCACAAGATGAGGGGGTGTTCGGTTATGTGGTTTGTCGGAAAAAATATCCGCTATCCTTGCGTAAATTCCCATGTCAACGGAAGGGGGATCCAACAACAACTAAAAGAAATGAAATGTCCAGTCTACACCGCGTAAGTAAATAATCCCGTGGTATCATGTATCAAGCTCGTCATTACCCCGCCCCACATCTTTTCTCGCAACTTCAATCTATTTCTTTCCACCGAACATTCCCCCCAGATACCCTCCCGCATTCTTCGCCCCACCAGCAACACCCTCACCAGCACTCTTGACTCCACCAACAGCACTCTCTCCATATCCCCCTAGAGGGCCCGAGCTCTCAATGGTCTTTCCATTCTCATCTTTTCCGCCCCTCTCAGCGCGGTTGATGCCTTCCTTAGACAAGGCGTCACCAATTGGTTGGGCAAGTCCGCCTTTTCCGACCTGGCCGCTGACAAGACCGTTCACGCCGTCTTGGAGGTTGTCAGCTTGTTCGATGCCCGTTACTTTGGACTTGTCGAGTTGTTCTAAAAGGTGCTGTCAGTCACTGCTGTTTGCTGTCGTAGGGTGATGGTATTTGTCCGCTGGACAAGGAAAATAGCGAGAAATCTAATGAGAGGAGAAGAGAGTTCTGATAAACATACGCTTAGTGGCGTACGATGCCTTGTTGTCTTTGGTAAACCAGCTAAGGTACGTATCTTCGATCCATGGCATCCAGGTCTCATATTTCTGGTTGTAGTATTCACCGGCCTGCTGCTTGTAGCTCTTTGACTGGTTGTTTGGCTCGGCCATTTTCAGTGATTTTTGTATGAATTTAACTATTATCTGTTTTCCAGTGAGTCACTGTTGACGAGAGCCTGTACCAAAAGCTTCGAACGTACTAAGATGTGGAAGTGGAACGAGTTTCAGAGTAAAATTTTGTAGAATTTACGAAAGTAGATGAATCTGGAGTACGATCAATTGCCCCGATCAGGCAGACTATATAACATCCCCTGCCATGGCAGTGATCTCATTCTTGGACGGGTGTGGCTGGTGACGAGATCGGCATAGGTACGTCATCCTTCAAGTGATCGACATGCTGCCTTGCACCTTGGCATCGCGACGTCGACCACCACCAACTCCACTCAATACATTTCAAGATAACACTAGCTTCTGACGCGCCTGAATACGCCCTCTCTGCCCTTTCTTTTTCCATCCTCAACCCAGTCCGCGACTCCAAACTCCCCCCCGCTACCCCGCAACTTCCACTCATCCGCACACCAAACCGACTACACCACCACCACACCAACTATGTCTTCAAATCCCTACGAACAAGACCCGTCTTACCAGCAACACGTACACTCGAACCAAATCCCCCAAGACACACACTCTTCGTCCGACAACCCATGGGCCTCCGAAGGCAACCCTCGAACCACCTACTCCACACAACCACAACCCTCCCACACAAACCTCTACACCCAACAAACAACCTACCAACCCCTCTCCTCCAACCCGCCCGACCCGATCTCCCCAAACCCTACCCAGAACAGCCCCTACGCCAACACCTCCTCCCCGACCCGCCCTCAGCACCCCCTCGAAGCCTCCGCCTACTACTCCTCGCCCCCTCCCCCGCACACATCCGCCTACTCACCAACCACACACGAAAGACCGCCCGCCCTCCCCCCTCGCCGCTCCGCAACCGACGTTGCCCTCCCCTCAGGCTCGGAGCGCGCCGAGCAAGTCGAAACACTACAGGCCTACGAAGCAGTGCAGGAACTCAGCGAGGACGATCGCAACCAGGCGATTCTGCAACGCGAGTTTCCACGCATAGATGGCAGTTTGATAGCGGCGATTTATGGGGATAGTAAGAGTTTGAGTGCGACGAGGGAGCTTTTGCAGGAGTTGGATGATGGGGGAGAGTGAATGGAAGGGGTAAAAGCGTTGGTGGAAATGGAGGATGGGATTGATGTATGGGATAAGTGTAGGAGGCAGTGATAAGTTTCCAGTCTGGACGGCATGGGCGTATCAAAATGATTCTGACATCTCTTAATCAACCGATATTGAACGGGTTTGGGCGGAGTTGTGTCCAAGAGTCTTGCATGCCGTGACTCTGCATATACCTTGATTCCACAAATGAACGTACTGGATGGATACCACCTCCAGTATCTTTCAATCTCCAGCGGCACATGATAAGGCACCCACATGCTACCGAGAGGCCCTTTAGACTCATAAAACGCAAAAGACATGTTCTTACTGATCCTTTGTTAGGCTAATCAATACTTGGCAATGCACCAGAGGTGGAAACGCCCTGTACATACTCCCACTACAACACCCCCATAACCACACCGGCGATAACCCCCGCAACAATCCCAACCCCCCACTTCCCCCTCCCAAACACCACACTCCCGCCCACCCCCGGAACCCCCTCCCCAAACTCCACATCTCCCTCCTTCAACAAGTCCTCCACACCCGGCGGCACAACACTCCCCTCACTAACCTGATCCGGCCTTAAACACCGAATTTCAACATGCACATCGTCTGTCGAGCGACTCAGACCTGTCTGCGAGTTACCCAGCTCAGGGAAGAAAGTAAGGAAGTAGGGCGTTGGAAACCGGATGGTCTGGTTGTAGGAGCCGCCCATGCCACCGAGAGCGTGCAGGGAGGCGTTTACGGCAGCGGAGGGGGAGGAGGGGAGGGAGCAGTTGTTTTCTTGGAGGGTGAGGGCGAGGTTGCGGGTTAAGTTTGAGCCTGTTGGGGTGGTTAGCTATATTCAACGGTACGAAATGTACAATATGGATGAAGAGGGATGAAGGGAGAGAGGGAGAAGGGGCAAGGGGCCGTGGACATACCAGCGATAAACAAATTCCCACTCCACTGCTCCGGCTTCTCCTCCCTGCCCAAGACACCAGCACACTGCCACGGCACCGTCGTATTCCAATTCCTCCCACAATCCGCTGATGTCCTGCGTTCCAGTGCGGCTCGCGCGTGGTGTAGCTGCAACGCCGCCACGCATTCTTCTCCAAACATGATTTTGCAATCTCCTACATCGTTGACACTGCGTTCGAGTACGGCTTTGGGGAATGTGTATTTGCCCAGCGATTCGGCGGATGCTTGTTCGGCGCACATTCCCAAGCCGGAGGTGTTGGAGTTGCCAGTGTTGAGCCATAGGGTGCGGGATACTTCGTCCCGTGTGGAGAGGGCGTGGATGCGCGTGGTTATATACCAGGATTCTGAGGAGGATGATTCGACAGATGAGCCGGAGAGAGAGAGGGCGGGCATGGCGAGTGTGCCGGTGGAGTTGTAGGTTGTGAAGCTTTTGATCGATGTGCAATTTTGGCTCTGGGCTGTGGAGAGCTCGGAGAGAAAGAGGAGGGCTGCTCCGGTGAGGAGGAGACTGGGTTTTGCCATGATGTTGATGGTTTGGCCGAGTAACGGGGAGTATGTTTTGTTGGGGGAGAATTTAAGAGACGGTATACGATGCCGTCAAACCGTTGGTGATATCGATGAATACACATGGTCCACATTATAAGTCTGCCGATCTACCGAAATAGCCCAACTCTTCCAAGGCAGTATCTCAAGGCGCAGTTAGCATTGATGAGACCCTTGATCGCCGTAAGCTTCCCCATAGGATTTGTCGCGTGCAGTCTACACTTCTTGGCAATGCCCACTGGAAGATAATTTAACAGGTATGGTGGTGGACGATGGAACAATCGGCTACGCTATTTCATAGCGTCTAGTATTCCAGTATCTAATGAACCCCATCTTAATGTCGAATGTTCTGTAAAGAGTTCTTGTTGGATGTGCAACCGTCAGTCGCCTGAAACACTGCGCCTTAGGATCTTTGGAGGCCTGAAAGCGCAAGTCGATCCTTCGTTTCATGTATTGGATAGGATTCGACGTCATTGTATCCGTGAACAGCACCGGGCAAATAAGCGTTCATATCCCATTAGCCCATCGTCTTGTTGATCGATGTGTGAGCCACCTGCTGATTTCTGTACAGAGTTGTTGTGAAGAGAAACTGGATTTGGACTGGATAAAGTATGCTGGGAATGAACGAATACGGCGTCCGATCCGCGATATCGGGTATCCGAATATTTTTCTCGCACTTTAGCTCCCATATCGCCCGTAGTAGGACGAGCATTACGAAGTAGACGTGGGGAACTCGGAAGGAAAGGAGCTTTAGGCGCACTAGTCTCGTTAGGGCAATAGCTATTTACAGACAACTGTTGGCGATCCGCACCTCGACCAAATCCACAGAAGATCAGAGATAATTAGTAGGGATATATGCGCAATCCAAAATCTAACTAAAAAGCAAGGGTGCAGTGTGAACAGAAAGGCAGCGAAGGCACAAGGAAATGTAGCGAAGGGTATCATCTAGTCTCAAGGCTTCCCATCCCCCAATAGATACAAGTTGTGGAAAAGGAAAATATGTTCGCTAGCTGATAGCGGCTACGCGGGATATGCGAAGTTCAAACAAGTACATACAAGGCACACATCTTCGGCATTGTTAGTGACTGTGGTTGGGGAGAAGAATGGGAGAAGAAGCAACATACCATTGACAGGCCCAAAATCATTGAGCACCAAAAGAGCACATTCTATACGCATTAATCAGCAGCTTTTCATACAAGTCTACCTTCTGCGAGGCGTGAAACTTACATTCAGCAAAGTCCTTCCCCGCACGAATTTGCTTCGTTGGACCATTACAATGGGCATCTGCAACATCATTGCGATGAATCCGTAGCCTCTAAACTTCCGTGTGATGCATCCCATCACCAGCTCATGCGCCATGGCACTGATCAAGAATGTGATTACAGTTGCGAGAGGGCGCGACATGTGACCTCGGGATGCAGAGTATACATGGCGACGGAAGAAATGGTGTACAGGAATGTTCCATTCGCGGGAGAACTCAAGCCAGTCACAAGAGTTCCACCAGTCGGCATAAAATTGGCGGTCCGCAAAGCCTGTAGGATGTTGGTGAGTGTTGATCATTAGTAACGACAAGGGGCGGTATAGCTTACGAGTGATTTCTGCAAAGGCACCCAGGACATATTCAAAGATGACAAGAAAGACAAGAAGAAAGGTTATCATGAAAGGAAAGAGCAGTCTCCCAATAGTTTCGGCTAAAACAAGACCAAAGTCGGATGCGCTACTAGCTGTCTGCAATCGAATGGCAGACTCGTCGAGGACTGGGAGAATGAACTCTTCGGTTGTAACTGTCATCAAAAAGATGCACCCAAAAACTGCAAGAGTTTTGTAGAAGAGCTCAAGCCAGCGCATCTCAGCGTTGCGAGGATACTCAAGCTCATAACAGAGAGTGGGGCAGAAGATAAAATCGGTATAGTTGTACAATGTCAAGTTCTCTGGGTACGAGACATGGCCAAGGGGCGAGGCAAGTTCGAACGCGAGGTCATCTCGAAGCTGTCGGATCTTCTCGCCGTTCGCCTGGGCTTCGTCGTGCTTGGAATTTGAAGGAGATTGCGGGATCTCATTAAGGTGGGTGCGTGGCCTAGGATATCTGTATGCTGCAGCCTTTGATGCTGCTGAAGCTGTGTCTGGAGCATCGAGCTCATTGAGCCGACGCCGAGTCTCACTAAGATGACCGTTGTAAAAGCTTATTCATGTTAGCGTGGTGGTCATTGTGCTCAATCTACTTGGGAATGCTCACGCATATGAGTGCATCTTCATGAAGATAGCCAGCAGATGCAATGTGAAGAAGACTTGGGCTGTCCAGCTCCAATCCCGAACAAATGGGAAGCTGTTCACTGTTATGATCGATTCCTTCAAGTATTCATTGGTACATACCATGTCCAAAAAGCAAGCCACGTGGCTTGGTAAATGCTCTGCACTGCCATCCCAAGCTTGTTCCACCGAAATACACCAGATGTACTCATATACAGCCTGTGCAAGGGCAGTGACAGAGCAGTGCTGCCGACCATTGCCCCGTCTGCAAGCCCCAACTCCCAGACCTTCTCAGTGAAGAGGTTCCACTGCCGGATTGCAAGCGGATACCCGGTCTCTTTCATATTCCGAAGCATTGATGTAAGGACCATGATGGCGAGGCCGATCCAGAAGAGAACGAAGAAGCCGCGGAAGTCCCGGTAGTCACTCTTGGGGTCGAAGTGGCTGACTCGGTCCACATATTCAATCGTAGGAAATAATCGTCGTTTCTGCTGTGCTCGAATTTGTCGCCTCGCGGAGGAGGAGGCTTGCACCGACGGAGGAGCATCTGCAGGTATCGCAGGACTGGAGCGCCCACTCGAGATGCCGGAGCCGGGCTCCAGCAGGACGCCATTTTTCAGAAACTCGTCGCTGACGTGCGGTTTCAACAGTTCTATGCGCGTAGGTTTGCGCGCGCGCGGATAGTGGTATTCGGCATCCGCGCTGTGGTGCTCGACGTGAATTGCGGTAGATTCGGCCATTATGAAGGCGACGACGTGTGCATTCTGGAGGCGCAACGGAACGCGGCGGGGGGGTGAATTTATGGTGTGGTAAGCCCAGACAGCGTGGTGATCACCACTGTGTCCACTATCCCTTCTGTGCCGTCAGATGAGGCAGTGTGTGCTGGGATTCTGGTGGGCAACACGCCTTCAGCTCGCACTTGTTGAGCACCGTGGCCATGAAAATTAACAACCGTGGAATGCCAAACAATCAGAGGCGCGAATTGGCCCGCGCAGTGTATACAGGGCCGGCTTCCTCGGCTTCTATGTGCATCGCAAGGCTGAATGCAGGGCTGCTCGCAATTCTTACGAGGGGCCAGACTGTTGCGCGATGTGATGTCAGTGCACCACGCCCGAGTCAGTCCCGTCGCCACAAGCTACTAGCCCTGCTAGCCGTTTCGGGCGACGTCGGCAGTGGACTTAATCCGGCCGCCGAACAGAGCCAGAGTCGTGACCAGCAGTGCTCAGTCGTGCCCAGCCGTTCACCTCGAAATATCACCAGCACTCAGCGCCGCCATTGCTCTCTGCCCTCCGCCAACGCCCTCTGTTCTCCCACCCCCACGACGCTCCACGACTCCTTACCGCCTACGTTTGCGCCCCTCGCCCGCCTGATTATCCCAAAGTTCCCCCGGTGGGGTCCTCGAGGCCACCACAATGACTTCCTGTACGCGAGACGCCCACCCCCAGAATGATGCCCAAAACAGGCTTTGCTGATGCACTGCAGTAAAGCAATTCATCCGGAATGTGCGGGCGGCGAAGACGATAGCGGACGAGCGAGCCGTGGTCCAGAAGGAGAGTGCGGCCATCCGCGCCAGCTTCAGGGAAGAGAGCGGGGACTCCGGTGTGCGGTGTGTGCTGCCTACCCCTCGGCTGGAGATGCAAATACTGATGGACATGTAGGAGAAATAATGTCGCGAAGCTTCTATACCTGTTCACGCTCGGCGAGAGGACACATTTTGGACAAATAGAATGTCTGAAGCTGCTGGCATCCCCGCGCTTCGCCGACAAGCGGCTGGGGTACCTGGGCACTATGTTGCTACTGGATGAAAATCAGGAGGTCTTGACCTTGGTCACGAACTCGCTGAAAAAGTACGTCTTCTGGAAATATTGCGCTGAACTCTAGGCTGACATGCATTCCTCTAGCGACCTCAACCACCCCAATCAGTACATTGTGGGCCTCGCTCTTTGCACCCTTGGAAACATTGCCTCCGTAGAAATGTCCCGTGACCTCTTCCCCGAAGTCGAAACGATATTATCGAGCGCCAATCCATACATACGACGAAAAGCCGCACTTTGCGCCATGCGGATATGTCGCAAGGTGCCAGATCTCCAGGAACATTTCCTCGACAAGTCAAAGCTTCTTCTCCAAGACCGAAACCACGGTGTGTTATTATGCGGTCTGACGCTTGTCACCAGTCTAGCAGAGGCGGACGAAGCCGAAGACGACGAGAATGGCATCAAAGACATATTCCGGCCCATGGTTCCCGGTCTGGTCAAGACTTTGAAAGGGTTGTCCTCGTCGGGATACGCACCAGAACATGATGTAACTGGTATCACAGACCCCTTTGTGCAAGTCAAGCTGCTGCAATTGCTCCGAGTCCTCGCACGAGGAGACGCTCAGGTCAGCGAGCAGATTAATGATATCTTGGCACAGGTCGCAACAAACACCGACTCGTCCAAGAATGTTGGAAACTCGATTTTATACGAAGCAGTCCTTACCATTCTAGATATAGAAGCAGACTCTGGCCTCCGTGTTCTTGGTGTCAATATCCTCGGAAAGTTTCTTTCGAACCGGGACAACAACATCCGATACGTGGCCTTGAACACATTAATCAAAGTGGTTGCAGTGGAACCGAACGCCGTACAACGACATCGTAACACGATTCTTGACTGCCTGCGCGATCCCGATATCAGTATCCGAAGGAGAGCACTCGATCTCAGCTTCACGCTGATCAACGAGAGCAACGTCCGAGTACTAATTCGGGAATTGCTTGCATTCTTGGAAGTTGCAGACAATGAGTTCAAGCCTGTAATGACATCTCAAATTGGTATTGCAGCGGATCGCTTTGCGCCAAACAAGCGGTGGCACGTGGATACCATGTTGCGCGTTCTGAAGCTGGTCAGTTTTGTAGCACTTACTGTCTAGGAAACCACTAACGTATTCAGGCTGGAAACTATGTGAAAGAGCAGATCCTATCGTCCTTTGTCAGGCTTATTGCAACTACTGCAGAGTTACAGACGTACTCTGTCCAAAAGCTATACGCCGCCTTGAAAGAAGACATTACCCAAGAAGGCTTGACCCTTGCGGGATCCTGGGTAATCGGAGAATTCGGAGACGCGTTGCTCAAAGGTGGTCAATATGAAGAAGAAGAACTCGTGAAAGAGGTCAAGGAGAGTGATCTTGTTGATCTTTTTGAGACTATCCTGCAAAGCAGCTATGCTGGCCAAATTGTGACGCAGTACATCATCACAGCTACAATGAAGCTCACGACCCGCCTGAGCGACCCGGCACAGATCGAACGTCTCAGGAGACTTCTAGGACAATACGGGACCAATCTCGATATCGAGATCCAGCAGCGTGCCGTCGAATATGGAAACCTCTTCGGCTACGATCAAATCAGGAAGGGCGTGCTCGAGAAGATGCCACCCCCCGAGATCCGGGAAGAGCAGCGTGTGCTGGGCGAGGCTACCAAGAAACGAACATCCAAAGCGCCGAAGAAGAAGGCTGCACAGGCGGCGACGGAAGATTTGTTACTTGATTTAATGGGCGACATGCCAGGCAACAGCAACGGCACAACCAATGGCTCGCAGGCTCAAAGCAACGATCTTCTGGCTGATATCATGGGCGGAGGTGGGTCCTCGTCTTCGCCTCCTCCACAGACCACATCTCCCCCACCCTCGAACATCAATTCAATCATGGACCTTTTCAACACAGGCGCTGCACCCTCACCTGCTCCAATGCAATCCCAACCTCGTGCTGCTCCGCAAGCATCCATGGATCTACTGGGTGGCCTTGGCGGCACATCTTCACCACCCCAAGCCGCACCACCAGTTGCTTCCGGGCCCCCGGCGCATCCTGTATACAACAAGAATGACTTACAAATCGCGTTCCAGCTCAAGCGCGATGCGAACGCGGTACAAATCCTTGCGCGATTTAGGAACACTGGCGGATTTTCGCACTTGTCGGGAGTCAGTTTGCAGGCGGCAGTACCGAAGAGCCAAAAATTGCAGTTGCAGCCTATTAGTTCGAGCGAGTTGGATGCAGGACAAGAAGCTACGCAGCAGATGAGGGTTACCGGTGTCAATGGGGTAAGTTCTTTGCTATTCTCTTCCCAACTTTGTGCTGCGGAAACTAACACCTTGATAGCCGCCACCTGCGCGACTGAAGCTGAGGCTTAAGATTGGATTTTCAGGCGTGACGGAGCAGGTTGATTGGGCGGAACCGGTGTAGTATAGGCGTGCATCTCGTTGATATACCATATCAGGTGGGGGTTGAATTGGGATGGAGACGGTGAGGGAAACTGAGGGTGAGATGGTACTGTAACGAATGATAGGCACTTGAGCATGTGTATAGATGCAGCGGTATATTATAGGGCATTGGAGGGGACGCGAAAGCCCGAGAGCATGGTTTGTTTCTGTGAGTGTAGGTGTCGTGATGAGGGATTTCTTGAGGCAACGCACGATGCTCATGCGGGAGGATTGGTGTCAGGGTGTGTACGAAGTCGAACAGTCTCGAACTTCTTTGGACACACACGCTTCTTTCTCTGGCCATGCCCATAACATGCCAACTCTAGCCCCGCTGAGTATGGGTACCTGTAGGTATTAGTAGCCTATGTGGTAATAGCGCTGTATATCACCCTTCATACAACCCTTGCACCGTTCCTGGTCAATCACCCCGCACTCTCGTTGTCGATCATAGCGGACCACATGTCCATGCTCAGGCACACATGCATTTTGAGTAACACTCCACCCCCAATCATGGCATTACCTTGCCGGTATCGCACTTCTGAATGTCCCTGTTGTCGTTGTCATCTATGAATGCTGTTCTGAAACATTTCCCCAATCTCCGTGAACTGGTATAATTATGTACCGTTTTGTTGAGATATGGCGACCGACCCCGCAGCCCCATGACGCCAAAGCACTATACTATAAACCGTAGTACTGCCAACGACGAGGAAAGTAGCTCCATACCTGTGCCGATCTCTCTTCCCCTCCCCACGACATCTGCAAAGTCCCGAGTACCCAGACATCCTGGCATCCTGGCTATGTAATAAGTACTGGACCCTGCTCTCCGTAACGTCGTACTCCCACCTTCCCCGCCGAGTACTACGACCTTGCTATCCACCAGACCGTCGGGCCTGACTTGCAGACATGCTGTGGGGAACTCAAATCAAGGGTTTTTGTCCTGGCGTGTTGCACGGATGGGGGGAGTGGGCAGGACGATTAGGGAGCGTATACATGGTTGATCCGTGGCATGGTGAATAAGTTAAGCTGTTGTGACGCTACGTGCTGGGTATAAAACACCATTCCATCTCATCTCTCCCTTTTCAGTCTTTGAGATTCTTCGCTTTTGGGTCGGATTCGCTGGTCTTGTGCTCCGCTCTGTTGGTGCTCGAGTGAAGAATGCGTCGATCATCGTCCTCTCTTCTCCTTCTCTTCTTCCTCCCACCCCTCGCCCTCGCCCTCCCCCACACCCCCCAAACCACAGCTCCCGAAAAGCGACAATACGAGTCTCCAGTCACAATCGACCGCGCCCAAGCCGTAATCGACGCCTTCAGACTATCCTGGGACGGATACTACAAATATGCCTTCCCGCACGACGAACTACATCCCGTGTCCAACACTTTTAGTGATTCGAGGTGAGTGAGCGCTGTGATGTCTATTTACCCTCCTTCCCCAACCAAAACATGTGTTGAGTGGCTGTAGAAATGGATGGGGAGCCAGCGCTGTAGATGCGCTCAGCACAGCACTAGTTATGCGACAAAAGGACGTTGTGAATCAGATACTGGAGTATATACCGACGATTGATTACACGACGACGGCCACAGAGGTTAGTTTGTTTGAGACTACGATAAGGTATCTAGGCGGTATGATTTCGGGGTATGATTTGCTCTCGGGGCCCTTGGCTGATTTGGCGGAAAATGTATGTACTGTCTATTTGGCTTCTCGTAACCCCCCTCACCACCCCAACCAGAAATCCAACATAGCCGCCCTCCTAACCCAATCCATTAACCTCGCCAACACCCTCTCCTACGCCTTCGATACCCCCAGCGGAATCCCCTACAACGGCCTCTACCTCCCCACCCGCAGCGTAAACCCCTCCCCCAATGGCCTCGCCACAACCGGCACTCTCATCCTCGAATGGACGCGCCTCTCCGACCTCACCGGCAACGCCACCTACGCCTTTCTCGCCATCCTCGCAGAATCCTATCTCCTAGCCCCTGCACCGAAATGGAGCGAGCCGTGGCCGGGCCTACTAGGCACCAACATCGACGTCGCGACTGGCGATTTCCTGGACGCGGAGGGCGGGTGGGTTGGCGGCGCGGATAGCTTCTACGAGTATCTGATTAAGATGTATATCTATGACCCCGAGCGCTATGCGCTGTTGCGCGATCGCTGGATTCTAGCCGCCGATTCGTCGATGGAGTATTTAGCATCAAAGCCGCTTACACGTCCGGATTTGGCGTTTATCGCTGCATATAATAACCGCACTGTCGTCAAGGAATCCCAACACCTGGCCTGCTTCTCCGGCGGCAATTTCATCCTCGGTGGACAGGTCCTTGGACGGCAGGATTATATCGATTTCGGGCTCGCGTTAGTCGAGGGGTGTCGGGCGACGTATACTTCCACGGTGACTGGAATCGGGCCTGAGATTTTTGGATGGGATGCTGATAAAGTACCTGCGGGTCAAGAAAGCATGTTCAACGCGTCTGGTTTCTACATCTTGAATAGCGGGTACCAACTCCGGCCCGAGGTCATAGAATCGTACTACTACGCGTACCGCGCGACGTCGGACCGGAAATACCAGGACTGGGCGTGGGAGGCGTTTGTGGTGATTAATCAGACGACGAGGGTCGGGAGTGGCTTTAGTAGTGTGAGGGATGTAAATAAGGTGGGGGGAGGGTCGAAGAGTAATTTTATGGAGAGCTTTTGGTTTGCCGAGGTCTTAAAGTATTCGTATTTGATTCAGACGGAGGGGGAGGAGTGGCAGGTTGGGGGGAAGGGGGATGGGTGGGTATGGAATACTGAGGCGCATCCGTTCAAGGTGGCGGGGAAAGGAGGGAGGCGGTGAGTGTGGGGTGGGAAAGGGGGTGCACATGGCATTGATGTGTGAGGGAAAGGTAGAGTTGGCGAATTATTGTCAGAGAGTCGAGAGATGGGAACGCGAATATCGAAATGTGCCTGTCTGTGGCCTTGAGGATTGATTTGTATATCTGATAGATCTCAGTCCCAGCATTATATTCAAATCGGCCGTTGAAATATTTCTGTTGCTGTACTGCCCATACATTTCTACATGCGTACTGAACATGAGAGCGTCCTCTGACCCTGGGTCTTCGAAAGTTTAAATATATGTTGATCTGTCCCCTCGAAAAACTGGCCATTGACATTGGGGATCTGTTGGATCCATTCCCGTAAAGGATTGGAAGAACCGCACTACGGAGAAACGAGTCGTCTCTCGCTTGGGCAGATTGGATATTTTGCCTTGGTCCATAGGTCAATCATTCAAAGAACCCACCATCACTGCCTTCGTCATCCTCCCGGGCGTCCGTAGTCATCGTCTCATTCTGCCTCTGCTTTGCTTCGCTCGCCTCTTTCTTCTTCTTGTCATGCTTCCTCTTCTTCTCTTTCTCCCGGGTCTCCCCTCTCTGCTGGTAGTCGGGCATGTCAGCCTTGCTATTCCGTAGCTCATCCAGGGTCCCGTCCTCCATTGCTCGCTCGATCGCCTTCCACATGTCCGGGTCGCCTTTTGGTCCGCTAACATGTCCGCCCTCTTTGGCGCTGTTATCTTCTCCCTCTGTAGGTTCCTCGGAGTTGCTCTTCTCGCGCTTCGTCTTCGGATATAATGCAGAATAGGGCTTCATGAGCGGGTAGTATTGAGGGTAGTTGGTATCCACCTCAGCATCGTGAATTTTCTGGAGCAGTTCAGGCCTTTGAGATTCGTCTTCCAAGTTTGACAGCTCTCGTCTAAGACGCTTGAGGATGCGGGTTGCTTTTTGACGGTCTGGTGTAGTTAGTGTAACTCTATGTAGAAACATGACCCATATTACGTACCGAAGAACCTCACGTGGTGATATTTGCCTATGATCTTGTTCCTGTACTCGGCCTCCCGCGCAGCAGCTGTTTTCTCTGCTATCTCATGCTCGCACGCCGCCAATTCTCGCTCCCGGTCAATGCGAATGTTGGCAGGCATTTTGTTCTTCGGCTGACTGTCCACGTGCTCCAGCATCCTCTTGAGATCCCGAACGCGGCTTTTGAGCGCGCCTATCGACGTCGTCCCTTCATCGCGTCGTGGTTGAAAGCCCTTCGCTTTCGGGTGGTGTCCCCCTGGTTTGAAATTCGGGCGACTCTTCTTGAAAGATTTCTGGGCCGGCGCATCTCCGCCAGCAGCCTCTGCGAGCTTGCGTTTCTGCGACATGTTTGGTGTAGTCAAGGGTTCGGACGAGGAAAATCGCAGTCTGAACTTTTGGCGGGATATTTATTCTGCCGGTTGGGACCGCCTTCCTCTTTAGATATCGCCAAGGCGCGTCACGTCCTCCAACATTCACTCCGCGTCCCCACTTCACTTGAAGTCTGACGGCACCTTTTGTGAACGACAAGATGGACATTCGCCTCGACCCGGGTCTTGCATCAATGGCTTCTTCTTTCCTTCGATGAACTCCCCTCAGTCCCTCAGACCGCCCTGACACCAGCCTTCACTGTGTCACGGGTTGACGGGCCAGTAACATGGAAGCTGCTATTAGATGGTCGCCTCATTCGACGCGCCAGAATCCCCGCTTCCTGATCATCGATGTTGCTGGGAACCGCCTTCGACTTTGCCAGATCGACAAGTTTGAGAAGAACAAGGTGAAATATCACCAGATATGCGTTCGCGACAAGCTTCCAAACTACACCGCATTCGACTGGTCCAGGCGCGATGAACACATTGTTGCGATTGGCTCCGCCTCGGGAGAGGCCATGATCGTTCAAGTCGACGCAGACCACCCTCACATCGACTATGTCCATTCATTCCCTATCCGGCATCAGAGAAAGTGTAACTCGATCGCCTTCAGTTCCAAGAACTTTTTGGCTACGGGCTTGGACAGGGTGCGTAATGACGTTTGTTTGAACATATACGATCTCAATACTCCAGCGCTTTCAGCAAACTCAGAGCCCTACAAGAAACTTGCCAACTCGGAAACCATTTCCAGCATCAAGTTCTTCACCGGCCAGCCAGACACATTAGTCGCAGGCGTCTCTAGACAATGCATACGCATCTATGATCTCCGAGGTAGGTATAAGCTCCGCTCGCCTTGCTAGTCTAATCTGAACCAGACTCAGTTGCATCTGGGGTTGCCCAATATCCTACTCGCCAAGTGCACAACATTGCTATAGATCCGTTGGACGAAAATTACTTCATCTCTGCTGGAAGTACTGGCGATCCCACCGTCACTGTCTGGGATCAGCGATTTGTTAAGGCAAAACCCCCCAGTGATCCAGCCAGCAGTGGTGCGGTGCTGGAGTTCAAGCCTGTGGTGGACAACAGCCAGTCCTCTACTATCTGGAGTCTCCGATATTGTGGTACAAAGCGATCTACCTTCGGTGTACTTGCCAATACGGGCGAGTTCAAAGTAGTGGAACTTGCTCAGCATTCACATCGACCCGAACCCCATCAAACCTCTGGTACTGGGCCCTACGCACAGTCCTGGATGTCGCCGCATTATACCAAGGTCTCGCATCACTTGAGATACCCCTACTACGACGAGCGACACCGCCAAGACGAGCAGGCCCGAGTAGTGGCGTACGATTTCATGACTGCCGGCAACCCACTGGACGGACAGTGCGCGCTTGCCTTGTACCCCAATCGCGACATTGAGGTTCTCAAGGTTCCATCACCAGCACCAAAGATCAATGTCAGTGCCCTGCATGAAGTCTTTCGGAACCGCGACACCATCGCTAAACCAAGTCCGGCGCATGGTGTGGTGGCTGAGGATCTTATACGGCTTCAAAATGATGCCTTGAGTGAAAAGCACGACATCAGTCCTAACCCAAAAGATAATCTTATAGGTATATTAGACAAGTTGACCATTGACCAAACGCCGCGGAGTATCCCGTTTCAATCAGCAACATTATCAAGCCGGCAAATGCATGAAGACCTTCTGGCTCTAGGTTATCCAGAGGTGAAGGTAGATTTGTCCGACTACCTGAAGTCTCTTCACTCACAGAAGAGGCGATGCCAGGAAGGGTACAATCTCGATTGTAACAAGAACAAGGAGATTATTGCCAACGACCCCTGGCTAGTCAATGCTTGGAATTTAGTTGAAAGGATGGACGCTCATGCCTTCAACGATGGTATGGTTGGAGGCGGACTCGACCTCAAATATCTCGGGGTGCAAGCAATATGGGCAAACAAGCTCACCATGTACGACCAACGCCTGATTGATCCCGACGCAAAGACCTCAGAAGCAATTTTTGTCGAGGCTGTACAGGAGATTTGCGATGCCAAAGAACTGCCCCCGTTTTCAGGGACGCAAACTCATTTTCCACACAACCGGCAGCTCTGCCTCTCACTCTGCGGCTGGAACCTGTCGAAGATAGGATTACGAGAGAGGTGTTCGACTCTACTCGATAAGGGTCAATACTACAAGGCTATTGTTCTTGCAGTATTCCAAGGCTACAAAGACGTTGCTCTGGATCTTCTCAAAGAGACTATTCAGAAAAAGAAGCTCAACACCATCGGGCTAGGCGCGGTAATCGCCTGCGATTCTGTCAACGAAGAGCAGCGTCAAATGTGCTCATGGATGGCGGATATGACCGACGATCCATATCTCAAGGGCCTACTCACCTACTTCATCAGCGGCGATTGGGCCAGTGTAGTCGATATGACACAACTTTCCCTCACCGATCGCGTGGGAATCGCTCTGAAATATCTGAGCGACGAGAAGCTGTCCGAGGCCCTCCAACTGATGACCCAGGAGTCAATTGCATATGGAAGTATTGACGGCCTCCTCCTCACAGGTCTTACCGACCGCGCAATGGACATTTTCGAACGCTACATCGCCAAGTTCGGTGACCTCCAATCCGCCGTCCTCATCCTCTCCCGCGCCTGTCCTCTCTACATCCAAGACGCACGCTGGCCCCTGTGGAGAGATATGTATCTCAACCAGATGCAAGTATGGCGCACCTTCCTCGAGCGAACCCACTACATCAAAGAACACAATCTACACTGCGTCTCCCGTGAAGGCCGCAGCATCAACAAACCCTCGGCCCCCTCCCTCGCAATCCGCTGCACAAACTGCCAACAAAACCTCGCCCTCCGCAAAGATGCCAAAACAAACCGTCAATATCTCGTCCCTGTCGCCGGCAGCAATCCGCCCAAACCGCACCAACCCCAACGGCCACATCCACCCAAGGGCACTACAACCTCCCCCGCCTTGGCATGTCCCAATTGCAATGCGCAGATGCCGCGATGTGGGATTTGCATGTTGTGGTTGGGATCCCCGGATCCGAGTAAGATTGGCGCGGCGCAGACGCTGAAGGAGGAGGATTTGGAGGCTCGGTTGATGGTGTTTTGTATGAGTTGTACGCATGGGTTTCATGGGCATCATGCGAGGGATTGGTTTGCGAGACATGCTATGTGTCCCGTGCCGGATTGTCAGTGTATGTGTGGGTTGTTGAAGTAGGTATAGGGGGACTGTTGGGGATCGGGAGGCGAGGTGGATCGGGATCAGGGGTTGGATAGACTGGCTAATGTAGAATCGGTAGCTTTTGGGTCTTGGAGTGGTGTCTGGGAGAGTATTGGGAAGAGGCCTTTCGAGGTGGAATAGACGGCTATCGTATTAAATGGCATGTAATGGTATGTATCGGTTTCACTTTAATTGAAATGCCTGTCTTCCCTAGGATAATAATCGACATACCTTTCGCCTTTGAGAATCAAAGTGCGGTCACGGCTGACGAACATAGTGCAGACTTGTAATCGCTAGCTACATAGACATAATCCCAACCCATTATTTTCTCTGATCTCCATATTCTCCATTTAGGAATCACCCATCATCCATGCATATGCCCGCATGGAAAAAGCAACATCCCCTCCCTACGGAGTCTTGCACCCTACCCTACCTCTCCATGTATGTACATTCCCGAAATTAACACTTATTCATGCATGCATGATAAATAGACCAAATTCTCAGTCATCAGCCACCCTCCCTTCTCCATCTCCGTTCTCCGAGGACTAAATCTCCAGATATGCGTCAGCACGCCACACACTACCAAACACGTGGAGCAGAGGCTGCACCTGCCGTCTTCGGTAGTGGCGATAGAAGTGCAATGTCGATACCCGAGGCTCTGGACAGCGTCACCCTTCTTGAGCCCATGTAAAGAATCCTTCTAGGCATTATCCTCCCCTGTCCAAAGAAGGGTGGGGTACATGTTCGCTATTGTCTGTACTACAGTATAGCATGTGCGAACCATCTCTTCTGCTCTGCTCAATCGATACATCAGTGCCTTCCGCTCTACACCATCTCTCCCCTAAACCAAAACAAACTCCACCACTTTATCCATATCATCCTCATCCCACCACTCCCCCCCCCCCATCGCCCCATACACATACACGGGCCCCAAAACCCTCCACTCATTCTTCATCCCCCCCACCGGCCTCAACAAAAACGGCATCCTCAACCCCGCAATCAAAACCACCACATCCCCCTCCCTCACCCCCTCCAACCCCGTCCCCAAAAACCCCCTCTCCGTCCCAAACATATCCAACCCCCCCGAAACAATCTCCACCATGCGGTGAAAAATCCGCGCTTTCGGCGTCCCAGCGATCGCACGCTCAATCCCCGTTAAAACGTCGTCGGACACAATGGACGACGGATAATCCATCAGCCGCTCATACAACAGCGCTGTGGACGAGGATGTCGCAATGGGACCCCAGCACGCGGCGATGTCGTGCAGATAGTCCATACGCGCTTTCTCGGGCTGGATGATGCGGGTTGGGGGTAGGTCGATGGCGCCCCAGGGGTCGGGGAGGGGGGCGTTGCCGCGGACTAGGATCTCGCAAAAGGCTGCGGGGCTGAAGTAGTTGGTGACGTAGGGGCTGTCTGGGAAGGTTGCTTTGGTGGTGAAGTCGGGGTTGCAGAAGTGGGCCCAGGAGTGGATTGTGGGGATGATGGTGTGGAAGGGGGGGTTGGTGCTGCTGCTGCTTGGAGTGGGGAGTGGCATGGGGTTGTCGGCGACGCGGGATATGGTGTCGAGGGTGCGGGCGTAGATGGCGAGTTTGAGGCCGTCGAACGGGCCGCGGGAGGAGGGGATGGAGGTTCCCGAGGCGGCGAAGGCCCAGTATTGGGTGCAGCGGGGGGAGGTGGTGTCGCTCCACTGTGAGGTCTTGATGTTAGCGGTTTCTGTTGAGAGGTAGGGCGAAGAAGAGAGGGAAGTGAACAGTGGCACATGGCTCAGGAGTGCTGGCGTTAGGACTTGGTATAGGTGACGGATACCTACTTCGACGGTACTCCTAATACATGTCTCACTTCTCACTTTTACACCAGTACAAGGAAAGCGGGGATAGGGCTCAAGAGAAATTCCATATTTACATCAGGTATCCAAGACGGCAGGCCCAAAGCGTCAGACTTATTGGTAAGACTGTAAAACATATCCAGCGACCGGTCTTCCTGCATGGCCGCTATCGTCTCATAGACATATATATCCGCCAGGGAATGTCTATAATCGACCTCTCCTATAATTATGATATTCAGCGCTTCAAACAGACCGTACAAAGCAAACACCTTGTCCTTCTTCTCCGTAGCATTCTTCCCTCTCGCCAGTTCCAGAATCGTTGATCGACGTAGCGGCGCTGGATTCTCAGTCGGCCTCGCAACGCTAATCCTAAACATTTTCGTCTCTGGCGAGCGATTGTGTTCAATAGCTTGAACAAGGCGGTTATGCAATGCTATGCTGTTACTGAAGACGCCGTGCTCCGTCAGCGTGTTCTCACTGCCAGGCTCAGCCTGCAGTTTGGCAATGACATTTGATCCATACACCAGTACTTCAAAAGAGATCTCCGTGTTCCCACAGACGACGATAGTTTTGCGTGCCAGGGCGACCTCTTGGATAGTCCAGAGACGCGTAAACCACGTGCGGGAAAACACGTCCTGCATGAGGCAGTCTAAAACGGGGATATTAGGGCCAGCGCATTGTTTGCCCTCCTCTAAGCAGAGTTAGCAACATGTCCGCTGTCAATCAAGAATTACCCCGGAGCAACCTTTCATCCGGGCCAGCAACATGTGGAAAGCATGGTCTCTGGCCCTCACATTTGAGATGATAGCCGCCCCAGCCAGCTTCTCGATATACTTGAACGCAATCTCGCTTTTGGCAGTCTTCTCTCCCAACCACACAACAACACGTTGCGCCTTGGTATAAATCTCACCCATATGCTTGACCTGCTGATTGCGCTCTGGAATCGACGTCTGGTCAATGCATATCGAGTCGATCCAGAGCATTCTAGATGTGAATCGTTTGCGCAAACGGTGGAGTGCCGCATCGCAGTTGGCCGTTATGAAGAGGGGCTTGCCGCTGCAGAGAATGGGGTGGGTGGGGGACTGGGCATCCCAGGAGTAGAGAGGGCTTCATATTTAGGGGGCTTGTCGAGGGAGACGGCTTGGAGCTCGCACTTTAGGTTGAGTCCGCCAGATGGACTTAGTTCCAAGACTCGAATCGAACGGGAGTCTGGGATGGGGATGTGTTGGTACTTCTCTATTTGTTTGGCCATTATGGACTCATAGTAGCTAGGTAGTTCTTGAATATGTTAGGAGGGAGTCTACACTAAAGTACTACCTAATTCTTAAGATGAGGCGGGGTAGATTGTGAGTCTTGGCAAGGTTGTTAGAGTTAGATGGGATGTTGCCTTAGGACTCAAAGTACGCGGTTATGGAGGTTGGGGTCCATTAATATGGGCTACCCTGACTACCCCAACCTACCCACCCGTACAACCACCCAACCTACTTCCCTCAAGCCATCCGTTCTACTTGACATCTGGCCCTTCCTGCCTGTGCTGTTTGTAAAACATACGGCCCTAAGCCTTACATTACAAGGGTCTGTAACGTTGCGGTGAGACACAGACCTGCCCATGTCTAGCCCCAGATTTTCAACGAGCTGAGGACGAGGGTATACGCCCCCAGAGAATGTTGACCTTGTCATCTCTATCTGGCTTGCTGACGGGTGTCGGCTTACCTTTTTGTCGCTTTGGACTTGTGGATTGGTTCATGAGGGATTGAGGTAGTTACTGGCTGCTATTGCCCAAATGCGTAGTGGGCGGAGTATTGATTGCGCGCGCCTACTTACAGTACGACTGATTACCTATCTGGGTTTTCCCAGCTAGGAAGTTTCTCTTTTACTGTAACGATGTATACATACTTATTACTCATACCACATATGGATATTCAATTCGAAGCCTCAAGGCCTGAGCACCCAAGGCTATTTCCACAAGGTGCAAGTGTCGCGAGCCTCGGAGCCTTGAGGCTGGAACCCCAGAGTGGCGCGGTACCTTCCGTCTGGCACATGGCGGTGGCATGTTTGTCAGATCCGATGGCTCGCTTCGTTTATCTCGTATCTGACCTAGGGACAATCTATCGGAGAAAGAAAGGTTATCGACACCGAAACGGCGAAACCTACAGCGGAAAACGCGATACTAGATCAGATGAGATCATCGATGGTTCGTGCATATGTTGCTTTTTGCCTCAAAGGGGGAGTCAGTGTGTGAGAGTTAGTTCTTGGAAGAGGAAGTTCGATGCTTGCTTGTGGCTATGCTGAGATGGGCTGACGGCCTTCAGGTGGCCATGGAGATGGAAGAGAGTTCAGGCGAGGACAAGAGGGCTAGGTCTAATTGGGTTAGCCCTGGTGGATGGATTGTTTCTTGGCGGAAGGATGGCTCAAGGGCTGACGTTCTTGCTGTTTGCTTCCTGAGGCAGAACTTCATGTCGACTCACACAGTGAGTCACGGCTGCAATAGAAACAGTATACTCTGTAGAATCTTCTCAATGACTTTATTCCAAAGTGACTTGTTTGTAATAGCTCGCAATGGCGCAAGAAACACCACCAACCCGGAGAACACGTATCGTGTGCATCTCAGACACCCATAACAACACGCCCAGGCTGCCCCAGGGTGATGTGCTGATACATGCCGGAGACTTGACAAATCAGGGGAGTGAGAGTGAATTGAAGAAGACACTGTCCTGGCTCGAAAAGACAAATTTCGAAGCCAAAATCGTCGTTGCTGGTAAGGACATAGCATGTCAAACGTACCACTTCACATCGTAGTCCCCTCAGACTGACATGCAGAAGGAAACCATGACATGACTCTCGATGCAGCCTTCTACGCTAAACACCACACCTCATGGCGCTGGCCCACACCGCAAGACCCAGAAAAGTGTCGTAGCATGTTCGTTTCCAGTCCGTCGATCACGTATCTGGAGAACAATGCCGCTGCCATATACCTCAGTGATCCGACCGGTCCGCACACCTGCTTCACGGTATTTGGGAGTCCATGCCAGCCCAACAAGTGGACTTGGGCGTTCCAGTATGAGCGAGGTCACGGCGCGAAAGTCTGGGACACTATCCCGCCAGACGCGGATATCGTGGTAACGCATACTCCACCATACGGGCACTGCGATACTAACACGCGCGATGATCGGACGGGCTGCGAAGAGCTGCTCCAAGCCCTCCATCGCGTGCGGCCCATGCTCGCGGTCTCTGGGCACATCCATGAAGGACGGGGAGTCGAACGGGTCCTCTGGAACAATGATGGTCCCGAAAGCGGCAGCCTAGAGGCAAGCGTCGAGCTGTGGAAGGACCCAGGCACGGGCAAGAAACAGTCCCTGGTGGATCTGTCAGGGAGGAGTAGACGTCCTCTGGAGAACACCAGCGCCCTGACACGTCACTGCACTATCCCCAGCCTTGCCCAGGCTTCCCCACAATACGATGTTAGGGCTCAGCCGACAGCTGCTGAACCACGGGTCCTCCAGCCTGGCATGCTCAAAGTTACGGAGCATTCTAGTCTCCAGGGCGCTGGTGGGCAAAATGAGGCTACCTGGAGGGCGATGGTGGGAGGAGCGCTGGAGCGTCGATATCGCCAAGCGGGCCTGCAGAGCGATATCGGGTCGTCGTCAGAGCCCAACGTGGAGGCTGGCGAGAGGCGACACGAGACTTGTATCATCAATGCAGCGTTCATGGGGCCGAGGACAGAGGGACCGAAGACATTTAACAAGCCCATAGTTGTCGATGTAGAGCTGCCTGTTTGGCGGGTTGAATAGCAGGAATCGCATAATTATAATTACCATGTGCAGTGATGTCGAGAGCCGCACCCGCCCGCCTGTCATGATCTCGCTGCGTGATACAGATCTGCCCTGACATTAAGTGTTGAGGAGCGCCCCGGGTGCGTCTCGTCTTGTCTCCTGTTGAGCAGCCGACTGCTCGTTGCCGCTCAATCAAGCCCTCACACGTACCTCGAGGGTGGTCGATACGGAAGTGGGCTCGATCTGCCGCCATTGGCTGGGCGACCCCGCACTTGATCGCAAGTCCCCCGCCAGCGTCCCTCGTCATCCACTCACGGGGGACCTGCTCTCTTCTGGCGGCGGACCGCATCGAGTTGAACAATCTGGCTGCCTGGCGATGCAGCCGCAGCGGGCGAGCAGGGCAAATCCTCGCGGAGTCGAGGATGAGGGACGGCGAAACGAGACGACGAGGGGTCGGAGAACCCCACCAGTGAACGGGTCCTGCCAGTGAACGGGTCCTGCCAGTGAACGGGTCCTCCCAGTGAATGGAGCCCTTCCTCGTGACAGCCCATCATCCCACATTTGTGTCTTGGGCACTGGCCGCATGTCTTGCTCGGATCGCAGTGACTGTCGTACGGGGGGCGACGCACGGCGGGCCCTTCTCGCGGGCCATTCGCCTGCGTCGTGCTTCATTTTTGGTGGCAGGTCACGCTGCTGTTGGTCACGTCCGGTGCGTCTTGTAAATGCTGCATCGAGCATTCGCCCATTGGATCGCGCACAGAGGTCACATCGCCGGGGGCAGACCTTCGTCGGGCTTCTGGATCGCCTGCAGGTGTGTGGGCGCGCTCCTATCATCGCCGTCTGCCCAGCAGGTCCCCAAACGGCCGATGTGTGAGGAGGCCGCCGTGATTGGCGCAGTGTTTCTAACCGCTCTGGGGACCTGCAAAGTCCTGCGAGGGCCTGCAAAGGACATGCATGCGCTGCATCGTCGGTCTCAGCGGCTTGCGCGATTCGAAGCGTGGAGTGGCTCAGGCGGTGGAGACGGATGGAGGCATTTCTTGCAGTGGCCGCTGGAGGACCCTCTAGGCCTGTCGTGCGTCGGGGGCAGCCAGTGCGAAGGCAACACCAAGAGCTGGCTTCGTCGCGGCGCATCAGCAGCTGCACTACCCAGTCTTGCCCGCGATAGTGCCGTCGTGGACTCGCTGCTTCAGGTACTCCCGGCTGCTCACTGCCCCCCCCAGTGAAGCGTGCTGAGATCAGTGAGGGCAAGCGGGCCCAGCACGGGTCGAGGCATTACGCCAGCCCGTAGAAGGTCAGACTTGCGCCCGCGACAGCCTTCACCTCTGCGCGCCATCAGGAGAGCCAGGAGAGAGCCAGGAGAGAGCCAGGAGAGAGCCAGGAGAGCCTCGTCTCGCAGACGGATGCAGCATATTACCCATTCGACCGCCAGTCCGCATGCTTATCCTATTTTCGCAACAACAGCTCTATTCTGGCCCTCGATTACTCCCCTGGGTCGTCCCCCTTTGCAGCACATTTCCCACGCTATCCGGCCGGAGAGTTTGGCCTGGCTGCCCTCCGCTTTTCCCATAAGTAATTACAGTTGCGCTGCCGTTGCCGTTGCCGTTGCTGTGCTGCTGAAACGCCGTGACGTTGGCCGCCCGCACACCGCTCTCCCTCAATCAGTCCGTCGGCCAAAACAAAGGCGTCGCCAGACACAACACAGCCCCGCTCCAACGCCAATCCGCTGCACTTGAAGTCGAGCATTAATCAGAGGACGTCGCCGTACGAGGATTCCAGCGTTGCCACGAGCTTCGGTTGCATTCTGCTTTCGCCGGCGCCGGCCAACCCAGAGACTGCCGTGCCTGACTCAGCCAAACCACCTCGTCACCCCATCGCACGTAACTAGTGCAGCGACAGCAAACCAGTTCTCTGCTGTTCGTCCGCAACCCGCAACCCGCAACCCGCACCACCACGACCACGACCACCACGCACCACCCCACGTCCTTCATTTATTAAGGCGCGCAACACGCCCGGCTGCCCGTCCAAGTCCCTCCTTCACGCTGAATACGCCAAACCGCCATCCTCCGCCCCAGGCCACGCATCATCGCCACAGCGCCGGCCACCATCCCTCCCGCGTCCTTGGCACCCTGTTACATGTGCCTCTAGCACCACCACGACACGCCGTACGCCCCCCCTCCATATAACCCCACCGCCCCCCGAGGCCACATTGCCTTCTGCACCCATCCTGCGCACGTCACTTGCCCACCATGGACCCCCTCCCCCCGGATCCCTATGCTGCCCTCGGAGTGTCCAAGAGCGCCGATGCGGCGACCATCAAGTCGACGTACCGGAAGCTGGCCCTGAAATGCCACCCCGACAAGGTCACGGATCCGTCGCTGAAGAAGCAGAAAGAGGAGGAGTTCCACCGCATCCAGCAGGCCTACGAGATCCTGGGCGACGACGACAAGCGCAAGTCGTACGAAGCAGAGCTGCGGCTCGACACGCTGCGCAAGGAGAAGCTCGCCCGCGGCGGCAACTCGAATCCCGACATCAGGACCACCCACTACGAAGTCCGCACCGCCGCCCCAGCGGGTGCGACGTTTGGTGCTCGTGGCTCGACACGCTACGAGGAGCGCAGGCCCACGGCCACGACGACGCGGGGTTATGACGAGGAGCGCTACTACGACGAGCGCTCGTCGTCGCGCAAGTACCCGACGTACGAAGCGCAGCCCAAGCACACGTCATCCACCGCGCGCTCGTCACGACCCCGCGACGAGACGCCCATCAAGGTGACGCGAGTCTCGTCAGACCGCACGAGGTCCGACACCAAGAAGGCCCGCGACCGCGAAGTCCGCAACGAGCGCTCCAGCTCCGGCAAGTTCCCCCACCCCTCCGACGAGTCGTCGTCCGACGAAAAGGCCCGCGAGAAGGCTCGCTGGGAAGCCGATTACAAGAGGCGGGACGAGAATGTTCGCGCCGAGAGTCGCAGGCAGGCCGAGATCGAGGAGGTCCGCCGAGCAGCAGCCGAGCTCCGCAAGAAGACCGAGGGCGACCGTCGATCGTATGAAGAAGTGCGTCACCGCCGCAGCGACGACCGCGAGCTGTACGACCGCCAGCGCAAGCTCAGTGAGCAGGAGCTCGAGGCGAAGAACTACATTGGACGTGCTCGCGAGGCAGAGACTCGCCCATCGCCTATTCGCCAGGGCTCCTCGTCGCGGGACGTTCGAGCCGAGACCAGCTACTTCGACAGCCGCTCCAGTCGGCGTGACCGCGAGCGCGACATCCGAGTGACTCCCGTCGACCCTCGCCGCTCCTCGGCGCCCCGCAAGGAGCGTCCTTCATCCTCTGGACGCGACCGTGACCGCAAGGGCGTCCCAGAGATTGTCGAATGGGAGTCTGAAATCAGAAGCCCACCATCCTTCAAGCACTCCAGTTCCTCCCCGGCGGATCTTCACATCCCGCGGGCAACCCCTCAACGAGCGCAGACAGAATCGTCTCGTGACCATCGCCGCAGCGATCCGTCTCCTACACCAGCCTTCCGTCGCGCCGAGACCATGCCCTCGCCGACCGAGCCTCGCAGGAAGGAGACGATCTATCCCCGCTCGTCTGGCCTTCGCCGCTCAGAGACCGCAAAGCACGAGCCGATTGTCGAGCCTGTCTACGCGCCTCTTCCAGTTCCAGGATCGTCGTCCACTAAGAAATACTACTACCCCACGCCTGCGGGCGGCGTCAGCCTGCACCCAGATGATGTGGGAGTGGCAAACGGCCATCGCACTATCCTCCGCGAACCTGATCGCCACCGCACGCGCTCGCCTTCGCCACTATCTAAGCCTCCAATCGGACCGCATCGACCTGTCGAAGCATATGCTCAGGTTCCTCTAGCCGCGCCTCGCCCTCCCACTCTCGGACGCTCTGCAACTATGAATGTGAGCACCGAGGCAGAGCGTGGACGCTCGCGGCCTCTGTATGGAGAGGTTGGTGCAGACCGACGTGAGAATGTCCGTGGCCGCCAGGCGAGCTTCAGTCCTGAGAAGGTAGCCTATGCTCCGAAGATTGGCCCCGATGACATCAGGTGGAGCGGTAGACGTGATTCAGGGCGCGAATACCCCAAGCCGCCTACACTGGGGAGAACTGCTACGTATGTGTACTAGAAGTTACCGGTTGTGTGAGAAGTTGATGCGAATAACAACCCCTCTCCGGGGACGATTCTAGGAAACCACAGAGTTATGATCGAGTATTCGATGATTATCACCCAAACAGGAGAGCGGCTACATTTGACATTCCTGTACCAGACAGGGTTGAGAAGAGGGTGTATGATCTGAGACCGCGAAGATAAAGCCCGAGTTTGAATGTCGAAATGGACGTCGATACCCACGGTTCCAGCGTTCAAGGCATTCCAGTGTATCAAAGACTTTTGATACATTTCTTCACCAGCAAGTGTGCGAAGCTCTCCCCCAGGCATTGCACATTCCCAACCAAACTACAAAGTCCAACTTTTCAAACCGCCTCAACGCCACTGATGACGAGGACTTGGCGTCCAACTTGTCACGGCGGCTGATGGCCTTGTTTTATCAATGATACAAGTTTTTTATTTTGCTCCATTTTTCCTAGGGGGTTTCTTTTCTTCTGCAAGTTCGTAATGGACTTGTGGGCTTTTCTGTGTTTTTATATATGCTTGAAACTCTCGATTTTTCGGGGCGGTCGGGTTCCTATCCTGTCGCTTTTGTTCCTGGGTGGCGGGGCCTGGGTGCTGGCTTTCGCTACTGAGGGTTCTGGGTTCTGTTTTTGCTTTTGTGGGTTATGGAGTTGGGATGTGTACATGTGCGGATAGGTTGGGATGGGATGGGGTGGGTGGGTCTGATCTGTCTGTTTCTTTTTTTTTTCCTCTACACGCTCGCTTTGATGATGGATGGATGGATGGATGAATGGCTGTTTACGCTCGTTCATGAAGCGCTCATGACGATGTTTTATGACGGCGATTTTGTCTCACTTACTCTCACTTATCTGTAGGTGGGCTTGGGTGGTGTTTTGGTTGCTGTTTTGATCGATTCGATCCTACGTGTAACGCTCCTTTTGATCTATGTAAGGATTCGGGTGGGGATGTATTTCCAAGAGAAGATGGATACATGATGGGCTTGACTGCGGAGAGTGGGCAGCAGTGTGTGTGTGGATGGAGCGTTGAGCATGGCTACCTATCTGGGATAGTTGGTTGCTCCGCTCTAGGTGAGAGGGGGAGTCTGCATAGGAATCACGGCATGGGATTGCTAGATACGATATGATGAATATTACGATTCTTCAATCTTGACACTTGGTCCTGATGTTGGCTGGCTTGACCCCCCGATGTAAACCTCTCTGGTGCCCAGGTAAACAAACGGGGAGGTCGAGGGACGTATTGCAGTGCTTCTTTGCTGTGCGTTTTTGCCTGCTGCGCTTCCCTCCCTCCTTCAATCCTCGTCCCTCCCAAGGCAATCATCTCATGCCGTCAACATACAGAATTCAGATACGAAAGCCACATACGGAATATTGCGAACCTCTAGGCTTCCCTCCGGGCTTGCCTCGTTCTGGGTTTTTAATAAGATACTTAGAGGCAGATGTTTGTAGATCCCCGTGCTGGGGAAACAGAGGACTGTACATACACAGGGCCAGGGTATACAAACCGGGGGTTAATCAAAAGAGGCAATATATTTCCAACACCCAACACGTAACGTCCAACACGTAACGTCCAACGCCGGGACTAATTGTAGAGTTGATGACTTGACGCGGCGCAACGCAACGCAACGCAACGCTTTGCCTTGTTTGTCGCAGACGTAATGTCCGCAGCGGAAATAGGTACTAGGGGTTAGGCGCCGTGGTGGTAGGGCGAGGGGGGAGGGGAGGGGAGGCGAGGCTGCGTTGCTTATGGCTTATTGTTGCACAGAGCGTATAAGTACGGGGAACGGATGCGTGGGTGGGAGGGGGGTGGGGATTGGAGTCAGCGGGAGCAGGCAGCGGATGCAGGCACGTAAGCGGAGACTTTTTGGTGGGAGTGAATGGGGATCAATTGGGTCTAGACATGAGGGTGCACCGCGCGAACAAGTTGGAGGTGTATTGGTTACAACTGTCTATTCCTAAATCCTCTATTATAACGTAGGAAACAACTCTTTTTCTGCTATGAAAGGATGTTAATAGAATTGAAAAGCAAAAACTTGCTACGTAGGTGGCAGTGGCGGCTGCTCCAGGCCCTCTGATTGTTACACGAAATAAATGCCAAGTTTCAGGCAGGTTGTAGCCTTCCTTTGAAATTCAGCTAAAACTCTTACATGATATAATCTTTTGCACAACTATGTCTATACCCGGCAGTGGCGACCTGCAGCATATGGATTCGATATGGGGATCACGGTTCCAGACGACAGCGCGAACCACGCACAGCCAGAATATCCATATCGGCACCAACACGACTGTCCAAGACATTCTTGCTACGGTGCATGGAACGCTCCCAGAAATTCCTTCGAATGCGCTGAAGCCAGACACATCCCTTGGAACGGGCTCGATGTTCCATGTCCGCCGGGAACTCTACAGCATAGACTCGCAAAGCTTCTATGTCGCGGTCAAACACATGCGCATGGAGCACAAGGTTGAAACGCAACTCCAGATCCGACGTGCTCTTCTCAAGGAACTCCGGGCTTTCACGCACCCAGCACTTCGAAGCCATCCACATATCATCTCAATATTTGGGTATGGGTGGACTGCAAAGAACACTGGCGAGCCCCGGCCGTTCTTGGTTCTGGAGTATGCCGAGTATGGGAGCTTGTCCGAGCTTCTGCAAGTGACAGAGCGTCAACGACATGTCAGTGTGCTGGAGCGGTACAACCTTGCTCTAGACGTTGCGTGCGGCCTTCAGGTCCTACATGAAAATGGCCTCATACACGGAGACCTCAAGACTGGTAATATCTTAATTTGCGACCGAATGAACGTGCTCGGATACTCAACTGGACCTTGTGAGAATCCATGGGCGGCCAAGATTGCAGATTTTGGATCCTGCATCACCCGATTTGAGGCAGATGAACGTATCGTCCGATATACGGGCACTGCAATATACAACGCGCCTGAAATCGAGACTGACACTGTCGGCTGGTCTAGCAGTAGATCGTTCGTTCAGTACAAGAAAGCGGATGTCTATTCTTTTGGTCTTCTCTTGTGGGAGATAATGAAGATTGGACGCTTTTACCTTGATGGCTTGGAAGACGAAGACATTGCCATCAAAGAAAAGCGGTACGAAGAATACTTGGCTAAAGTCTATCAAAATCCCAACGACCCATTCTTGAGCCTCGCCATCGCCTCACTGGACAATGTTAGAGCAGAACTCGCAGAGGCGGGGCTCGTGGAACTCTGGACGTCTATTAGTACAGTGTTTGCCCTATGTCTGAAGAGTAGCGCCTCCCAGCGAGGTAGCGCAGCCTTTGTATATGAGAAACTCCAAAACGGTGCCATGTACGAACTCCCAACCGATCGAACTTCAATATCTGACCCACGTAGTGGCAATCGCCCGCCGGTGGTATATTCTCTCCCAAGACTCAGATCTCTGCCGATACCAAAACCTGTGACTGAGACATTAGCCAGACATACCCTCAACATTTCCAGCATCAGTAGCGGCTACTGGCCATTGAAGCACACCGAAATCGCACTTACGGAAAATTCTCCCGTGACAACGTTTGGCATGGTCGCCAAAGATTTTAGCCGGGAAACAGAGGGTCGTGTCATCCCTTACTATCGCAAGAGAATGAACCATTCTATCCTTCAAGGGGGCTCACTGAATGAGCCTGTGTCGATAAGTCTTCAGAGGGTGTGCTATAATGGTGCTTAATAGCTGTGCATTGCTAACTAGGTATTCTTAGCGGATTTTGAATCCACAACCACCACGGGAAGTGCAAATAAATATGGTGAAGGCATGGGAGCAAACCGTGATTGATGATCAAGACACTGCCCTCGTTTCAGAAGCATGTATGGAACTGAGTGTATGTTATCTCCAAGGTTTCGGCGCGGAACAAGACATCCACAAGTCCTTCAATCTCCTTAGAAAGGCGTGTCAGGGGAGTCGTGTTGCGAAAGCTATCTTTGCAAGAGTCTCTCAAGCGTTTAGGCCCAACGGAGTTCTGTCGGATGATCCCAGAGACAATGCGGTTGGGGTAACATATCTCAGCAGACGCCTGGTTTCTGTGAGATCGAACGTGATAATTACCCCGGAGCCGATGGAAACGACACAACTATCCATGAGACCGATGATACAACGATCTCCGGCGGATATCGAAACATTGGTATTGCTGATCAAGCGAGCATTGGAGAATGTTCCGGCTACATCTGGGCCCTTGAACTTGGAGCAGCTCACTGAGTTGTGGGAAACCCAGGAATCACGCGGCCACGACACGCTTTCCCAATTGGATATTTCATCAGCTCTCACAGAGGCGTGCAAAATGGGATTATATGACACTGCGATGGCCCTTGGGTCTCTATGTATGCAGTATATCGGAAAAGGTGACGAGCCCTCTCCTCTACACTGGCTGATCAAGTTTCCACCGGAAAAAGCGCACACGTTGCTCCGTCTCCTCGTTGGAGACTCCGAGGATAAAGCAAAGTCTCTGGGATACCAGCTCCGCGCCCTCCTTACCAAGGACCCCCAAGCCGGGGGCCCATGTCATAACTATACGAACGCACAGTCAACATGCGGTGTCTATCTGCCGGAGCACTGTATGGAGTTAGCAGGTACCCCACTCCATTGGGCGGTAAGAGCTCGAAACCTTGAACTGGTCCAGATGTTGCTCGACTTTGGAGCGGACATATCGGCGCGGTGCAAAATCCGTGCTAGCGTTCCTGGAGAACCTTCAAGAGCAGTCACTGCGCCATACAGTGCTCTTGATCTTGCCATCAAGTACCACATGCATGAGATGGTTTCTGAGTTGGTCGAACGAAGTCGCAAATCTGGACATGTACTTGAAATGGGTGCTTCTCTTCTGGCTCAAACAACAACGCCTTTTGCCCGTTTCGTCATCCATGGTGGGTCCTATCGCCTTGCTCTTCAAAAAACAATCCAAGTGCTGAAGGATGGTGGATGGGGCATGCAAGATTTGGACCATTTCGACGAGATCCCAATCTCGCTTGCACTGCGGAATGGCGTAGAGGAGAGGTATATTATCGAGGAGCTTGTACAAGCCACAGAGAATATGGACGACCTGTGTTTCCCAGAAGAGAGGACCCTTGCGACTACAGTCGCCATCAATTCATACGGAATGTACGAATCTGGAACGTGGAAGCTAAAGCAGGTTCTGCCTATGATCAAGGACCTCAATGCTCTGGACGCTAATGGCTACAATGCTTTGCATTGCTCCGCGCTGGCTGACAATGTATCAATTGCGAGACTGCTCTTGAGTACTGGGAAAATGGACCTCAACACCAGAAGTGAGCCGCGTGCGGGAAAATCTCGCCATAGCCCCCTGCAGCTAGCAGCACAGTTCAGTTGTGCGGAATTGGTCCAGCTGTTGCTCGATGCAGGCGCGGATCCGCATCTCAGGGACTCAGCGGGCTATACCGCGCTGGAGCTTGCAACAATCATTCGGAAATGTGACAATGCCAGTGTCCTCATTGAACATGGTGCAAGTATCAACTTTCGGGACGACGATAATGCCCTCCCTGACAGCACTGTCCTGCACATGGCATGTATCAATGGCAGCGGACGACCGCCAATTACTAAACAGTTGTTAAGTGCCCACGAGAAGCTGCGGGCCAGGAGTGTGGTCAATCAGCCTGCTGGAGCATATGCAAACACCCCACTGCACCAATCCCTCATCTTCGCCGATTTAGAATCCGCAGAGACATTGTTGCAACATGGCGCTGATCCAGACTATTGGTGGCACCCACCTGATCTTGATCCTCTGGATCCGAACACATATATGAAATACAAAAGGACGCCTCGAAACTTCCTGGAGGATATTTGGAGAAGAGCGACAACTGAGGGCCTGGATACGAGGCAGCTTTTTGTCGCGCTTCATGGTTGTTCTGAATCGATGAGGACTCTGCCACACATGGCCAAAAGTGAGAGAATCCGAGAGAGGGAGCAGTGGGAATATACAGCCACTGCACCACAGTTTAACTTTCGGCTTGAAGATGCGCAGGCAGAGAAGCAGAGTCAGGCCGGCGTAAAGCAATTCATTGCTAGACTTGAGCAAATGCGGAGGTTGATGGATGAGTATACTATAAGCCGCAGACCGCTCGAGTCGTAGGGCATTCCCTTGACTAACTATGCTTATACTCTCCCCACTACTTTCTGCATGCAGTTGAGAACGCTGTCTTGGAAAAGCTTATGTGCCTCATATGTAGTCATGCCAGCCGACTTCTCCTCAAACTCAAAACAACCCACTATTGCTTCAGTGAAGACATCTCCAATCTGGTGCGCAAAATCTCGCCTCAGCTTCTTGTCCAGTTCCGCCCGGAATGTGTCGGGTGTGACATGTCCCCGGATCTTCACGAGCGAATCAACCTTCCTCCATTCCGCAATTTCCATGAGAACAACGCCTAACGAGTACACATCGTGAGCTCTGGTAAATTTGGCCTGTGGCTTGGACCATCTGTGAGGGTGTCGATAGAAGTTGCGGATCTGCGAGTGGTCTTCTTCGAGATTTGATCCTGCGGCCATGGCGCGAGCGTACTCGAAGCCAAAAACCCATGGCGAAGAAAAGTCAATCTCTTCATCTTGTCCACTGCCAGCCGGTGGCCCTTTGGGCGTAGAAAAAAAGCAAATGTTGTCACTGCGAATGGCCTTGTGGATCCACTCCACTCGATGTAGGTTCTCAACTGCTGTGACGATAGCATGTGCTATCTCGACCCGTCGGCTCAAGGACATGCGTCGCCGATTTGCGAATAGGTGTTGCAAGGTGACCACACTCGTTTGCACCGCGTGCTGGGCGCCTTTGAGCTGGAACACGACTCCAAATCGGGTCTCCACGGCGTCGTGCACATATCCGACGCCACGGAGGGTGTGGTACCCCAGACCTTTTTCGTGGCATAATCGCTCCGAGATTTTCTCCAGCTGCTCCTTTGTAGCTGGATATGGCTCACCCACTCGGTCGGGGACGTAATCGAAGAAATCGATCAGCACGTCTCGGTCAGCCATGGTACCTCTCACGAAGCGCTCGTCGCTAGTGGGAAATCGTATGTCCTCGCGAGAAATCTCGAACGATGTTGTTGGAAGCGATGTGGCTGTGACACACTGGTGAAGTGATAGAGTGTCCAGAGTGCCTGAGTCGAGCGCGATATCAGCATGAATACTTTGGTTGACGTCTCCCTTCCCGATGTCCAGCAGTAAAGGGGTCTCAATTTTCGTGTACGCTGCATCAACTCCGGTTTGTATAGCACTCAAGGTTTCATGGACGATTTGGACGTTTCCTTCCAAGAGCGGATTTCGAGCATCACTCATAGCCTTTTCCATTCGCGTATCCAAATATTGCAAATGATGCAGAATCTCCGATTGCGCTGATGGCGAGAGTTTTCTGAGAATAGATTTATCAGGAAAAGCTTCGTGATCCAGATGTTTCTGCAAACGACGCGCTTTCAGAACAATGGCTTCGATATCAACAGCTGATACATTTGGCGGTGCATTCGATTTGAGCCAGTCAGATATTTGTAGCCCATCCACATCATCCAGAAGAGACACGCGGAAGATGAGATATCCGGCAGGCTTGCGTTTGAAGCGAGGGTCGGAAGGTGGTTCTCGTTTCTTGATGACAATACTTGACTCGATATTGCTTCCGATCGGGGCCCAGAACGGAGTTTCTGTAATCCAAGCTCAGTATACCCCTATAAGTAGATTTTGGGAGACCTACCTCGGGTGTGATCATCCATCTGCCCCCTGAGTTCGCTGACTGAAATACCCGGCTTGAGTTCAGTCTCAGACAACACTTTCAATAGTGCCCACGTGAATGAGCCCTCCCCTGGTAGAGGCGTCTCCAGGCCTTTGGCACATGCTGCTAAGATTTCAAATCTGCCAGCGATTTTCTGACCTTTTGTGATCAGGGTTGCGTGGCAACAATCAAGGATGAGCAACACGTCACCGAGAGCATCGAAGCAAGATGGCTGTATATCCGACCAATTCAATGTTGGCCCGCCTCTCCGCATTCTATACAGTTATATCAGTGCTTGTAGCCCTTGGTCCGATGAGGAACTCATACGCAGTCCACACTGCTTTGCCATCACTTGCAACACAATGACCTGTGTAGTAGATGATGACCAGGCTTCTTTTCTCAAGCGCGAATTTTGTGATAAAATTTGCTACTTCACTCCGCAAACGGGCTTGCTGTGTTCCATCTCCTGGCAACGCAAACGTGGCGAAACGGTATTTGAGATCATTCTCAAAAACTCTTCGCAAGTCTCGAACCTCGTCCCAAATGTGGAGGTCTCCGTCTTTCCAGTATGTTAGGAGCACACTCACTTCATCGTAGTTCGATCGGTCGATGAAGTAACCAGCGGTGTGCGTAGCATAGTCGCGGATGACCTGTGACTCCATGGGGGGATAGTAGTCCGCCTTGTCGGGTAAGGGTGAATGCTAAAACGCACAAGGCTGGAAAATATGCAAGGCAGCAATATTGGCGGACCGTCTTACATAAGGCTCTGGCATATAATATGCCATAGACTGCCTTATGCCCCACCATCTGAGCGAGCCTCATGTGCCGTATATGACCTAGGGTATCTTAAATCTATTCATTCACCGGATCATGGCCTCGCAGTCCTCACCGGTATGTAGAATCGTTGCACTCGGTATGAACGCTGTAACTTAGACTTCATTCACAGACATCGCAGAATGCAGGAGGCGGAAAAGCCGGCGATGTTCGACAATACTCAAACGCAGCACAAGTATGGATAGCTACACGAGAACAGACAATATTACTCATATATACCCAAGTTCCCGGTTGCACCGTCATTCTCTATCGGCGAGATTGTCTACGTCTATCTGAACAACCAGGCTCAGCCTGATGGGCCGTTGGTAGTCATCGCGATCGAGGAAGGAAACATGTACAGGCTGAAATGGCAGAGCAATGGAGCCGAATACTTCTGTCTCGTATCCGAGAATCTCCTGTTTGTTTCTAGCTAGGCAGTTCCTAGTGTAGAATCCTCGGACCTAGATTGTGATGAGGCCGAGAGTACGAGGCCTGTCGCGGACTTTCAATGAGGCTGCAACTCTTCAAGCGAAAAAACTCCTGGGGCACTGTAATCGCATTCCCCGCTTCCTTCGTTATGCAAGCTGCGAAACGCCTTGGACGCCGAATAAAATAGGAAAGAAGATGATCTAGTACCTAGAACCCTCATTGTCCCCCCAGTCTTCGGGGTATGTCCTGTGCAGCCCTTTTCCTACTACTGTAAATAGTATATTCCTTCACGACACAGGGGAGATGGAGAGTGCGAATTTCAGATCGCCTGATGTCCGCCCCCAACCCCCTACAGCGCAAAACAGGCCATCCAGAACTTTTCAAAAGCCCCCAAGAAGTGAGAGCGTGTAACCCATAACCCCACTAGCCATCTTCTCATCTTCCCCGGTAGGATCTCAATTCTCAACATCGACACAGAATAAAAGCTATTTCAAACACCGAGGCACAAAAGTTAAGCCACCAGCTCTTACCTACCACGCATGGAGCATTCCTCAAACGCGCACCCAAACTAACACCACGCAGTTGAAAGCTACCGGCCCGGATATCCCCGTCTAGCAGCCTTCCTCAGCAGCGATCCAGGACTATGCAGCTTCAAGCAGTTCCGACGGCTCCACGCCCGCGTTCTCCTCAGTAAACAAGATGCAATCGTCGAACTACAGGAGCAACTAGACGACCTGGATTCTCAAGAGCCCACAGCATACTTCCTGCATACTCTCCGACAGGACCGGAATACCTCACGCCGGGCCTTGCTCTCGAATATTAGCGAGCAACTGACCGAATACAGTATGTATGAAGCGCGCAGCGAGCTCTTCACGTATAAGGGATTTATGGACATATATCGCTAACGGGATCAAGACACTCTCCTCCAAAGCTTCTACTGGCATTTAGAAAGAAAGAGACCTCGAGAGTCCCAGCTCCAGAGCATAAGCAACTGGCTCGAAGGAAACAAGCCCATGGTCGAAGCCGAGTCATCCGCCTATCTGGACTGGGAGGATCTGGGTAGTCCCCACAACCCCTCTGACCACGGCGGACTAGAAAGCGTGCTCGAACGCTACAGTGTCCGCTTACAAAAGACCAGAGTTGGCGGAGTACGTATCAGAGGCCCATCGTGGGTGTTGCAATTGTCACTATCGCTAACAGCACTAGATCTTCCGTACAGAGGTAAATCAATGTGACCCTCAATCAAGGTCAAGGTCAACTACTAACAACCCCTTCATCCAGCGCGATCTCGAGAAATCAACAGACAAACACGTCTTCCATTTCTCCAGTGATCGAGTAGCTACCATATCGAGGTTTATTACCGCCATATGCGCCGTCTCCACCTTGACAGTACCCATAGCCGTACTGTATACTATTACAAGCATGGAATGGCGACTTGGAGTTGTTACTGCTTTTACTGTTGTCTTCGCGGCTTCGCTTTGCATGACACAGACTCGCAATTTTGAAATCTTTTCGGCGACAGCGGCGTACTGCGCTGTGATGGTGGTGTTTGTGGCAAATTTGCCCGCTTGAACGCTTGTTACGAGATATCAGCTATTTTATTACACAATTGTTGTCTAACTCTCGAATTCCTGGCTAATTGTCCGAAAGCCTATAATGGTGACTGTAATTCCCAAAGTATCAAAAACCTTTAGCATTATTGTTTTGGATGGCTTTGATTGGGGTATTATACCAACACACATCAAATTAATACACTTTCAAATATCACATCATGTCACACGAGCAATCCACCAAACGCTAGATCAACAAGTCAAGTCAAACATCTCCATTCATCTACACACCTCCACATTTTCCACACCATCCCCTACCCCGATCCACCCCACAACCCACTCCCTTTCCCTCCCCCTGCCTCAAAAACCCAAAGACTCCGAGGACCCATCCAGATCCCAGTCCTTCGAACACACCCAGGTCAGGATATTATCGGCATGCGACCGAAATCGACCATCGATATCCTTCAAAAACAAGACCAAAACGCCCATCCAACCAGACAAAAGAAAAGCACATCTCAAGACCCGCCTCCACTCATCTACAAAAGACTGTCAGTCAACCATCTACCCAGCGCAATCTATGTACATTGGGTAAATTGTGTCCAACATGGCAGTAATCTGAGGGATGGTGATAATGATGGGCATTTATAAAGGTGTCGCCGTGGGCGTGTATCATCCACATAATAATGTGTATCGTTCGAGGAGTAGGAATATCCTATCCATAGAGATGGACAAGACAGAGAAAGATATCGGAAAGAAGAGATAGTTGTACAGAGAGCGTGTAGTTAATCGTGTTATGTGGGGTAGCGATAGTGTATGAAGGGGGGGAGAGTACTAGAGACTAATGACACAGACATTACTTTAGCTCAACCCTCGTTCAAATCCCGGTCCAGGTATAGGACCGAGATGGTGCATTAACCTCCACAAGCGAGTGGAACAGATAGATAGGAAGGAAAGACTCAAGTCAAGGAAATGGCAGGAATGAGAGTGCAAGGTGAATCGGTGCTTTGTGCAGCCGAAGAATAATGAATAGAGACAACAGAGGTAGCGTTGAGGCACTTGTGTGGAAGTGTACCGTTTGGGTGGACACGTAATCTTTTCTGCGTTCGGGTGCTGTTTGGTCCTTTGCCCCATCAACTGCTGCGTGGTAGACCTGTCTGAGGTTCCTGAAAGGAATGCCGAAGTGTACAGCGAGTAGGGTATTCGGCAATACTCCATTGCATTGTACCTGAGAAGTGCTGCTACCTCGGCGTATCTTGATTCGTGTGCTTCGTGCTGCGAAGACCACTTGGACGGATAGAAAGTGTGAAGCGTTATCCTTCAAAGAACATCCCAGATATTTCTAACAATTGGGCTACTGCCGGTCTGCACTGGACTACGAGGGTCCTCATCCAGCGCGCGCGGTGGTGTAAGTGGAGGCGTATCTTTCCACTCTTTATGTATTTGACTCTCTTTGATCGTCTCGTTGGACGACGCGGGACTATTGTCATCGGTAGCAGCACGGAAGTCAATGTGGAAAGGATTTCTTGTAAACTCCTCTGCACGCGGCGACATTAGAGCATCCAAGTCATCGGTCGATTGCTGGAGTTGTGGTGACCTGTTCGGCAGCAGGGCTTCGATTTCAGTTTGTAGCTTATGTAGCTTGCGCTGTTGTCGTAGATTGGGAGACGAGAACCTGGTCTTAACGCCCATCTGTCGAGTGGGAGTCGCGAGGAAGGTTTGCGAAGGTGTCATATTTGGCTGAATGACAGGACCTCCATAGCCCAACCCTGGCGTATGTGGTTCAACGAATTCTTCTGGTTGAGATAGTGGCGGAGTGCTCAGACTATCGACTCGATCAGATGAGACTACAGGGGCGAACGATTCCAGAGACTCAAGCGGCGCTGGTTTGGGGATGACAGGTGCCTTTGCCGTGCCATTAAGAGAAGCAAACCCGTTCTCAGTCTCCAGTTGTGCAATATTTGACGGTGGCAATATCGCTTGAAATGAAGGACGCCGAATTTCAGGTTCCGCATTCGGTGGTGCCAAATCGAGCTTCTCGAATGAGCTTTGCGGAAATTCGAACTGCTTTGGAGAAGTGAGGCCAAATGGATCTACATCCGCCACTCGGGGTGCAAGCGGAGTCATGTGGAATTCCGTGGCTCTCGGTGACAGCATTTCGACATCAGCTGGAGCTTCAACACGTGGGAAAATATCCGTCGGGAACTGGGTAGCTGTTGGTGATGTTATCTCATATGATCCCGAGCTACGTTTCGAGGACCGCCCAGACTGTAACGCAGGACTGAGGTCGAAGCCAGTAGCATGAGGAGACCGAAGCCCATATGAATCACTGACATCTGCTCGATGCAGTCCTGTCATATGGAATTCCGTCGATCTGGGAGATACCAATGATTGTTGCTCTTCAGGTGCAAACACCATTGGGGCCACCCTAGATTCTCCGTGCTCGCTCCGTTGCCATGGAGGCAGGCTAAATGTCGCTTGGGTTGGGGCTTGTAGTGGAGCAATATTGAACCCTGAAGCCGTCGGAGACCTCAACGAGTCGAAGCCAAATGGCACAGAAGCAAATCCACCGGATGTAGGAGACATTGGAGCGTCATCGTCGCTGCTGCTCCCATGACCAAAGTGCGGTCTCAAGGGAAGTTGTCGTGAGAAATTTGGGACAGGATGCGGCTTCGAGATAGTATCCTGTTGCATCTCCTCTGCGTCCTTGTCGACCTGGCTTGCTGGAAGAGCTTCATGGTTGTCGCTGATAGATAGCACAGGAACAACCGCGCCCTTGGGATCTGCGTTAGGGAGGGTAGTCGGCGAAGTTTTGGGAGAGAGGTCAAAGTGAGTCTGGCTAGATGCCCAGGATCGGCGGAAATTAGGGGAAAATGTGACATTGGTGGGTGCTGATAGTGGGCCCGGTGATATCGCCATAATATTACCAGTGCTGGCTCTTTGGTTGTTGATGTCGCTCTCAGCTGGTAAAGGAGCTGTGCGGGGGGTCCTGGCGATGGAGGATGACTCTGTCTCAAAGGGAGAGCGTCTGTTGGTACCTGTTGAGACCGCAGAAGGCAGCCCTGCTGATCTTCGCGTACCTATGCCGAATGACCGGGTTGGCTCGTTGGCCTTGAGAAGAGCACCTCTGAATTCTTGGAGCTGCATGATGAGGTTCATGTTAGGGCCTATCCACTTGCTCCGTTTCTTCACAGCGTCGTACGCCTCTTGCACACTGATCCCGGGGTTTTTGTAGAGACCGTAGGCAACGATGAGACTTGCAGAGCGACTCACGCCGCACTGACAGTGCACCAATATACGCTTTCCCTGCTGGACCCGTTCGTCCATCAACTTTACAAGTTTGAAAAGATCTGGAACAATGTCGGTGTTGTGTTCCCAGGGCATATGAATATACTCTGGGATCTTGAGATTCGTCCCAGGCAAATATTGTTCAAGCGCTGCCGTTTCTACAACTGGAGTTGCTCTTGGCGTGGTGGGCGAGCTGCTTTGCGTATCAAAAGAGGTCCCTTTTGTGCGTTCAGGAAGGGCTGCAAAATCTACGTTCTCGGCGGGAGGGCCATCAATTCGCCTGGCATCCAGTTCTTTTTGCGAGGCCGATACAGGAGAAGTAAAAGGGTTCTTGACCTCACTTGCAACATTGATGATAACATCGTAACTGCAAGCCTGTTCGGCTGTCGGTTCAAAATACAGATAGACACCGGATTCATAGATGCAAATGGCGCCATTCGGATAGGCAGCCGGCTTCTCTTCTCGAGATTGTGGCACATCGAAATTCTGCTCCTGGTCTTCCTCTTCGATTTCAATGGGCACTTCGGCAAAGCCATGGGGATTGGTCTTGATTGGTCGAAGGGCTGGTAGCTGCATTCCACCACCGATTGCGTTTGGAGAACACAGAGGAAGTGATGGCGAGGATTGGAAATGGCGGAGGGCCGGGCGGTTCATTGCAGGTGTGGAAGGGATCATCAATCGCATGGGCTTACTGTCAGTACCTGGTGTTTGGATAGTCAGGCTCAAATTGCTCGGCCGGCGTTTGGGGGGTGTTGGAGGCTTGATGAAAGAAGGTGATGTGGGCGCCGACGTATTCTTCTCTTTCTTGGAGAGTGCAGGTAGCGTAGAGGTAGCATTTGATCGCAGGTTGCCGAGCGAGCTTGCGGTATTGATGCCCAGGTTTTTGAGGTTCCTGGGCTTCTTGGCCGGAGTGGTAGGCCGCTGCAATTCGAAGAAAGGAGCATTGGTGGGATCAGCCGAAGTGTCGCCTCTTCTTGACCGAAAGTCGGCAACGAACGAGGTAGACGCAGATTTGGCGACTGGCGACTCTGGCGACGGACCCGGAGAAGGGTCTGTCACTGACGAGGAGTCCATGGTAGATATAGTGGTCGTGGGGGAGGAATCAGACGACTCGGATGCGAGTGTCGACGTGCTGTCGCGGTGGATGTGGAAGGCTGCAAATGCGGCGTTTGCAGAGGATGGGCCGCTGGTGGTGTTCCCGCTGGAAGCAGGTCGTGCTACGATGCCGCCATGGGAGCCAGTGGGGCTTCGTTCCGTCAGATCCCTAGATCCGGTGTTGTGTACTTCCTCTCCAAAGACCGACATGAACGAAGGCATCGGCGCAAACGATGGCGAGCTGGCTTGCACTGGCATGCTTTTGCGGGGTTTGCTGTGGTGTCGCGTGTGTCCCGACCTGGGCGAGCGGCTGCCTGAGGTGCCGTTCCAATGCGACGGGCTGGAAGGGGGGAAGGGCCAGATGGGCTGGTGGGTGAATGCGTGCTCGAGCTTTTTGGAAGGAAATGAAGAATTAGGGACTAAATCGGGAGCAAATGCTCGCTTCAACGTCGGACTGTCAGCGGGTTGAGCGATGGCGGTGGTCGACATGGCACAGTAATCGTCGGCGGCAACCGGGGAGGTGGAGGTGGAGGTGGAGGCAGAAGGGCAGGCGGGCGGAGAGGGGGAGGGCAGATTGTTTGCTGCTGCAGAGCTGCTTGCAAAGCGGGAGGAGAGGCGGGCGAAGATGGGCATGTTGGGGCAGACAAGCACGCGGGCCAACGTGCAATGTTTTCACAGTGACATGTTTCGAGGCGGCGCAGACGGGGGGAGAAGTAGGAACGAGGCACGGAGGGAAAAAAAAAGGACGGGCGACGCACCGACGAACCAACAGCGCCGGGGGTCGACTGTTGGCGTATTGAAACGAGATACCAGATCTCGACCTAAGCGCCAGAGAGAGTGACTGGCCAGGCGGGGCGCCTGTTGTTGCGGGAGGTGCAGCGCAGAGGGAAGAGGAAGCAGAGTTGCGGGGGGCGTGGAACAGCACGGCGGGCCGCGCGAGGTGTGCGAGGGCAGCGTGGGCGTGGAGGAGCGAGGAACAGCGTGTGCAGGGCGACGCCTGGGAATTGGATCGCGGAGGGAGGTGGAGGAGAGCGTGGGCAGGCGGGCGAGGGGGCAGCGAGCTGGCGAGCCGCCGTGGTGGTCGAAGGCGTCGGGGGGGGGCGAGTGCGCGATGTGCTTCGCAGCTTTCGCAGCGCTTTGTGGAGTTGAGAACGGGAGGGCGAGAGAGGGAAAGAGGACGAGTCGCTGGCGGCTAGCTGAGCGGCCAATCACACGCGGCCAGCTATTTTAAGAAGGAGCGCGCCAAGCCACTTATGCTGCTGGCCTGCACCTGCAACGCTGGACCAAAACACGGCATGCCATTAGCAGGGCGGTTGGGGAGTGTAATTTTGCTGGCCGCGAGGGCAGCAGTGTGTGCGCGGGTCGCGGGTCGAGCAGCGTCGTGCGGTGCTGCTGGAGTGTTAAACCGCGAGCATCCCCACACGCAGCCTCTTTAACATTTCCGCGCCGCCGCAGGCACGATGCACCCCAGCCTTTTGTTCATCGGTGCCCCGAGCCCGGCGCTATTCTTAGCGGGCGGCAACACGTCTCGACCTGGCCAAACTAATCAGCCTTATGTACTGCTGGAGGCCTGGCGGCGAAACATGGCCTACGAATCGAAGTCGTCTCTTCGCACGCTGCGTTGCCATGTTCGACCTCGTCCTCGTCCTCGACCTCGCAGGCACCGCTTCTCAGACATGCACGTGCAACGCATCGCATGGAGCGGACACCGTCGCGCCTTCCGAGTCCGGCCCACAACCACCGCAACGCGACACCTGCCTACTGCGCATTTGCCCCTCGCCGGTTTTGGAGCCTGATCTCACCGCAACGACACTCACGACACCCGCGAGAGACTCTCCGGCACGACAATTGTGACATGAAACCCGAGGCTGCGTATGGCATTGTGGACCCACCTGTTGGCCGGCGAACGGGCGACAGCCTGGCTGGCCGTTTCAAGATACTCAGTCACCTGCACGCGGAACGCCTGGCGAACTCATAATTCCAGACTTCGAGCCCAGAAGCGGAACATACGTCCCCAGATGGTTCAGGTGAATGCACGGCTGATGTCGGAGCGGAGACGCTTGGCTGTTACTTCGGCGTGCCAAATCGCACACTGCTTTGCCTCGACTCCTGGCTTCCAAATATTGCTGGGTTTACAAAACCTAGGTTTATGTTCAGTTTCGAAATCGGTACCGAGGCGCAGAAGTGCGCCACGCCAGGAGATGAGAGACCTGGCGACTTACGAGCACGGGTGGCGCGTCGCTCTCGTTCATCAGCGCTTTTCGTCCCCTTTCCTTACTGGTTGCGTATTGTGAAGCTGTCTTGACTCTTGAGCCTCTTGGTGGCCTCGTCTTGTCCTATTTCCGTCCTTCCACATCCCAGTGAAGTCTCAATATATTCCTGGCTGTGTTCTCTGTGAGACTGAGATTATCGCTTGAAGTGGGGATTTCCAAATATTCCTCAAGTTCGAATTCTTCCAGATTCTATGACGGTCGATTCACCACTCTGAAAAGTACAGCCGTAATGACAGATCGATATTCCAAACGCGCAGCCAGGCTGCCTCTCTGCACTTTCGGGTCAGATACGGCGAGCAGGTTTCCGGAGACAGTGGAGACAGACACATGATCCGGCGAAGATTTCCAAGGCAGACGTCAGATTATCGTTGGCGAGGCTTCACCTATGTATGGGAGACGGTCACCAGATCCAGAGCGAGATTGCTCAGGAGGAAGGAGTATCTAACGAGCAATGGAAGGATGAAATAGCTCACTATATGGAACACTGCCGTCTAGCAGACCAACTCATGTTTATCCGTAGTATTTGAATGCCGATTTGTCTGTGACGAAATCTTCCTAGCGAGCAGAGAGCCTCACGATTCTTTGTATATGTGATGACGTATAGGGTATCGAGTTGTTCCTAGCGAGCCGTGAGCCTCACGCCCTATCCTTGTTGGTCATGATACTCTCTCAATTGAAGAAGCTTGGGCGGCAATACAACCGAAACTACGATATCCGCTGAGTTTGAGGCCAAGTTTCTGAAAAGTCTTCATTGAGTTTCAACATTTTTGCAGGCAATTCGATAGAGACCTCTGTTGGAAAGTTTACAAACTTATGCACCGGGTCATTGGCCAGGTTGTCGATCTCACGAAATATCACACAATAAATATTTTCTGGCCTAACTACAATAATGAGGACGACGAAGACGACGGCCAAGATTGTGACGATGACAGTCTGAACCAAGTGTTCCAGTCTGCACAATACGAGCATATCTATATCAAGGTTTCTGTCCGTCAGCCCCTAGGCAACAGGTGGTATATGAAGACAACACTGGACAAAACTCTCAAGTTCTACTCACCATTTGGGGGAGGTGACTGACACATGGACGCGGTTAGATGCGATGGCCTTTCCTTTGACAGTGAAGTCTTTTGACCTAGAAATTGGCTCGAGCCAAACTACTCGAACGTCTCATATCCGCACCTTCTCGGCATTCAGCATATGCGCGAATAAGAGCTGAACAGAAGCCTAGATAGGGACACCAGGAGGATCACCTGCTCCTCACGATTCTTCGTATATGTGAGGAAGTATAGGGCATCGAGTAATCACTGGAGACGTTCACTTTGGGGCAGAAAAAAGAGATCTACACCACCTTTTCACATCCAATGAAACATACGTCCCTAGATTCGAAGCTCATTATACATGAAAAGACATGCGTTTACACATCCTTTTTCTCATGACTCAAAACTGGATGGTCCACCGGAGGGAGGTAAAAAGGTGGAGAATCCACGATGCGCTCAAAACCCAACAGAGCAACCAAATCTCGTATCTTCTCGATGACAATTTACCTCCGCTCGTAATAATTTCCACACGTTCGTGGTAGCCGTTCTCACCTCTGGGTCTCAAGACGGCTAGACTGGCTGCGGGCTTATCTAAACAATCCACAAGCGAGCAGAAGTCTTGGCGCCCACCACTTCGAAATCTCCAGAAGCCTAACCTCACGACATCGACAAACTAACCCGACAGGCCCACCACGACCACCACGGACTCGAAGCCATGTCGCGCCCTACCGTCACCGTCATCTCTCCGGGCGCAGAGTCCAAGGAGACTCTTGCGATCCCCGCGGTCTTCAAGGCGAGTCCCCCCTCTGAAAATATCTGCCCGCGAGGTTTCCAGTTCGATATTGCGGCACAAAAAGGACAGTTGCACTGGGACACTGGGGAGGGGATGCAGGAGCGATTGGAATGCTGGTCAATTTCCCCGAGATATGTGACTTGTCCAACATCTCGGGGGCTTTTTCAAGATCTCAATTGTCAATGCCAGGGTTGTACCTCATCTATCTTCACAGATGGCCAGCCCCAATGTCCAGTCAATACGCATTTCCAGCAACCTTTGAGGCCTCAGAACCTTCGGCACATTCGGAATTGTAATTCTCGAATCCATCGCTGACAATTGCATAGAGCCCCATCCGACCTGATATCGTCCACTCTGTCCACACTGGCATGAACAAGAACCGACGACAGCCCTATGCCGTGTAAGAGCACCCAATTTCGTCAAACCCAACCGAGTCTAATATGTGAACAGCTCTGAGAAGGCCGGTCATCAGACTTCTGCCGAGTCGTGGGGAACTGGACGTGCCGTCGCTCGTATCCCGCGTGTCTCTGGAGGAGGAACTCACCGTGCCGGTCAGGCTGCCTTCGGTAACATGTGCCGCTCCGGTCGCATGTTTGCTCCCACCAAGGTCTGGCGCAAGTGGCACCAGAAGATCAACCTCAACCAGAAGCGCTTCGCTACTGCGTCTGCATTGGCTGCTTCTTCCAGCGCTGCCCTCCTGATGGCTCGCGGCCACAACGTCTCCACCGTCCCCGAGGTTCCTCTTGTTGTCTCGTCGACTGCTTTCGCCGACGCTGCCATCGCCAAGACCTCCGCCGCCATCGCTCTCCTCAAGGCCGTTGGTGCTGGTGCCGACGTTGAGAAGGTCAAGACCTCCCGAAAGCTCCGTGCTGGTAAGGGTAAGATGAGGGGTCGCCGCTACAGGCAGCGCCGTGGACCTCTCGTCGTCTATAACCCCGATGAGGATGGCAAGGAGCTCGTTCTCGCTTTCCGCAACATCCCCGGTGTCGAGACATCATCCGTCTACTCCCTCAACCTCCTCCAGTTGGCTCCCGGTGGTCATCTCGGCCGTTTCATTGTCTGGACTTCGTCTGCGTTCTCTGCTCTCGACAAGATCTACGGCTCAACTACCGAGCCCTCGGCGCTGAAGAAGGACTTCCTCCTCCCCTCGGCCATCATGAAGCAGCCCGATCTCAGCCAGCTCATCAACTCACAAGAAGTCCAGAAGGTCCTCCGACCAGTCAAGGGTGGCGCCATCTCCAAGCGTACCGTTGTCCAGAAGAAGAACCCCCTCAAGAACTTCCAGGTGCAGCTCCGCCTCAACCCGTACGCGGCTGCTTTCTCCAAGAACAAGCTTGGCCAGGCCAAGGTCGAATGCAAGAAGGGCAAGGCCGCCGAGACCTTCAACACTCTGCTCCACGAGAACTAAGTGCTGGGGCGGGTGTTTCTGTTTCTTCACGGTGTGGGGTTTGGTGGGAAAATGGCAGCATTATAGTTGCTGCGGTGGGCTGAATATCCAATGGGAATGACATGTTTTCATTCACTCATGTTGTATTATTTGCTGATGCGTGACTATATTGCGTTGCTTCTCACAAGACAGATATCGTAAAGTCTCTCACTCATAATTGTCATATCCTACTCGTACATCACACCCTTCTATTCCATCCCATCATACCACCACTTCACGACCCCTCCTCCCCCTCCCCGCTCCCATCCACCCCCCGCATAAACCCCCTCCCATCCCCCATCTCCACCCCAAACAACTCACACATCCCCCCCCTCTGAAACATCCTCGCACAATCCACCGCCGTCGGATGCCCCGCCAGTACATCCGCGCCCCCCTCAAACAACACCCTAACCACATCCTCGTACCCTTTAAACACAGCGCCCGCAATGGGAGACTGCCCCCGATCATTGAGTACGTTTGGGTCGGCGCCGAAGGAGAGGAGGAGCGTGACGGTGGGAGCGTGGCCGTGGTAGGAGGCGAGCATTAGGAGCGTGTCGCCGGAGGAGTTGGTGAGGTTGGGCGGGATGCCTGCGGTTAGGTAGGTGGAGAGGAGGGGGGTGGTGCCTGATCGGGCGAGCGAGAAGAGTTTGGTGGCTAGGTCGAGGGCGGCGGGGGGGAGGGTGGATACGTCTGGTGGGTTGCTTGGGGTTGTGGGATTTGGTGTTGGTTCATTTCCTGCGGTGGTGCCGTTTGGGGTTGGTCTATTTACTGGAGTTGTGCCGTTTATGGCAGTGGGTGTTTGGTCTGAGGAACTCATTGTGAGTCTTGAAGTGTGATGTTACATTGGAGAAAGGAATTATTTGGAGCTCGAAGGCGTCTCCCTTTTATGAGCGTGGGGGACCGGATGGGAGGGTTGAAGGGCGAGACTGTGATGATGTGTAAGGTGGATTAACTTGGGAAAATGAATTGCGAGGTCGATGATGACATGCCGCGGTCCACGCACGGACTCCTTTTGTGGCTTCGTCGCGGTTTCCGTTGCGGATCGCGCCTGGAGCTTTCAACCTCACTTCGTGTCTCCGTCTCCAACAACGACAACGTCCACCTCCACCCACAAAGGACTTTCCACCACTTCTAACACCAACGACACCCTTGCGCACTCATTGCTGCAGGAAGGCGCATCAGAACACCATGGCGTCCCCGCCGCAACTCACCAACCTCACCATCCCCGTCCCCCGCAAGCGCGGCTCGACCTCTAGCCTGGCGTCTGCCGCGAAGAAGCGCAAGCCGTCCGGCCTCCGCAATGCTTTGTCGCCAGAAGCCCACTCCGAGTATGCCGGGTCGCCACTTCGGTTCTCGCGCTCGCCGTCCGTCGATAGCGTGGCCACAACATCGGTGGTCAACAGCGCAGCTGGAGGAAAGAAGCGCAGGCGGAAGGGCGATGATGGGCAGAGTACCACTGGTGGGAGCGTGACGGGGAGTATGAGGGGGAAGGTGGATACACGGAGTGCGACCGGGCAGCAGGCTGAGGAAGATGCGGCGGAATATGATGACGATGAGGAGGAGGAGGCTGTTGCTTTTGAAGGCGATGGCGCGGATACGGAGGCAGCGATGAAGCTCGAGAAAGAGCATGAACGGTACATAGCCTTCTCCCTGTCTGCCCAGACATGCACTCCCCCCTAACCCTCCAACGTTCCACCCCGTCCATCTCCATAATAACAACCCCTAGACTCCTCGTCGACCGCATGGACCAAGCCCAACAAGACCGCTGGACCATGTACCGCCGCATCCGCCTCAAAACGCAAATAGTCCGCAAACTCATCAACCAAACCCTCTCGCAATCCGTCCCGCAACCCGTCGTCATAGGCGTAGCCTCCTACACCAAAGCCTTCATCGGCGACCTCACCGACCGCGCCCTCACCGTCCGTGACGAATGGGCCGCCATCTCCACGCACCGCCCGAACCCGACACTCCCCCAACCCCTCCTCTCTGTCGGCCTCACCGCGCCCAAGAACCACCGCCCAGATGCCCGTCCCAGTAACGCTGATATCCAGAATTCGGGCCTGTATCTGAGTCAGGTGGACCGCGGGAAGGGCTATTGGATGGAGGTGCCCAAGAGTGTGGATTTAAAGACTAGGCTTAATCAAGAGGATAAGGGACCGCTTACGCCGGCGCATTTGAGGGAGGCGTTGAGGAGGTATAAGAGGGATAGGGAGGGGGGTGGGGCCGGGTTTGTGGGGTTGAGTTTGGAGGGTGTGGAGAGGACGGCGGGGAGGATGCCGGGGGGGCGGAGGTTGTTCAAGTAGGGGGCGGGATTGGGTTGGAACATGGGGATGGAAAAAGGGGGTTTATGAGGGTTATATGCTTGGTGGGATTTATGGATTTAGCATGGGCGTTTGGGTCTTGGGGAAATGGTGCGGAGGCAGAGATGGAATATAGAAAGAAGGAAGGCGGATTTCTTCAATTCTACATCACATACCCTTGGAGAGTAAATTCGGGGATATTCAACTTGATTTAGCCCTCAGGCAGTATTTTCCCAAACGTGAAGACAGTCTGGCTGGCTGGTTATATATGTATGTATGCAAAACCACATATATGTACGCCTCGAAGTCCGATTCGATGCAGGCTGTACAATCTGAAAACGATAACGCACAAATGCTAACTCCCTCTTCCTATGCATCTCCCCCACTAAACCATCCTCCCAACACTCCTGAAAAAGGGAATGCATCCAGGAGCTCAACCCCCCCCAACCCACCAGCCCCATCTACTCACTATCACTATCAATCCTAGCCCTCTTCGACTTTCTCTCCTCCTCCTCGCCTCCCGGATTAAGTCCATATCTCTTCTCGCCCGCCTTCTTCCCCTTGACTTCATTAATCATCTCATCGATATTGAACGGATCATCCGTATCTTTCTCGAACTGGACGGGCCCTTCACGAGCCTGAGATACCTCATTGTTAGCCTCCCTTTTCCAAAACCCCAAGCACAACAGAAAAAGATAAACTCACCTCCTGCATATCCGCACCCTTGAACCCCTCCTTCGCCTTCCCCAGCACCTCAAACCGCCCACTCTTCTGAATCTTCTCATACGTCTCGCCATCGTCCTCGCCCTCATCCTGCTGTACACTCGGCCGGTAGATACTACTGATGGCATCCTGCGCCGCAAACAGCGGTTTGTCGTAATGTTGGTCTTCATTGAACCCGCTGTCGAACCCGGAGCTCTGATTGAACAGTCTAGAGTCGTAATTTGCCTCGCCCGATTTTGTCGGCTTGGCGAGTCCCAGTGCGATTTTCTCCGAGATGTCGCGGTTCTGCTCGCGCGCCATCATTTGGATGCGGCGCTCGGTGCCCATGCGCGATTGCCGCAGCTCGCGTTGGTGTTCCTGGCGGCGCTCACGACGGGCTTCAGAGCGCTTGCGGGCTGCTTCTTCGTCGTCGTCGTCTGAGTTTTCGGTCGAGGAGTCGGAGACAGAAGAGCGCGACGTCGAGCGGCGACGTCGACCGCCAATTGCGGCATTGGCGCGTTCGGTGCGAGCCTGCTGGGCTAGGCGGCGCAGGTTGACTTCTTTCTCTTCCTTTGCTTTCTCGGCGAGTCGCTGTTGCATGAGGGCGCGTTGTTTGACTTCCTCGCGCGCAAGGCGATCGGCAGCGAATAGGGATTCGGAGAAGGCGGCGAATTTGTCATTGACGGTGACATCTTGGAGGCCACGGCCATCGGCTGCGAGACGCTTGTCTAGCGGGACAGTGTATCCCTTGGGGTTCTTCCAGTTCGAGATAGGGGGAGGAATCTTCCACATTTCTTGGTCTTCGGCAGTGAGTTTGCGGGGGGGAGAGTGGAGCACGGGCGGGGGCGGGGAAGGTGGACCGCGTGGGATCTTCTTGTGCTTGAACTTGGGGGGCTCCATGGGGTCGATCTGGCGCTGCTGGATCTTGAAGATGCGGGTCTGGCCTTGGGCCTCACCCATTTGAGCAGTGGGGGTGTACCGAACAAAGGTCGGCTCATCCTTATTGCGGCCCTTGACATTCTTGGGCTTCTGGGCAGCGGTCTGTCCGGCAATAAGGTTCTGCAGGGCGAGGGCAGTGCGCTCCTTCGTGGCGAGAACCACCTCCTCACTTGGGCGCTCCAGGTCCAGTTCTCCAGCATCCGCTCGCTGCCTCAGGGGAATCAAGTCCTTGAAGCTTGCCTGCACGATCCTGTTCTCGGCATGGCCTCTCCTTGCGATCTCGTCGTACTTTGTTTTGCCCTCGTTGTCCACCCGCATGGCCAGTGCATTCGACGTGCTCGATGTGCCCTTCCTCCCCATGTCCAGCGGATACTGTACGACGAGAACTTCCGGGAACGCGCCTCCCCCGCCAAAGTCATCGGCGCTGCGCGGCCGCCATCCTACCCGCTGGCCGTAGGGAGGGGGTCCTGTCTGCCTCTTCGCGAGCTGCTGCTCGTACTGTTCGGCGCCGAGGGTGCGTTCGGTGCGGGTGAGCTCTTCCTCTTCGCCGGTGTATTTTGGCCGTGGCAGCGCCTTGGTGAGAGATGCGACCGACATGGTCGAGGTCCGGTAGTGTCGGGGAGCGGATGGGTCGAGGTGAGGTTGTGACGCGGTCGACGTTGAATCTTTCTGGGTTGAGATCGCGCTAGTCTGCGGGAGAACGCCGGGATTGCAGGCGTCAATCACGTGATCTACTCACCTCTGCTCCAGTGGTGAAATTAGACTGCGCGCTACCCTGCTAGTGTCCCGCGTGGCAGCCATGCATGCCCTCTAACGATCCACGCTTCCAACGTCGTTGACGACTTGTGACAGCCGAGGGCTTGTTGCCCTAGTGGTATCAAACACAGTTCACAGATGCTATTCCAGGCCGTCTCTGCAACAAAAGACTTCAGCCATCTTCCTGGTAGTTTCCATCATTCGACAACCCCGTGCTTTTGCAGCTGAGGGCCCAGGAACCATCTGAAACAAGAAGCAAATGCCGTGGGCGTGATCGAGGTGCATGCAGATTCACCATCTGTCCATTGCAGCATGCGCCTGCCGCTGCTCGGATCTCAGGAATCTGTGGGACAGGACTATTCACCTGTCGACGAGAGGGTCAACTGCAGTGAGCGCTCGGAGCGGAAAGAAAGTTCGACCGCGTGCAATTGGATCAGTCCATCACAATCACACTCCCAGCCTCTCCGATTGACGGCGCACTCGCTTGGAAGCAGGGCCCATTGGCCGCTCTCCTCTGCCTCTGCTCCTTCTTCGCATCAGATTACACTACCAGGCCAATCTGCTGAGCGAGGGCCGAGCAGAATTCCATGTGTTTGCTTTTCCGGCGCTGGCGCGTAGTTGGTCGCACAATGCGAGTTGGAAGTCCGTCTGATGCGTGACCTGACGAGAGCGACACGGCAGTCGACGATGGCCACGCAGGTGCAATCGGCAGCATTGGACATGACTGCGCGTCCCAATCAGACCCGCAAACTATGATCAATGGCGACGACGGGCCTGCGTAGAGCCTGCCCTATAGAGCACGGAAATGTGATCCATGGTCGTTTCGTGCAGCCGGTCCTAGCTCCTCCTCGCACGCTTGCGGCTTCCAAGGTTCGCACTTATTAACCAGTGCACACGGCTCGGCCCTGGCTCCTCCTCTTAACACTTGAAGCACCAGCACGATGACAATCGGCGGTGCATGAAACGGCGGCATGCAATTCTACCCATCGTTCTGCGCTGATTGAGCCCGGAGAGGTGTCCTAGCAGCAAGCGCATACACTCGAGCCACAAGGGAAGATGCCGGCCCAGCAGGCGACCCGCCCGCCCTCCAAACACCACAACGGTGCGTCCCCAGGACGACGTCTACACCAACGCACCAAAACCGCGCCCACACCCACCCTGGTGCTCGATGCCGCCGACGCGCCGCGCAGGCGACGGTTGACTGGCCCCTCCACTCCGACCCTGACACCCTCGCTCAGCACGCCGAGCCAGGTTTCATCCTCGTCCGCAACCTCACCGTCGTACTTCTCCCCACAGACGGCCACGTCGGGCAAAGACGCGCGCTCGCCAGCGACTCCCCGCCGCCCGCCCGCGTCCTTCAGCGGACTCGGCATCGACAACTCGCGCGGCCCGCCCATTGCGCTGCTCACTCGCGGCACCATTGACCTCGCTGCGCACCGCTCGCAGAGCTCCCAGAAGAAGCCCGCCGACTTTGCCTTCGCGCAGCAGCAGCTCCTGACCTCCGGCCTCGTCTCCCCGGGCACAGCTCCGCCCAGCACACGCAGCGCGAGCAGACAGAAAGAGCGCAAAGCCGACAAGGAGGCGGAAGAGCCGCCCCCCCGCACCTCAACACGGAACCGCTCGCGAGAGAGCGCTTCACGCAGCTCACGACGGCCCCCACCGATGGCCAGCTCCATCGACGACTCGTCCGAATACGACTCGGGCCTGCGCAGTCACTCGGAGGACGCGAGAGCTCCCCGCAATGGCTATGGCCCGGGCAGCAACAGCACCGACGGCGAGCCGACCGAGGATCTGTTCCTGAACATTGCCGAAGACACGGCGCCCCGCGAGAGTGCTGGAGACGCGGCCTCGCGGGCAGACCGATTGCGGGTGAGTGTTTTCGCTGGGGTGTCCCCGGCAGCTTCAGATGGCGATATGCTGACAATGTCCAGTCGCGGATAGCCCGTGTCAACAATCGCCAGTCACTCCCGACCAACGCCTTCTCGTCAAACCCAAGCACCCCGAATGCAAGCAGACGCACGTCGGTCGTCGAGACCAAGCCCAGCACGCCATATAGAAGAGCATCGCTGCTGGTGCCCACGTCGAGGACGCAGCGCGAGCAGTCGCCCCTGTCACCTTCCCTCCAGGAGACGCCCCGATCGCGGCTACTCGACCTTTCCCCTAAGCCATCACTCCCGTCCCCGCGAATGAGGGACCAGGATCTTTCGCCCCATCAGTTTTTGTCGACGGTTGGCAGGAGACGTCCATCGAACAATGAGCCTGTGCACACCCCACCTAACCGAGCGTACCGGCCATCAAACCTGCACTATTCCTCTTCACGTGACCACCCGGAGCCTCCAGTAATCGACACACCCCAGCAAGAGACTGGCTCTCGGCCAGACGGTACCGAATCTCTCGATGACTCCACTGGGCCGGCGGCGTCGGTATGGGATGAATTGGACGATCTGAAGTCGAGGATCAGAAAGATCGAGCTCGGAGGCAAAATTCCCTCAACCTCTGGTGCCGTGGTTTCGAATGCCTCCGGAGACCGTCCCAGAACTGCTAACACATCTGCAACCACAGTCTCAACGTCTCCACAGCACCTTCGAAAGACGAGCACCGAGCGCGAGGAGACTCCCAACGGTGTCCATGCTCCGAACAAAATGCACCCCTTACTAAAAGATGCTCTGGGCAAGGCCAAGCAGCACATTGCACCTGCTGTCCATCGAGTACTGGAAACAACCGTGAATGAAGCTATAGAATTAGCAGAATTGACCGGAAGTTCAGGTCCGCAGGGCACACTCTTCTCCGCCAGTTCTATTATCAACGGGGCCGCCATTTCCGACCGACATGTTCGCCGTAAAGCCGATAACATCTGCCGCAATCTCACTGATCTGTGTCTGGCCTTGTGCGAAGCGCAGCCAGCCATGGCAAGTCCTGCACTGGCACGGGCTGTGGTTGCATCGAATTCACGACGACCGAGCGTTCAGATCAATGGGCAATCACCACTCATCCGGCAAACGATCGAACAGGAAAACGACGCACTGCGTAATTCTAGTCCCAGCAGAGCGCTCAGCCGAATCGAAGCTCGGAGGACCAGCATGGGTGGAATCAGCGGCAGTCCACGAGATCACAGTCAAGAACCCCCTAACCCGTCCCAATCGCACATTCCATCTCGCTTGGCGCGAGCTGGGACAAGCCTTCACAGAACACGCCGTACGCTTGATGAAGACGAAGAGGATCCTACCATGAGGGTCCCATCTCGCGCAATGACCGACTTCCAGAACGTTCGCACAGAAAGAGAACCACCAGCCCGGCACAACCGAGGATATCCCTCCCGCGAGCCATTGCCAGAGCTACAACCCTCACCTGCAATCCACCATACCCAATCCCTCCGTCGACCAACAGTATCCGGCGCAACCAATGACAACAGCCATTTGCATTTCCGAGACACTGCCAGGCGGTACCAACTGGATCGACAGAACTCCCCTGCATATGAAAGGCAAATGTCTGCCGAGCTGAGTAGCCGGGATCCTCGGACGCAGTACAACTCATCTCGGACACCACTTAGCAGTTCGGGACTTGGTCGCATGGGAAGCTTGAACAGACGGTTGCGCGGAAATGGCACTGGAGAGTGAGCATCGAGAAACATTGAACCTTTCCTATCAAGAAGATATTGACGATCCCAATGATATATACCCAGTTTACTATCCGGTCAACGGAGGCAGCCAGCGGCAGGCCGTTCGAGCGTTTCGACGGTTAGGCGATGAGGGAGGAATGGACGAGAGCAGAGCAGAGCAGATTTCACAGCCGGACAAGGCAATTTCCTAGAGTTGGGGCGGGGATGTGAATGGTATTTTGAAGTGTAGGAGATAGGTTCAACAGTAGTCCAAGCGTGGTATTACCAGGCTAGCTACAGACTAATCTTGGTTGGGGCTGGTGTATTGGTGGGTTCGAGATGAGACATCGAAAGCACGGGGTGGTTTTCCAGGCGGCATGACTTGGGGGGGAACATGAGGTGGAGGAGGTGTGATATTGAGACACTAGCTTCTCGTAGATGTTCAAACTAAGATCTATTGAGTACCCTCAAACTGGCGCGAGCGGCACGCAAGCTTGCTGTGCTTGTCCCTTATTTTTGGGCCGTGGAACTAATAACCGTAGCGAACATGGGCAGACGAGGTGCCGGGAGCTTGACAATCTTCCTAGCGGCCCGTTATCCAATGACCGCCAAGGCAGGGGTAGCTCTAGCTGCTCTCCTAGTCAACACTCAGGCCATTTCTCGTGGGTTCCGCGTCTCTGCTCAGTCATCACCCTTTTCCCACTTGCTATCATCATGGCATTTCTCCGAAAAAGCATAGCCAGCTGATTGGAAGCGTAAAGTTCCACAGCCATGAACGCAAAGGTGGGTGACCCCACTCTGCCACCACAAGGAACCCATTCGCTCACCACCTGTCTAGAACGCAAAGTTGGCTGTGATAGGGCGCTTCCGGAGTGTGTGAATTGTACAAGATCGAAGCGGCTTTGCAAAGGGTACCATCTCAAGCTTGCCTGGCCAGATAAGGTCGATGGACGCCGAAAGCAGAAGAAATATCAAGCCTTGCAGATCGAATCGCCCGCGACATACATCACCCAGGATGGCAGTTTCTCTTTCCTCAACACTACCTTCAATGATTTGAAGAGTGCTAAAGTCAATGTTCAAGAGATAGTCGAGGCAGATACGCAGGTTGACAGTCTCACCATCGCTCCACCAATGCCCCTGCATCCATCCATTCCGGGCCTCAAAGGCGAGGGCTTATACTTGTCTTACTGTACGTCCTGCATAAGTTTGTACCTGAAAGCTCGGTACCGTTAACGTGGTTGACAGGGGACTCGGTATTGGCTCGCATGATTACAACTATTGATGACAACACCAATGGTTTTCGGTTCGAACTCATGCCCATGGCTTTATCTTCATCGGATACTTCTTCACAGAGTCTGCTACAAGCTACATTGGCTTTGTCTGCTTTCCATCTTGGACGGCCGGATGAGGCTTTGAGGCATAAGGTTCGGGCTATCAAATCACTTTCTCAATCGTTTCAGGGAGGAAACGTGTCGAAGCTTGTGCAGATGTCAGCTTGTATGATGTTGTGTGTGTACTCTGTATGTGTATTCACAGACTAGTCTGCCATGATCGAGTTTTTGGGTATCATCTAACAATTGTTCAGGTCTTCGATGCGTCAGACACCACCTGGAACCTCCATCTGCAGGGCGCCAGGACAATTACCAAGACGCTATCGCGGGAGGAACAGGAATCCCCAGCAATGCAGTTTCTCACCTCTTGGTTCGACTACCATGATGTTTTCAGCAGCTACAGCTATGCCTCTGAAGTTGATCCACAAATGATCAACGTTCAGATTGTTCTACCAGGGGCAGACTTTAGCAATAGAAAGGTTAGCATTCCCATGTCTTCTCGCTCAAAGTATGAGCTATCAGTCAGATCTAATGTGTGTCAGGTCATCGGTTTGCTTGGGTGTTCTACAGAGCTCCTGAAGTTGATCTCGTGCATCAATCAACTGCGAGCACTGAACACCGGCGTTCAACGAAACACCCCAGAGATGTTGAATCATTCTCTCCAAATACGAAAGCGATTACAGAGTTTAAGCCAAGAGATACACATCGCTTATGGTGAGGCTACGGTCACAATTGATCACGACCGCATCACCCTCACTGCAGAACTCTACCGTATCGCAGCTCTCCTGTATCTATACGAAGTAGCACCGCCTCAAGCAGTCCCAGAACACGCTGTAGAAAGCCTAGTGCGCGAATGTTTCATCACTCTAGGCCAACTCGAAGTCTGCACAAGTCCATGGCCGTTGTTCATCCTCGCCTGCAATGTCACTTCGGATGTCGATCGGCTCAAGACACTTGGAATAATCAAAACAGCCGAACAGAAGCGGCATATTGGTAACTATCGGCTTATCAAAGGGATCATTGAGGCCGTCTGGAAACAACAAGACCTTGTCGTCGATGAGAAAAATCCGCGCCAGATTGATTGGCGGAAACTTATCCGTCCAAATTCTGCTGTCCCGTCGTTCATATGAGAAGGTCGCCATCACGCACTGCCGCATGCGCCGTTTAAGACGAGCTTCGCTGGGCCTACTTCATTGTCGTCACATGCTTGGCTGCGGTGGGATTGACGAGCAGACTCAGCAAGTCGGGTCGAGCATAGTGTCCGACAGTGTCGATGAACTGGATGGCAGTCAGCCTTGACTCCAGGACAACCAATCCATGTACACTGGAGCGACACCTCTTGGATGATAACAAGGCCATGAAATGTGACAAGGGCCACTTACCGTTTTGGCACGATCAATATCCCTCAGATCAATATCGGCTTTCAACACAACTTCCTCACCCACGCCCACCGGCTCACAAAGCGGTTTCCCATCCGGACCAAATATCATCGAAAACCCTCCTCCCGGCTATCAAACACATTAGCACATCATCCACCATCCCCTCCTCATCCATCAAAAATCAACACACCCAACTCACCGTCTTAGTAACATGATTCCCCACCAAATTATTCATCTCCAGATTTCCCTCTGTCAAAATCTGGCTCGCAACAAGCACAAACGTCTGCCCCTCAATCGCCATGAACTGGCTGGCGCGGTAACTCGCCTCGCCCGTTTCGTGGTACAGCCAGGGTTGCACTGAGGGGTCTGGCATACTGAACTCGGCGGGCCAGCTCGCGATGTGGATTTGGACGCGTTGCGAGTATTCGTAGTAGCGGAGTAAGCTGGGGGAGGCATCCGATGCGTTAGGGCCATATACGACTTATGAATACCTGTGATAAGGACCTAGGTACTTGGAAGGGATGGACTCACGGTTGCAAATGCTCCCAACAATTCAACCCGCCAATCCGTCCAAACGGCGAGTCTACAACCGTCTTCAACGAGTCGGCCTGCCCGTCTCCCCACAGCGTCCGTTCGACATGCGTAGGCTTGATCTTTCGTCTATGATGGACAATTTCGCCCGAGGGGGCGATGAAGGATTGCGCCATGTAGAGGCTGGCGCCGTCGCGTTCGGAGTAGCCGAGCACGACGAACATTCCGGCTTCTTTTACGGCGTCTTGGATGCGGCGCATTTGGGGCGAGTCTTTGATGAGCGAGTTGTGCATGTATTCGTGGATCATGTTGACGTTTTCTGTAGGGGTGTTATGGTTGGATTGTGTCTACATGTTTTTGGGGGGAACGGTGGTGGTGGTGGTGGTGGTGGATAGGTGGGATGAGACGTACCGATTGCTGAAGTCGTCCATATCCCCCTATACCCCCAATACAGATTGTCAGCATTTCCACCGGTACACACAACCCCATAAACTCGTAAATGGAACACACAAATAACCCACCACGGATACCCCGGAATCCACACCTCCGGAAACCCAAGTACTTGGATGCCCTCTTGCGCACTCTGTTTGATGAGCGCGATTGTTTTGTCCACGCTGCCCTCGAGATTGAGCCATACGGGTTCGGCTTGCACAGCGCCGACGCGGATTTTTGTTGATGTCATAGTTTGAAGGGGGGAGATGGGATGGGAGGAAAAAGAGAGGGGGGTGTGGATTGTGTATGTATGTACAAACACCAGGGTGCTAAGTACGTCCATGTGTATAAATGTATGTACATACGAGATGACAACACCAAAGATCAAACTAACCCCTCCCCTCTACCCCACCAGATCGCATACTCCTCCCCCCCAATTCGGCATGTATAAAATGCCGAAGACCAAATCCCGACCTTGCTATCCCATGGCGCAGATCTCGTGGTCTATAGTCATATGCAGAGTGTCTAGAAACTGCTAGTGCATCATGAAGCCCGCTTATCGCAGAGCGGATTGATTGGCTGGACTGGGGTCGATCGCATTGTACTGCCGTTTAGTACGTGCAGTGGGGCGTGAACGTGGCATTTGCGAACTTTGAGATTGTGGGGAATGGGAGGAGGAGGGATTTGGGGGGTGAGAGGGCTGGATTGGGAATGCGTATGCGAGGTGAGGGTTGGGGTTGGGGTTGAGGTTGTTTGATGGGGGTTTGGTGGTGGTGGCATAGTTGATGGGTGTGGTTAGGAAATTGGGGAATATATGTATTGTGAGGCTTAAGGAAAGTACCATTGTGTTTAAGGAAGCGTACATCACCTCAATTCTCTATTGAAACTGGTGAATTCTTGAATGTATCAATTCCTGAGGTTGGGTTGGAGTTCAGCTCATGAGACCAAACCCGATCCCTGGAAGCACTGTCCGGATCATGGGGGAGAATATCGAGAGAGTATCTAACTTTCGGCCTGGGGCAAAGATGCCGCATCGGCATCTTTTCTACCCAACGCCAGTCAGCAGATATCGTAGTCTGGATGTAGCCAAGGCAGTACTTCGCGATCTTCAGAAGTGGATGGGTATGGAGAGGGCAAGGGCGGATTTACTGATTCATTGACTGATTGTATGCGTGGCTGGATGTTTGGAGTGATCTGAAGATGTCGATTTTGATAGTCTAGAAATGTCGGGGGAAGTAGTTCGCGATCTTGAGATGTGGAAGGGATTGGATAGGATATGGACGGGCTGAATCATTGATTGTAAGCTTGGCTGAGCGAGTTTGAATAATGTATTAAGATGAGCTGTCTTTCTGTCGGTTTGTTTGATCTCCGTCTTCAAGTCTGATCATTCGCTTGTTTGGTGGTACCAGAGGGTCAACCGAACATATCAATACCGATCGCGCTTCTCGCCTGGCCAACCCAACGCACATCTCCACAATGAAGGGCACTTCAGCGACCACATCCATGGCCCCTGGCACGGCTGACGCTCTCGAACCTCCATCCAATGCATCCGGGCATCTCAAACCCCGTCTTTCGAAGCTCACAATGGTGGGCATGAGTTTCGCTATTCTTAAGTGCGTTCCCAGTCTTCCTCCTTCCCTCCACATTCAAACCATACCTTCCATTCCACCGCTTCTCCAAGGTCACGCAGACGCATCTAACAGGTACCAGTACATGGATCGCCCTCGCCGGCAGTCTCGGCATTGTCCTCCCCAGCGGAAGCTCTGTAGCCTTCCTCTACGGCTTCATCTTCTGCGTCTTGTGTAATTTGTGTCTAGGCGCTAGTTTGGGCGAGATGGCTAGTATTTGGCCGACTGCGGGGGGGCAGTATCATTTTGCTTATGTGAGTGTGTTGGTTCATTTCTGGGAGGGGATGATGTGGGTGGAATCGAGGTCTGGAACGAATAGAGAATTGGGAGTATGAAGGTATGGTGCTGATATTGAACAGTCTTTGACTTCGGAGAGATGGAGGAAGGTGGTTAGTTTTTGGGTGGGGTGGACGAGTATTGCAGGATGGTTGACCTTAGTTACTACTGAGGGTTTCTTTTCTGGTATGTCCACGATGTCCACTTCTATCCATGATCCGAAGACCTCAAAAGCTGATCGAAATGCATAGCCCAATTCTTCTCGGCAGCAGGTGTCGTAGGCTCGGCTGGTGAATATGAAATCACGCAGTGGAAAACCTACCTTATTTTCGTCGCTATCCTTACCTTCGGTACCTTGGTCAATATCTTTGGGAATAAGATATTGGGGAGATGGAATGATGGAGCCCGTAAGTCGCTCAACCCACTGCACATCGTTTGATATGATGATGGCTCACGGCGTTCTAGTATACTGGTCGGTCACGGCTGTGATTGTCATCAGCATAACAGTCCTAGCTATGTCCGACAAGACAGACGCGGAATTCGTCTTCACTGACTTCACTAACGAAACAGGGTGGTCTGATGGTATGTCCTGGATTCTAGGACTGCTTCAAAGCGCATTGAGTTTGATTGGATATGATGTCGTTATGCACATGACAGAAGAAATGCCGAGGCCAACAAGTGATGCTCCAAAAGCTATTCTCTTGTCAATTATTGTTGGAGGTGTTACGTGAGTCATCCTTCATACATTTGTATTCCTCCTTGCGTATTCTCTTCCGCTCTTATTCTCATAAACGACTGCTGATGTTCTTCTAGGGGTGTGGCCTTCATCCTAGCCATGCTGTTCTGTCTCGCGGACCCAGAAACGATACTCGGAACAGACACACATATGCCGATTACGGAGCTGATATATCAAGCAACCCAATCACGGGCGGCTGCCGTAGTGTTGACTGTCATGCTAGGTGTATGCTTCATCAACGGAACAATGGGCTGCATCACCAGCTCCTCACGGCTTCTCTATAGTATGGCTCGAGATGGCGGCATGGTATTCCCCAACATGTGCGTCCCCAATCTCCAACACGCATTGTACATCCAAACTTATGTTAGTCCGCAGATTCGGCCGCATCCACAAAACCCTGGATGTCCCTCTCGAATCCATCCTCTTAACCTATGTCTTCAACCTCCTCTTCGGCCTCCTCTATCTCGGCCCCTCCGTCGCCTTCAACGCCTACGTTTCCTCCTGCACAATCCTTCTGAACCTTTCCTGTGGTCTGCCTGTTTTCATCTTACTGATCCGCGGTCGCAGCACACTTACGCGGCACCAAACCCCCGATACGCCCTTCAAGCTAGGTAATCTAGGGTATTTATGTAACGGCGTGGCCACAGTTTTCGTGGGGGTTACGACGGCGTTCTTCTGTTTTCCGGGGGCGCTGCCGACGAGCAAAGACACGATGAACTACGTCACTGCTGTTCTTGGTATATTCTTGCTGCTGTTGGGGATTTATTGGGTGGTTTATGGGAAGCAATTCGAGGGCCCGGTATGTTCTTTCCTTGTCCTTCCTCTGTATGATCGCGAATGGAGGCCATGTGCTAACACATTGTGATAGAAATTCGACGTTATTATGGGGGTTTCGAACGAAGAACGGGAAATCAAGATCGCTGAGGTGGGGGTCGGCGAGAAGGGAAGAGAGTCTGGGTCTGAAGTTGAGATTCAATATTAGTCATGAGAAGTGGAATGGAGTAGATGGCTTGTGAAAACGTCCTTGTATTGGGTGTATTGAAGATTCTAACCTACCACTTAAGAAGAGTCAGGTTTGAGCTATCGATCTCTTAGAGGTCCTATATATGCGATGGTAATCTCTTTCAATAGATGAAAGCAATGGAGCCATATCACCATCATCCCATGTCGAAGACCCAATGTCGTAAGAGAAAACTCCCAGCGGATGGGAACCTCATTCCCGAAATCGATCTAACGCCCATTAATAACTTCCTCCAAATCCTCATTATCTCATTGGAAAGCACAACCATACCTAGCACGCATTCCATCCGCAGTCGATCTTGCAGGTCTTTTATTGGCAAGTTTGGACGAGGCAGACATTGATGCAGGGTTCTCCCAAGAAACGACATGTCTGTTTGATTTCATTAACCACCATACACCCTTGCTCTGATAGATACACGTACGTTATTACAGCCTCTCGTGAAGTCCTTGTACTCTTTGCCGTCCATGGGGAGCCTCAAATGGCAGAGTAATTGAAGGCAGAGTAACCCGCGGCTAAGGTATATGCGGCATAGAGAAGGCGAGGTCGGCCTGCTCCTGTCGCTACTCGACAGGTGTGGAGACCGTGATGATAGCGAAGAAGCCCAAGAGGGCGAAGAGGAGTTGAATGAACTATAGCTGGAGAGTTGGAGAGTTTGTGGATTGAAGGAAAGTCCAGCAAGGCTGTTGATGGCGAACAGAGGTTGCGGTTATATATAGGTACCTGGGGACTCCCAAGGCGTCCAGGCGAAAGCCAAGTTCTAAAAACCGCCTCGAGCTCGGAGCCTCCATGTAATCACCACGGTTTGTCTGTGCCGCCTGACCCTCAGCTTTCTATCTCTTTTCCTGAGCCACTCAGTCGTATTCCTCACTGCCTAGATTTGCTTGCCTACATGACGCTGTTGTTATCTGGTGATCCCCCTCTGAGCTCGCCCATCGTAGATCTCCTCTTAGGAAGTTAGTGGGTTGTGTGGAGTAAAAATTGACTTCGCATTTGTTTGGGTACCCCAAATACACACTAAAAGACGCGGCAATCTGCAAATAATACTATGTGACGTCACAAAAGTCTGCAAAAAAGGTAAAACTGTATTACAGAACCCAACTTTACTGTTAGGTTTTTAACCGCAAGACACTGGCTCATTTTTCTCTACTCTCACCAGTGTCTTGCGGACTTTTGAGAAACTGTATTACAGAACCCAACTTTACTGTTAGGTTTTTAACCGCAAGACACTGGCTCATTTTTCTCTACTCTCACCAGTGTCTTGCGGACTTTTGAGAAACTGTATTACAGAACCCAACATTACTGCTTGGTTTTTAACCGCAAGACACTGGCTCACTTTTCTCTACTCTCACCAGTGTCTTGCGGGCTTTTGAAAAACTGTATTACAGAACCAATTTATTAGGTTTTTGACCGCCTCAGTTTTCTGGCAGACCATACTCTCGCCAGTGTCTTGCGGGGGTCGAACTCACGTCATTGCAGCCACTGGGTTCATCTCGTATGGAATCTTATAAGGAATACCACTCGGCTATGCTCTGTGAGTTCGATATCTGGGATCCATCCATAATTTAATTATATACATGAGGTGATATGGAAGATATAATTTTTTTTAATTTAGTCATATGACGCGTTTGCCGATTGTTTTGATCATGGCCTGCGCGTGAAAGATATGAACACCGCTCGAATTCTCACCAAACGGGTCACGTGGGGGCCGCAACACAATACTGGGGCAATGGATATCTGGGAGGTTTCCTTCCCGAGCTCTTAGGCAGCGATGGAGCTACGAATATAAGGATAATGGCATCGACCTATATCTCAGACTCAAGACACTACTTGCTTCTAATTCAGATGGGCATTCATGCTTCATTGTTACTGGACGTGTTTTTGTATCAGCCTATATCTCATGCGTGTATCACAATTCAAATTATCAGATATTCCCAAATCAGAATGATATTATATTTTGCCCCGCCCGTTTCAAACACCTCAGGCCATGTTAACACTCAGGTCTGGAGCAACAGCAACCAGGCCGCAACAAACCACATCATTACGAGGGCATCTATTGTAGGGCATCTATCGCTCATCTTCGCCGACGATGATATCTTTAACATCAACATTGTCCTCAAAGCCGTCATCCTGAAAGCCCACATGATATTTCTCCTTATCCTCCTCCTCCAAGATTTCCATGAAAATATCGGCATAGTTCTCCACCTCATCTACCCCAGTCTGCTTGGTTGCCTCAGTCTCTATTATCTCCCCACTTTCGCCTGCCTGATCGATGTGATCGTCAATGTTATCGAATTCGTGGAGACAGTCGAGATTATCGAGTGGAGGATCCAAGGCTTCCACTCCGGTATCCTGGAGGACTTCTTGGTCATGCTTCGCAGTCAGCTGTTGAGCCAGGGTGTTCGTCTGGAAGGCCTTTTCCTCCAGAATTCGCTTTTGCATCCTCCTACGGACATGAAGCGAATTAAAGTTCCAGTATCGAAAGTCTTCACCCATGCCCTCTGGGAGTTGAGCAACCATCCTCAGCCCTTCTCCAAACCCGTTATCTTGCAATCGCCGAATTTGATCCACTAAGACAAAGCTCATATAGTAGACTGAAGGAGCACAGGCCCCACAGTCGCCGTTGAACAGGTTGTGTTCAAACTGCTGTGGTGCGAACCACTCGACTTCGAATCCGATGTGTTCGCCGATAATGCGGGAGAGCCCAACAGTGACGGTAAATCCAATCTCCATTTCCCGGCTTTGTTCACGGAGGAAGCTGTCGATATAGTGGGCGGTTTTGGTTATCATGTTAACCACTAACAAGGACCAGTGCGTGCCACCTATATCTCCGTGCTCATTATGGTAGCCGTCGTTAATGGGGATGAAGATGAAATCCTTCCCACGGAACAGACTCTTCTCATCGCCGTGGTAGGCATAATCATTGCCATCCACGTCGCCATAATTACCGACGCGCCAGAGGACTTGGCCGGAAAACGAGTTAGCGAAGACAATACCATGCTCTTTGCAGTCGAAATCCAGGCCGAGAAGCTCGAGTGCAACATTGAGCGAGGAATCCTGCATCCAGCTGTGCTGGCCGGTATCGGTGATGAGAACGAGGTCCTCCCAAGTGAGTAAAGAGGTCTCGAGCTCGAGGAAGGTACTCTCACCCTTACACACTCGGTAGAGCTCTCTATGGCGGAGGGGATGTGGAAATTTGAGGTAGTTCATGTTCTGGATGGGGAGGTCAACTTCCATACAGGACTTGTCGGGTTGGTTCAGTGCGCGGACGAGGTGCTGGACGGGGAAGTCTTCCGGCCTGGCAAGCGCGGCATTGTGAACATCAATAGTGTAGCGACGATCTCTAAGAGAAGGCCGAGTCGGTTGGGTAGGAGGCAGCCCAGCGACGCCGCCGCGGGTAGCATGCACGGTGATGGCGCGCGAAACATATCGGAGCACTCTGTTCGTCCTGCTTTGCCCGCTTGCAGAGCTGAGGTGGTTCTCCTTGAGCTCTGGGTTGTTCTTCAAAAGATGCGTAGACGGCATAATGGAATGTAGGTGTGCTTGCGCTAGTCGAATGGCAAAGGTGGGGAAATCTCAGCGCTGGTAGATACTCTATATGCAGGTGAAGCGGGGTGGTGGTGTTGTATTATGAAAACTCCCTCTGCTTTGCACAATAGTTCGCGTCGTTGTGAATTTCCAGTCAATGTGGGTGGGTCAGAGTAGCGGGCCTTGAGAGAGAGTGCGTGGAAGCGAAGACGATGATCAAATTGAAGCTGAGAATCCTGAAGGTGAAGTGGGCGAAAAACGCTCAGACTGAAAGTGACAGTTCCAGCGATTTTGAGACGGGGTTTGAACGAGACGAGGGCCAGCAGTACTGGTTAGGATCGTACCCAATGTGCACCAAAATGCACAGACTGGTGCGAGATCGTTATTGTAGATCAAAACTTGAGAGAGGGTTCCACGGTCGGGAGGTCCGCCGTCACGTTTGTCAACTGCTTGTGTCCTGAACGCGCATTTCCCAAGCGCTTGTTATGACAATTAAACAATGTAATCAGGACTCCTATCTCTAATGAAGCACCTGCCGATTGTCCACAATGTATTTCTTGACAAGCATGTACATTCCTTTAATCTTGGAACATGTTTGCAAAGACATGGTACTGATTTACGAATTCGCCACTGCAGCTGATTTGACAGTGTGTTTAACGTCCCACTGAACGCGATATCTTTGATATTTTGCACCCTCATATTTCTTTTCACGTAAATTGCCATGGTAGGGATTGTCAGAATCATGTCTCACAGGTCTTTTCTGAAACGGAAGCCTACTATATTTGAACTGTGACCGTTGCGCGGCGCAGGCTCCATTCGCCTGAAGGCACTGCGTTGATGCACAACAAACCACACTTCTTTGTCCACTCATTCAAATGAGTTATGAAAGAGTTGGTCCAAGCACATCCTGCCGTACTATGGATTCCCTCTATTAATGCTGCGATCTCTTTCCACTCAGAATCATGGCAAGCAACTGGGGAAACCAAATTCGCACCAGGTATGCTCTGAGAAATACATGAAACTGAGAAAGTGATTCCTAGAGCTGCTGCGAGCCCAGCCCGAGGGTTAAGGAAGTATTTCACAGTGTTTGCAATACAGAGGGAATATTTTCGTAGATCCATGCGTGGTGACGATAAGATCTCTGTGCGAATCGAAGGGTTTTCTTGGAACTGATCAACTTAGTGTGGCCCTACTTTGTCTATATTCCGTGAAGAAACTTACCTTGTGATACAGTATCTGCATCATACCATAGAGGAGAATACAAGCTCCCCAATACAAGGACATGCTATACAGATGTGCCAGACCACAATTTGATAAAATGGAAGGAAGGTCGACTTGTGGTGCAGCCGCAATACCATCAAGCATATACTCAACATGCTCGCGAGGAAGCAGACCAGAAACGCAAGTGATGTAATCCCGGTACCAGGATTTCAACTGCCTGTCTAGATCCCAGCATCTCTCTTTCAGTAGAATTGCACGATGTGTCATCTCAAGTGACAGTGGAGTCGCGGATATGTTGTCAAATTCTTCGAAGCTTTCTGGGAACTGAACCAGCACGTCGATGATGGTGTCAATCACATTCTTCCGTCTCCCTTGCCATGGCTTTTCAATCCAATCGGGCGAAGAAAGATATGTTGCTTTTCGGTCTGCGATAGCAGCTACTACCTAGATGATGTTAGTGGACAGTAATTAGATAAACGTAAAGACGCACCCCATTGTACCTTGCCTCAACGAAGGCTTCGTGAACATCAGGTTCGGAGCACTCTTCTGGGGAATGCATGCTGATCAAAGATGTCAGTCCGTTGACATGGCCGTGCCAGTTCCGTGCCGCATATGCTGCGTCATTAAGTTGCTAGATAGTATGTGAGACGAACTTTGACTCTAAAGGTAATTATAGAAGGGCAGCAAGTACCTCATATGTCGATAAAATGCTGGTAGTAGCCATAATTTCTGACGTTCTGATTCTCGCCGGCGTCCGGATGTCGGATGCAAGTCGCGCCAACGCCTTTCCATACAGCTGCATTCCTTGCTCAATCATTGCCCGATCTATTCTTGCCTGACCAAGGTTGGTTAGACTCAGGGCAAGTAAAGCGCACCCTTAGAGGTTAATATATAACTAGCAAACTGCCATTTGCAAAGAGGCTACACTCACGCAATGTAGTGTCTTTTCCAATCATTGATTGTATCCACTTCACCCACCGAATGACCGGGTTCAACCTTTTGGGGACGATAGTTCCATTGAGTACTGCTTGGGGCAGATATAGGTTCCAAAATGCGCTGAAATAGGCCACCTCGAGTGCTGACCGATTGAGAGATTGAGCTTGAATGCCAAAATCCGGGACTACGTCTCGCGGGGTAGGGGCTTTAGAGAGCCTCCGAGGTCTGTATTGGCCTTTTCCGTCATCGCCGAATTGAACAACAATCATTTGACGCCCAAAGCCTTCACAGTCAAACCGCCCCTTCGCGCAATTCGCGCAGTTTGGCTTTTGGAGATCGCACTACACGTTTTCGTAATATGTTAGTGGTGCTCAATGACGCCTTTGTAAGTCTTGAACTTGCCTTCTTCTTTCTTCTACGGCAGGTTATACAGCCTTTCGAACGCCCTGGAACGCCCACCATCGTATTTAACTATAAAATGATCCACTTAAATACTACTTGTGGATGCCGGGCTACAGTACAGCGCGTTTTGCTTCCGTTTTAGAATAGAAAATCGAATGTATGTCATGAGACCGAGAACTGGAGATGGATATAAAGCCTGAGGTGTTGGGTTCGATCTAGGCCGAATTAGGTGTCATTTTGCGCCGCTAATGCCTCTGTGGTTGAGCTTATATTGACCAGGCCCCCTGAACTCATCACTGCAACTCCTCGCAGAAGGGTCATCTCTCCCCACGCAAAATTCTATACATTCGGATCGCCTGACACTCGGGGTTCTCTGTGAACATATCGATTGGATGCCTTGCTGATGAGCGACAGATCATACCCAGTTTCAGCCCCCACGAAGGATCCTACGAGATGTTTTCGGCCTCATAAATAAGAGAAATTGATGGAAACAGAGGGATAGGACTAACAATAGCTAAGGAGCGTGTTCCTAGTGAGATTGCAATATTTACAGTGGTATAAAACACATATTTCAGGATTAGATGGAGACTGTGACAGAAGAAGAGCTTGGGCACATGGCTGTTCCTTGAAGAACCGTTTGCAGACTTCTTTGAACGAAAGAGTGCTACATTGACGCACTGAAAACATAAGGGAAGAGATGAAATTGTGGTGTTGTGGATGGCCTAATTAGGCCTATTGAGGCTTCCAAGACCACAATAGCGTCGGCAACTCCGCCTGGTATAGTCAGACAAAAGATTGAACAGGGCTTCGAAAAGTTGGCGCGCTTATCAAAATCGATCTGGATTGCGCTCCGGGCCTCTTTAACTTTCGCAGTGCACCGCTACTTCATTGTCGACGCCAAGCTGCGAATTGATGATGATCCTCGCAGCTTCAGGAGTTTACAACTCTACAGCTTTACAGTTGCAGTTTCTGGAAATGGCATGCTCCTGTTGAAAATCGCTGCTCAACTGTGTATCTACTTATCCCGCATCGAAGGTTGACACTTGAGGTTGAGGCTTTGGGCTTATTGGGTAAGGTCGTGTATCCGGGGATCACGCGTGAGTTGACAGTGGGGGCCAAATCGTGTGAGGCAGATATCAGCGGAAAGTCGCCAGACCTTCTTATATTTTCCCATACCAGCGCTCTACGAGAACCAATGCATTCGTCAACCCAACAGTCGCATCTCAACCATCCACAGATGGGCGCTGACGAACCTAGCACGACTGCGTCATCAGATACCGTGACGGCGTTGGTTCAGCTGTGCCCACTATGCCAAGGAGCCGTACGAGGCAATCGAATCGGGTCTATCACAGGACCAAGGTCAACGGGGAATGAACGACATATATGGTCATGTGCTTTGTGTGTCGCTATCAAGGAAGCCAACAAAAGTCGTTCATACGCCATTCACGATATCTTACGATGGTGTCAACGGGGGTTGAACGGATTCTCTATCTCAACGCAAGAACCACAACCTCCAATTGGCGATATTACTGACATTATTGTATACTCAACCAAAAACAAAAGGCCTACCATATCCTCCATGGATGGGAAGGGATTGCATGATAAAACGGATCTGTCCAATATATCCCATGATAACGTCATACGAGTCGTACCGCGGAAAGAGATCGACGTATCACTTGTCAAGGACTGGTTAAATTCGTGCCAGAAGCATCACTCGATCTGCGAAAAGGAAGCACAGAAATGGACCCAGCTTGATATGGAGCTCATCTTGGTCGACGTTCATCAGAAGAAGCTGGTGAAAGCTACTCCAGGCTCCAGGTATTTCGCACTTTCCTATGTCCGGGGAAAAGTCCAACAATTCTCGCTGAAGGAATCCGATCTAGTATCTTTGCAGAGAGGAAATGCTCTGGCTCAGATATGGTCTCAAATACCAAATGTTATCAAGCACGCCATACATTTTGTGGCATCGATCTCGGAGCAATACCTGTGGGTGGACACCCTATGCATCATACATGACAACCCAAAACGCCGCCACACCATATCTAGAATGAACGAAATCTACGGCGGCTCAATGTGCACAATTGTCGCTGTAGATGCCGCGGATGCATCGAGCCAGTTACCTGGAGTTTTTCCTTACACTAGAGATGTGACGCACCTAGGCCAAAATGCCAATGTGGAGATTGCAAGGAAAAGAGCAGATCTTGCCAGTGTATGCATATCTTCTCGTTACGAAAAGCGGGCTTGGACTTACCAAGAAAGAATACTATCAACCCGTTGTTTATTCTTCACGAACGAACAGGTGTACTTCCAGTGTCGGGAGGCCATATGGAGCGAAGATCGCTATGAGCATTTCAGTCAAGACTTCGGTAATCCACCTAATCCAATGCACTCTGAGCTGGGCTCAAGGTCTCCTTGGCCTACAATGTTTGATAGCTATGTCCAACTAGTGCACCGGTACACTCGTCGACGACTCTCATTTGCGATTGACAGACTGGATGCATTCTCTGGTATAAGCAGTACCCTCACTAGCGACTGGAACTGGACATTCATCTGTGGATCACCAGCTCACTTGATGGACCTGATGGTGCTGTGGATCTCAACAAAGCAGGCGGAACAACGCGTCAAGAGCGACAACTCAGGTCAATACCTTCCCACTTGGTCATGGGCAGGTTGGGAGGATGGCGTACACTACCGCATGGTATCTGCAACATCCGCAGAGCCTACGGTTTATCAGTTCGCTGTTACAGCTCCTGAAGGGATTAGGGTTTTCACAACGCAAAGAGACCTTGAATCGGCCGGTTTACTGATCGAGCCGCCTAATGAACCTATATTAGACACCGCAGCCTTGGAAGACGAAAATCTGGTAGTTATTCCTCCCGCGCTAGCAACGGTGCATAATGTCTTGATCTTTCGAGCAGAGACTGTTCCCGCAGAGAAGTACAAGCTCCTTCTCACAACTCAGACAATATTCACCAAGCATTTCGACGAAGAGCCCCCAAACGAGGCAGTCAATCGAATAACATTTCGTGGTGGACCTTGTGGAATCCTCGTTCATGGCAGATTCAATCCAGAGCAAGGCTACCGGTACGAATATGTCTTGATCTCGCAAACATCGGATCTGCCCTTCATAACGACACTCAACGACGACTTCCTCAACAGAGACGATGACGATGTCTACGTGCAGAATGTTTATCATGAACACTTTCGTCGCAGACAAAAGCCCACCATGAATATCATGTTGATCAAATGGACGAGTGAAGGATTCGCGGAAAGAGTTGCTGTGGGCCAAATTCACGAAGATGCGTGGAAGGCAGGCCGACCGGAGCACAAGAAGATCTTCTTGGGGTAGCCATTTGTGGTGTTAAGACGGCAATCCTAGAAGATCAGCCAGAATAGGAGCAATGGAGAGCATGTATCGGTGAAACTGTGACCCGACCTGACGTTTCTAGAGTTTGAACACAGAAAGAATGGTGTATGTTTTGCCAAACAATAATAAAGAACAGGACCTGTAGTGCTTGTACGACTGTTGAGAATATTTAGCCTGTATTCATCTTCACATTCATTGATTTGTCCAAGTCCTACCTTCTTCAATGAGGCATGCTTGGCTTCTCGTATCGCTGAACATGTATTGTTTTTCCCCTTGCAACCTCCGAAAATATGCAGCGTGTAGCGTTTCATACTTCCCGCGCCGCCAACCCGCATTGGGGGCGTCTACCCAAAATACCTCCACTTTGGAGAGGTTCGTTGTCCCTGCGTCGTTGCTCGAGGCACAATGCGGTGCATGCGGCGCGGTTGGCGGGTACCTGGAACGTGGGAGTGGTGAGCGAAAGCCGAACGTGGGGATACTGTTGAGGAAGAAGTTCATTGTGCGCAATAATTATTGAGCAGGGGATAAAGCAGTCACCCAGCAAGATAACCGCCAGAGACGTATGCTACTGTGTTCACTGAATTTGCGACACCGATCTGAACTCCGCCACACCCAATTACTGTTAGGGACAAACACCAAAACTCCGCCAAAAAACCAAGTGGCCATTCTCACCTCTATCCGAAGAACGACCTGAAAATTCGTACCAACCTGGGGCCACAAAACTGAGGCCCCTTACACCATCCGGGAACTATGCCTGTCTGGCACAAACCCCGCGTCCTTTTACTCCAAGTCCGCAGCGAATTTCTGCAACTCCTGCAGCTGTGAAGCACACATGGCGCGCTTTGAACCCCCTGATGCGCGGCGAAGTCGAACCGCAGGACTTGGCCCGTGAAACCCAACACCTTCTGCTGTCACCACCATGGAAGGATTTAGGGTATATGTATTGGCTTTGGGGCGCGCTGAAAAGGAAAAGCTAATTCCTCTTCGTTTCGACTACATGCGTTTGGTAGTCTTTTGAGCTTCGATTTGTATATTCTTGACTCAAAATGTTGTTTTCAAACTTCAAAAGTGTTGTATACGGGGCCTTGACCCTCGGTTTCGTTGTAGCGAGTCCTTCTCCCGTCGGACTAAATGTTCGCAATGCACCAGGCGCCTCGACAGCAGATACGTTCGAAGCGATCCGACGAGAGCTCTCAGTAGCTAGTCTTCAGAGACGGGACAATCATACAGAAATATCAGGGAATGCAACACTAGACCGAAGCTGGAACAATGCTGTACTGCTGGCAATGTAAGAGCTCTGATACATCCAACAGCCTCACAAACTCATGTCATCACAGCGCTCTCGAAGGACCAGTCGGCCAAAGCAACGTTACGCTCTCCGCTGGAGTCTCTATCGAATGCGAGACATGCTATATCAAAGGCCTTGCAACAGCCGCTCTCACTATTCCGGGCAACTTCAGCGCCAGCCAAGCTATCGAGCTATCCATCGACTCCATCAAAGACGAAGTACAAAACTTCACTAACGAGGTCGATGAATACTTCGAAGACTATCTCGGAGGTGTCATTAAGAACTTCGGCGATGGTATTGATCTCGCCGACTTCGCATTTCCGACTTTTAATTACAGCTTCGACATGGATATTCCTAGCATTCCGGAATGCAATTTGAGCTTTGGGTTTGACTCTTTGGAGTTGTATATGAAGATGAACACGGTGTTGGGAGTGGGCGCGACGTATGAACTTAACCTTTATACCTCGACGTCACCAGTCGGTATAAGCATTACGAAAGACTTGGAGCTGGGTGTGATATTCGCTGTCGACTTGATTTTGAGCGCAGCAGGAGAGATTGATATCAGCAGCGGGTTCCATCTCAAGTTGGACGATGGGTTGGCGATCAATATTCCGCTGTTTGGCGATGAGGTGTCGGACATTGTTTTGTAAGTTGACTTCACGTTTCCTGTTTCGCGGACTCTTGCTAATGAGAATTTACAGCAATGGAGGTCAATTCGAATTTCTTCCCGTCACTCTTGTAAGCTCAGGCATTGTTCTCTCCGCTGTTCTTCGCGTCGGCATCCATGCGGGATTCACTCTCGTCGCTCCCAAAATCCCCAAGATCGAGGCATTGGCCAATTTCACAATCCCGTCTGTCGGCGGAGGTATTGAAGTTGGTGTATTCGCCAACATCGCAGAGTTCATCACCAACGTGACCTATGTGCCGGATGATGAAGAATGCGAGCTCAAGGTCGTTGAGAATTACCAGATTGCGCTTGGCGCTGTCGCTGGTGCATCCATCCAGATCGGTGACAATACCTGGGGACCTGTGGCCGCAACAAGCGTGCCGATCTGGTTCACTGAGTTGGCAGCAGGATGTGCTATCAAAGGAACACCAAAGGCTACGCCGATCCCTACCGTGACGGCAACCCCTACCTCCGCTGCTGGAAACAAAAGACAAGAGGCTTCAGAGACGAAAACTATCACCTCAGAAGTCACATACACTGGGGTTACCTGCGTTTCAACCGGTCTCGTCAACTGCCCAGCTTCGCTGCAGGCCACCTCACAGTACATCAGCACTACAACATTGATTACTTTTGTTGCAGAGGATGTCGACCCGACATTCCCGGTCACGGTTCAAGACGCAGTTCCTACAACCGTAGACTTCGGATCGAGCGCACAAAAGTTGACAGCAACAACCGGGAGCCCAATCTCCTACGTTCCACCGCCTCCGCCGCCATCATCCGCCAGTACCATCTCTAGTAGCTCTGAGACTGGGTCTCCCGATGACAAGGAGTCTATTCTTGACGGCGAAGTCGGAGGTGTGAACAAGAAACTGGTAGTTGGTGTGAGCGTCGGCGTTGGTGTGCCAGTTCTCATCGCTATCATTGCAGGTATCATGTTCTTCATCAAGAGAAGGAGGTATTCTGCTGTGCCGAAAATGCAGTTCGCTCCCAGCAACCACGAGCCATATCGGGGGTCACCGTATGCGGACAACCCGAAGCCGTACAAACAATCCAATGTTTACGTTCGGGAGGTTATGAGTCGTTGAATGAGTATTTCTTGTTAGTTTAGTTATTTCGTTGTTTGCAGATACCCCTGTTGTATTTAGATGATGCACACATAATGTTGCTTTCATAGTATGAGAAATGAACCCTATTTGATATACCAAACACAAATGTTGAAAATGTGTTGTCATGTCTTTAATCTGCTAATAATTGATCAACCGTAACATGCCAGAGACTTGAAAATTAAAAGTACGTCTCCTTTAGAAAATCAAAACATGTATTCTTCTCAAAGTTTCCCGAGTTTCATCCAAAACAATCACAAAGGGTTGATACTTATCCATACACACATTCAATCATAACATCTCTGATCCGTTGTGAACCCTAATAGAGATCTAGTGGCTTCTGTTAAGCCATCAAATAGCTTTCTCATCACTTTTTCCTCTCTTCAGTTGCACTCTCCCTCACTGACTCTCAGGGTGAAGGTCTTGGCATTCCAACTTTCACGCCTACTTCGCGCTCACTCTCCATTGTTTGCTCCAACATGACGTCAACTCTTTCGCGGTTATGGGGAAATTAGACGCGTGCCTCAGAAACACGTAACGCGTTCCAGTCCGTTGTTTTCCTGATGCTATCCTGCAGATATAAACAACCTCTCCACCAGCTGCACCTCCGCACCCCCAACACCAACCTTCAGCAGCATCTTCGCACCAGCTAGTGGGCAGAGAAGCTTGCCTCCTCTCTGTCCCTAGCTAAAAGATCACAGCCGATAAATAGTGTTCTGAACATATCGTTTTCGCTGCATAAAAAACCACAGCCAAACGCACAGCCAAACCCACGACAATGGCCACTCGCTCTCGCCCCTCGCGTTGGGACCTTGCTCCCCCAAGCAACCGTCGGGCAGCAAGCGCCCGCAATGCAAGGGCACCAATTCCCCCAATCTCCTCCCCCAGCGTTCTCCCAAAGACCCCCTATTCCGAAGCCGACGATAAGTCGGAGCGTACCCTTCCCTACGTCTCCGCGCAAGTGCGGCTACTCAAGTATCTCTCCAAGCATGGCACCGACAAGCTCGGCATCCCCTACCTCCACAAGCTCACCTCTTCCATCAACCCGGGCCCCAACAACGAGCCGAGTCCCGCCGAGGCCATCAAATTTTGTTACTACATGCGCTCTCTCGGCGTCGACGTCTACTCGCGACTGTCGCTCGACAAGACCACCATCAAGCTGTTCCTCGCCAACGGCATCGGCATCGACAAGGCCTATTGGCAACAAGATCTCCAGACCGAAGAGGTCAAGCAGCGAAGGGCGGCACCACCGCGTCCGACGACTACCGTTGGGCATCAGATGAATGGTACAATTGAGGCAGCTCGCGAGGCAGCTCACATGGCAGCAGCTCACGTAAGTTTCCGAATTGAACTCGAAGAAATTCGTAGGAGATATGCTGAATCAGATGCTGTGATAAGGGATCCAGAGTAGCCACTGATGATCTCGAAAGTGATCTCGAAAGTGAGATTACAATGGATAGCGAATATCTCGAGGGTATGCGCTGGGCGGCAACGTCTATGCCTGATGAGCTGTGGAGGTATGTTTCATCGTGAACTCGATGGACTTAGGATCTCTTGCAGAGTTATGGATGTGGGGTAATGGAGAGGTTGGGAGGTCTTTGTCTTTTTGAAACATATCAAAGACCCTCTGGGTCAAGAAGATCAGGTAATGGTCATGTATATTAGACAGAAAGTTCCAATAAAGATATACCCCCAAACATCATACTCCCTCAACTTCTCCCACTCCCTCTGATCAAAGTGCCTACCCTCCATCATTTACAGCACCTTTTCACCTCCGATGGAACAGGAGCCCTTATATTCGAAGCTCATTATATGTGAAAAGACGTACTTCGACATATCCCTTTTCTCATGACCCAAAAGTGCATGGTCCGCCAGAGGTGAAAAGGTGGTGTACCCTCAACCATCTCCCTCCAATGGACCATTCATCCCTAAACAAAGAACCCCAACCTCATCATCCGTGAAACGACATGCTTTTACACATCCCTTTTCCCATACCTCAAAACTGCATATCCCACCAGAACTAAAAAGGGCGTGTATATCCCTTACCCCAATCCCCTCCTCCCCCTCCACCGCATGAACCCCGAGTCATGTGACCCCTGGCCCCCATCAGAAACCCTCCCGTAACCCTCCCACCGGTCAGGACCCGTCTTCCGCGCGCTCATGCACGTCATGCCATACCATGTGTCACTCCTGCCATCGCATCACATCGCCACACATCGCATCGCATTAAGAAACAGCTATGTTGGGGCGGGTGTGCATATGCGTTGCGTTTTGTTGCATTGGTTGCGTGGCGGTCAGGTGATCATGATGCTCTGCGGTTCAGCCCGGGCCCTGTGGTTCAGGAAGCGAGCGCATCACTTCAGACAATGACCAAGAACCTTGAAGTGTGGAGTGCAGTGCAGGTCACGGATTGCATATCGACATGGGAAGTATGTACGTATGTATGCCACGTGAAAACCTCGGCGAGACGTGGTTCCTGCAACCATGGGTGCATACATGCAAGCATGCATAACGTAGGTACTAAGCGAGCCGTCCAACCAAGCGAGCCGTCCACCTCATCAACTCTCTCCACCTCTGCAGCGATCTATCTCAACAACGCAACAAGATATTATTAATATAGTAACTATCCTAGATTAAGCAGTATCTGCAGTACGCCTCTGGCAGGTTCGTGAGTTGTAGCCAGTCTCTCTGCAGCGTGTGCAGCGTGCTAAAGCCTGCCGGCTTACACCTGATCGCACCCTATTTTAACGCTTTTCCTCCTCTACCTGTTGCTCAGCCTCCTTTTAAGCAATAATATCCTCTCCATCTGCCTTTGTTAGGGTGCCTCGCTTCTGGATCCGCTTCTTTTTACGCTTTTTACGCTCTATGGCAGCTTTATTTGCTCTCTCAAGACTTGCAATCCACTCACGCATAAGTACAGCTGAGTGCACCATCACCTCAGCACCCTTTTTGAGCTGATCAAGCGCTGCAATAATAGAGGTAGGTGATGAGTTCTGATGCCTCTGTATCCGATTACGGATCAGCGTTGATTGAGCCTCTAATTCGTGCGCATTGCTAGGTGTTTTGGCTTCCCATGTAGTGACCTCTGGTGCAGGTGTTGGCGTACGAAGCCTCACATCAAGCTGTAATATCATAGCCTCTGGATTGTGTAGGACTAGGCCAGCGCCTCAAAAGCTTGCGCAGATATTATCCTTGGTGATTAATTGATCATAGGCAGCGCAGAAGGATGGTAGGAATTTGAGCTTAGTGATGTGATTGATGCCGTCTCAGATCAGGCTCTCGATCTGACGCCCGTACGCACGCTTCAGTGGTGAGAAGCAGCCCACATCAAGTGGCTGCAGGAGGTGTGATGAATGAGGTGGTATACAGAGAGTAAAGATATTGTTCTCCTTGCAGATATCTTGAAAGTTGACTAAGTTATAGCTCTTGTAGCTATTAAAGATGAGCAGCTAATGTACTCCAACCTTCTTGCCCTCTGTATGCTTAATAAAGTACTTCAGCCACTTAACTCCTATCTCATTGGTTGTCCAGCCATTATCACTGACTGCGATAGCCCAGTTATATAGTATATCATTACCCTTGTACCAGGCAGAGAGGTAGTACTAGCCTGCAAAGATAATGAACGGTAGGATCAGCCACCCAGCAGCGTTAATTCCCTGGATCACACTGACCCACTTACGATTGCCTAGCTATATAGCCTTTGGCCAGCCGCGTCTCTCTGAGCCAGTAACAACAAGGTGAGACAATATCTTACCCATTATAAAGCTGGCCTCATTAAAGTTGTATATGTCCTCATCACAGATACCATAATCCACCTTGGTACGCTGTACAAGCTCAAACTAGGCCTTGATGGTCTCAGGATCCTTACAGAGGGCTCTCTGTCAATTGTACAGTTGATTGTATTATGTCTTGAGGCTTGCAGTCCAGTTAACAAAGTTCCTTGGCCAGTCTCTACTAACCTGTCCACCAGCGCGCTGAGCAAGCAGCTTATTTGCCATATCTTGTACAACAGCTAGAGAGGGCGCAAATCCTCGCGAATCTAGGTCAAGGATATATCTCTCAATTACCTCCTCTTCTATCTTGGTGAGCTTCTTTGAATTTAGCTCACAATTACGTCGTGCAGTAGTTCCAGCGCGTCGGTCGCGCAGCGTCGCTCGGGGGACATTATATATTCGTACAGCCTCTCGCTCGCTCTGGATCTGATTCTGATTAATTGCTGAGATAGCCAGGAAGATATCTGCTTCGTTGCAGGGCTGTTGAGTTGTAGTTGGTGGAGCCATTGTAGTTGATAGGTGACGCGTCGCGAAAAGTTGATGAGGTGGACGGCTCGCTTGGTTGGACGGCTCGCTTAGTACCTACGTTACAGCTATCAAACTCTGCCCCGATACCGCGCACAGTGCTTCATACAGACTATAGTAATGCCACATGGCATTACCATCGGCAACGTCTCGCGAGCCGAGGCGAGAATGAAAGAACCGGAGTGGAGTGGAGTGTGGAGTGCATGACCACTTTAGTGCGATGCACCTCCCCGCCTACCTGCACATGCCATACCATGTGAACCCACCTCGGCGCGTCGATATTGATATAGAAACGTTGCCACCGACTAAGAGCCTAAGGACATCCTCGTACATGCTAGATATAGTACCTACATGTCGTATCCACCAGGCTATACTAACGTCCGATGGATCGACTCCGTATACGGGCGTCTAGGACCAACAGGGTAATTGCGCGCGTGTTGGTGTTATAGTTGCGCATGCAACTTTTAGGCACTATAGTGTGAAGGATGGAGTAGTATGTAGCATGGAATAGGTACGGAGGGGAGTATCGAGTATGCATGTCATGGTACCATATGCAGAATTGGGAGCAGTCCTATAGGCACCTACCCTCGTATAGCCGTGTTGCCTATTGCGGAAAACTCGAATATCCAAATACCCAGTCGCTATACCATATCTCGCGCTTATATCGAGAACAGACCGACCTGCAAGCAAACCCAGCATTCTAATACACATCATGCACCAGCAACCATCCCAACCCATTCCATCGCTCGTACCACCTCTGCATACATACATACCGCATACTATAAACATATACCCCAAACTCCCCCAGCCAGGAAACCCAGCTCCCCTCCCCTAATATGAAGCCCCCTCAATACCGGCGAGCGGATCCAGATTGCGCAATTCAATTCAATTAAACACCAAGGACAAAGTGACTATTTTGGTGAATTAATACTTGACTTAGCACCCTCCACCCCTCCAGCGCATAAACGCACCCTCCACTCACACCCTTCTCGAAGCATGTTCATACACAGTACCAGGAACCCGGTCTCCGTCACCCTAGAGCCGCATTTCATCTCATCCAAATCCCCCATCCCAGCCTCTATCCCCATCCCCCCCAACCCAGACATCTAAACTCCACCCTCATACAACGATAATCCCCATCTCTCACCACACTCCCCTCCCACCACAATGAAACCCTCCCACCCAACACCCCGTTTGAAATCCGCAACGCGTCCCAACGTACCAAAACCACAAAGTACCGAAGCGACAAGACCTTCAGCCCCGCCACCTCCCTCCAAGCCGTTTCATCCACGTCCGACCCCCAAACCCAATTTCCCCAATCATTAGCATCTAGCATTCCCAGCCCAGGACCGCGAGCCTCCCCATCAGCATCAGCACATCCCACCCATCCAGTTGTCCACCATCTGATTGTCATTCTACCCATCCCACGCACGCCCGCAGCCCGCCCGCCCAGCCCAGCCCGTCCCTCCAGCCTCCCTCAGCCGCGCAAGCCCAACGCAGTTACAACTTACGCGACAAAAGTCGTTTCCCTCTCTTCCCTGCACTGGGGTGTGCTTAAGCGCGACGGACCCATACCTTAGCCTCCCCATCCCCTGTTCCCGGGAAAATGTCCAAACGACAGGACAGGACAGGACAGGCCGGGCGCGGCTGGCTGGCCGTCGTCTGGCACTTACCGTAAACGAAATTGGGCACGGCAACCGGGATTAGGGAAGCCTGCCTGCCTGCCTGCCTGTCTGCATGCAGCAGGCAGGGCTGAAGAAGTTTCTGGAGAGAAGGTTGGGATCATCATTTTAACAGACGTTTTTATCGTTGGATAGAGTTAGAGCGGTACCGAGCCGAGGTCATTTACGCGCAAGGTCCAGGCAGGCATCATCGCGGAAGGAATACGTGTTGCCTAAAAAAAATTGAGAAACGAGAAACGAAGGTGAAAATTTCGTCGTGTGCTGATGAGGATGGGCGGTGTCAATGGCTGGAAGAATTACATTCAGGCACGCTCAAAACAGGGCAGGGCAATGAGACGGGACGGACGGAATCAACGGAATGACACCGGAGTAGGGTGATATGATATCACATTGAGCTTGATTTTTTTGTTTCAATGGCCCATTTGCTTTTGTGCGGCTGATGCCGGCGTGGGTGCGAGGCGTCTGGCCTGTGTACCCGTTGTCCGCAATCCTGATCCTGATCATCCAACTCGATCAGGTTGGTGTTGGTGGTGGCGGTGGGATGGTCAGTTGCTGCTCAGACGGTGCGTCGGTCGGTCATGACCCTGACGATGGACCCGGGGCCTGCGATTTCGACAAGCTGGATGCGATTGTCAGCAAATATAGAAGCGCGTGACATGGCATTGTCGCGCAACGGAGACTATGAGATAAATATATCCCGGCCGCGATCGCCGTGGAAGGACAGGGCAGCGTAGTGTGCGTGTTTCGGGGGAAGATGGGCCAGGGCGTACCTTCTCGTGCCAACTGAGCAGCACGCTCATGGCCTGGCCTCCGCCCTCTCCTCCACCACGAGTATGGACCTGCGAGAAACCGCCCGTGGCCTGAGGGGCGACGTTGCGTGGTGTGCTCGCCGCGTTGGTTTGTGACATGCCCTTGTAGCTGTCCAGTTGGTGCCGTTAGCCAAATGCGCTCGTGGTCGGTTTGACAGCAAAGGGAGGGACACCGCTCTCCACACCCCAGTGGACAAAAGGCGGTAAACCGTCGACACTGAAAGGGGGAGGCGGTCTAAGCAGGTGGAGCGTACATATACTTCATCAGCACATCCAGCGCCTCTGTCCCGCCCGGCGCACTGTATATGCGCTGCAGTATGGGCGACATGTCGGCTTGGCGGATCGACTGGAGGATCTCGATAACGGTGGTTAGGTGGACGTCCTGCACGGCGGTGAAACCAAACGTCAGCCTGGTGGTTCCATCTTGTGTATGTGTGGGCGAGTCTCCAGGCCGGCGGGGTCCCCAATCCGCAGAGACGGTCGCGGCGGCGGGCAGATGGCCGCCAGATGCGGAGAGACACTGGACAATAGTGCCCCGCTGCTATGGGCGGGCAGGGCGGCCGTGTCGCCGCGAGCAGCAGCAGAGGTAACATGGTCGCTCGAGACGTACCTTTCCCCTCTCGTCGGCGCCATAGGGCGGGTTCTCCAGCGCACCTTGCAACGCGCCCTCGGTGTCGCCCCCCCGCAGCAGCTGGCGGATCTGCGTGGCCAGCGACTGCACGTCGGCGGTGGTGACGGGCGCGACGGCGGGTGTGAGCGAGCTGACATCGAAGTTGGCGGGGGAGTCGGCGTCGAGCGCGTCGATGTTGATGGTGCGCCAGTTGAGGGTGGCCATGGTGGCGGGGCTCCACTATATTGGTGCGAGGGCGGGCGAGGGCGGGCGAGGGCGGGCGAGGGCGGGCGAGGGCGGGCGAGGGCGGGCGAGGGCGGGCGAGGGCGGGCGAGGGGTGGGCGAGGAGCTTCGGAGAATACTGACAGGGTGGCTGCAGCGCGGTCGCAGGGGGCGTGGTGTTGACGTTGGGCAAGCTGGACGCTGAGCTGCGATGAGGTTGCGAGACGGTGGCGGCCGTCGTGGGGGTGCTGCGAGGGGGCGCGAGGGGAGTGGAGCCTCGTTGCGCCAAGCGTCTTGGAGCATCCCCAAAGCAGCAGCGGAAACTTTTCTCGAGGACAGCCGTCGCACAAGCAAGGGTCGGCACTTCATGTGCTGTCGAAACGGGCCCAGTGCCTCACGACCCGGGCACGAGAATGGCCCATCGATCTCGCCGTGGCGGCCTGCACAACGCCACGGGTGCGACAGAGCCGCGGCGCCCGTCGACCTCAGTAACTGCACGCCAAAGACAGAGTAGCAGGCAGAGAGCGTTCGTGAGAAAGGTATATTCTAATATGGAAATTATATCGAGCTATCTATAGAGACCCAGGCACCAGCCAAACCGAGATACCACGGTGTCGTGGACAGCGCCGTCGCCGTCGCGGCCATCCGATGAATGCAAGTCCGTCGTGTGCTGATCATAACCTAATCAGCCCACCGAGCTATTGTACAAATGGTCCCACGCCTGTATGCGAATGAACGCGGGCGAGTGGAAAGTCTACCGATATATGCTGTCCCAAGAGAAATAAAAAAAAGTCCGATTTTGGTATCCATACCTGGGCCCATCCTAAGTCTATAAAACGCCGCGCAGTAAAGGAAAACTTTTGTCACAAGGAAATGATGTCGCTAAGAGGGGTGCCGCAAAGCAAGCAGGTCGTACGTCGAACGCAGGGACGGAACGCGGGGGTATTAGGCATGCTGAGACGAGAACGGGGAGTCGCTGATGATTAAAAGGGCGTAACCGCGAGAAGCCGAAAAGTACAGATGCGCCAGAAGTCGGGAGGAAAACGAGTAACAGGGGCCGGCAGTGTCGGCGAGAGCGATCGCAGCGTGTGGGTGGTGTGGTGCTGTGTGGGAGATAGGGCTGCAGCAGGGTGGTCAGCCAGGGGTTCATGCAAGGCGAGGCGAGGCACACTTACGACGCGCACAATGTCATCCCTCTGCTCCCAACGGAGCACCAGGACGCGAAATCGAGGTGCGGCGAGGGCGGGCGGGCGCACTGGGTGGTAGAGACAGAGAGAGGGAGATAGGAGAGCGCTGAGTGGAGTGGGCGGAAAAAGCAGCGGTGGGTCTGAGGCGGGTCGTCGAGAGTCGTCGCAAGAGTTCGCTATCGCCGCTTGGGTGGTGGCGGTGGGGGTTTGGGCAGCGTCCCGGTCGTGTCGTAGGCTCCGCGTCCCATGTTGTTTGATTCAGAGTCCCGGAGTATCATTGTGCTGGACGGGGCGTGTGCTGCTTATATAGTCAGTCTCGCAGCGCGGAGAGCAGGCCGGTCAGCGGGCCCGGCAGCGCGGCTTGACTCACAGGGACGGCGGTAGGCACCGAGCCGGAGCGTCAGCGGTTGCTGGGCGGTGTGCTGGTGCGGTGCGAGGACAGACCGGCAGCGAACACGGCGGGCAGAGAGCGTCGGAGTGGTCGGCGAGCGTCCGCAGGATGAGGCACGGGCAGCGTGTGGCAGCGGCGTGTGTGCAAGCGCAATTAAATAGTGTCGTGTACCAGAGGACTACAGCCGGGCAGACCAAGCAGGGTGCGAGCTCGCGGAGGGTGGAGGGTGGAGGGTGGAGAGGGAGGGAAGTGTGTGATGGCAGATACAAAATTCGGCAGCGAGGGCGTGCCTGCTCTGATATATGCACACTGCTCGCGGCCGCTCCTTTCAGGGGCCCTGCGCTGCCTTTGGCAAAGATGGCTTGGCTCGCCGCGAGACAAATGAAATTGGAGCAGTGCTTTTCAGGAATCATCAAAGCGTCCAGGCTACATGACGTGCCGGCCGAGCGCTCGTTTCACATAATTTCTGCCATGGGCAGGGAAGCGTGGACAAGGGCGTTACAGGGGATCTGATCTGCGCTCAGCTTCCCGAGGCGAAGGTTAGGGTCGCCGCTAGACACAGCTAGCCGTAACCTCTCTCGTTCCTGCATATCCCCGGCGGTGCTAATGCTGCCCACCCAACGTTTTTTTGACGCCGGCTGGGTGCACGCCGCGCGCTGAGAGCTTCTCCTGGCGAGTGCTTCTCCTGGAGCTATCTACAGCGCCCCCAGCGCGTCGTGACAAGTCGCCGCCGTGTGCGTCGCGGCCCGCCAGCGCTGTCCAGTGCCGTCGACTGTGCCCTGACTGCCCTGACTGCCCTGACTTTGCCAACTTTGCCAACTTTGCCATGTCCATCGCCGGCTGCTGGCCAGAGGGCAAAAGCACACGCCGCCGCCGCCGGCTGACGCTCAGAGTCTAATCATCGAGACCGTGTCAGCGCCCCAACCTCGCGCTGCTGCTGCCGCTGCCGCGTTGACTCGCCCGCCGCCAGACGCTCCGCTAGAACGCAGAAGGAGGTATAGAAGACGCCATGTCGGCCAGCCGACTTCCCCGGTGGGCCCAGGCTGCATGAGGCCGGCCAGAAATCATGTCCATCGTGCACTGCTGCCCTGATCCATTGCCCCGGTTGCTGGTACCCTGCTGGCGACCACCCGCACGTCCATCCACACGTCCATCCACACGGCATTGTGGTGGTGACGGCGAGGGGCCGCGCAGTCAGCTTCACTAGAGGATGCGAGCCCGGCGTTGCTTTTGGCGGCCTCTATCGCAGCGTCCGCAGCCCATCGCATGCTTGCTTTTGGTGGGTGGATTCCCGTCTCCTGGGACGCTCGATAGGCTTTCCTTATCCACGTGGGATGCCTCCACCACCCTCCCACTGGCGGCCGTGTATCACAGTATCACCGTCGCACTCGGTGGCCTCACCTCGCACTGCTCGCGCCGCCATTTCGGGCGCGGCCAGCAATTGCCCGCCGCTGCGTTTTGCTGCGTCGCGGCCGTTGAGGCTCGCATGCAGTCGCCGGCTGCTCTCCCAGCCAGCGTCCGCACAGCTCGCCCTCTCCATGACTAGCCCGCCCGTAAAGGACTGCTCTGGTCTGTCAATGTCACTCTGGCCGGGCGACAAGGCGTGTGCCCCGACAGGGAGTCCCTATATGCACCATGCCGTGTTGGGACGCCTTCGCTTGGCTGCGCTCTAGTGTGCTTCTGGAAAGGCTCTAGAAACGTCAACGTTGCTCGTTTGATGCGCACACTCCCGACCTCCCGACCTCCCCGCAGCCAAAATCTACGGCTGCAATATCAGAACTGCTGCGCGGCGAGCGTACCTGACAGGTGCCGACGCCTTTGCGGGCGCAACCGCCGGAGCGCGACAGCGATGGTGCTTGTAAAAACTCAGTTCTGCGCCGCAGGCCTCGAGGAAGCCGTCGCGAGGGGAAACGCGTCGAGCGTTCCAGGATCTGGCAGAGTCATCCAGGCGCCGTCGTGGCTTTACGTTCCATATTACTGATATCTCCATGGCTGCAGCTATCGGCAGGGGCTGCTGTTCTGCACCGCGTAAGGTTGACCTGTCTCACATTCTGCTTCTTCCGCCCCTGTCTATCCACACTCTCGCCCGGTAAAAGGATCAGAAAACGGCAGGCCGGGACACGGCGCGGGACGAATCAGGGCGCCGCGTGCGCATCCATTTATATAATTGGCAGCCTGTATAAGGCGCATTCTGGCAAATTGTGAAGTGGTCAGCAGCGACCAGCCTATACGGAGTCGGACACCACCCACGACGGGCGCAGATGCCGTGATAGCGCTGTGCCGTGCAATTCACACTCACTCGCCGCCGTGGTGCTGTGCAATCAAGGGCGGGCAACGACAGCGAGAAGATACACGTCGCGTCGCCAGGTGCTGCTGCTCTGGTCGTGTGTGCGGTGCGGACCTGCGCGCCCAGGCGACATCCCAGCACCTGCAGCACAAAACGAAACCCACGCGGACGCTTGCAGACAGCTTTCCGTTGCCCTGGGAGCCCGCCGACTCTGAGGCTTGCAGCGATCGCTGGGCTCGAACGAAATGCGGCGTGTCTGGGATGCCGGCGACCAAATCTCGCTCTGTTACCACTGGCAATAATGCTATGACACGGCACCTCGCGCTGCAGCGTCGCGACTTGACTCTGCGCTGGATGAAACTGCTTGCACTGCTGGGTGACATGTCCTGGGAGACTCATATCGACAAGGATGGGGGCTGCGCGCTACTGCACAGCGGCTGTCCTCCGACAAGCGAAACAGGAAACAGGGGTGCTCAGCGTTCGAGAAAGGATCGATACCTGCAAAGGCAACCCTGCCGACACGTGGATTGGGAGAGTCCGCCGTGCAGCTACCATAGCATGTCTTTGACTCTGGCACCTGGAAAGGGGCTGCGCGCCGAATGGCCTCCCATCGGCACCATCCCGAGCGCTGTCTGTGGTGTGCGGCCGGCTCCCTCGCAGCAGCGTCCATCGCTGCCGTCGCAGCTCTCGGACCGGCTGTCTGAAGGCAGCAGGTACGAGGGCCCCGGGGTGGTGTCCACCGGCTAATTCTCAATCCGGCTGTCGTCCGAAGAGGGAAATATGGCTGCTGAGGATGCGGACGTGCGGCCCCCAGCTGCATTCTCGCAACGTTCCACAAAGCAAGACGTGGAGACGCTGGGTTGACCTGGTGAGTGGAAACAGCCGTCCGGTCTCGTCACCGGCCCTCCCATTATTCACCTGTGCGAGTTCGGTGTGTCGCGTTGAATGAGATCAGCCTGCATGACCTCAACGCACATGAACACACTCATCGTCGTCCCTGTCGATCTGCCACACTCATCACCATGCCCGCCGTCTCGCGTCTCTCGTCTCTCCGACCAGCCGTGACAGACCGCATTGCCTCGGGCAGCACGAGAGAATGCGGCCGGGTTTGCATGTGTCGCCCTACCTCGCACCAAGCAATTGCTGGATGTTGTCGCGAATCCTAATCGTCCGTCGTATCGTCGTACCAGGAGAAGATCTCGACGAACCCGGTAACAGGTACCTCTCCGCATCGCGCTGCAGCACCACAGTCGTGCGCCCCTCGCAACTACTGCCAAGCCCGGCTTGCTGCAGCATCTCATCATCTTCCCAACCTGCACCTACCCGTCGTGTGGCAGCATCCAGATCGCAAAACAGAGAACTGCAGTTTCTCGTTTGCGGGGTGTCCGCTCCAAGAATCCAACGCCTCCGGCTGTCGACATGAGTTCCAGAGACCAAACGGCCAAGACCCTTTCCGCATTGAGACGAGCACTTCTCCAGCACCACCGCAATGAGAGTTTCACGGCCAAAGGGATGAAGCAGCAAACGCCACGCACTTGCAGGACGCTACGCTACAAACTTCCTTCCAGAAACCATGGGACCCAACGGGTGTCGACGAACGCCACGAGTTTGCACAGCTCGTTATTGGACGCAGGTGGATAATGCTGGTGGCGCCCGCAGCTGTCATACCTACGCCGTCGTCGCGCATCAAGGTTTCCTCCGCCGCTCCAGAAAATGCACTGCGCCGATTTCACGTAACGCCAGAGTTGGGTGGCCGCTACGGAACTGCACCGCGAACCTCAGTTCTCTAGAAATAGAAACTAGGCCAGCTATACTATCGATTTCTCGCTATATCGAGTCGCGCAACCAGACGTCATCCATGCTGATTGAGGAACTCAATGGTCATTTGCATGCAGCGACTATTCGATTCTAAGCCCTCCTGCAGCACTTGTTATCTAGTTCTGTGCCGTCAAGATGCAGTCTGACAATCGCACGCAGTACCTGCGGCGTTCCTGTGCGGGCGACGTGGTCCAAAAACAGCACTCGGTGCAGCTGCGGATTTCCGACTCGTACCGGCACCAACTCTCGCTTTCCTGCGATGGATTTCTGTCTCACGACCGACCGGACGACATGGTATGTGTCTGCTTAGATGATAATCGATAGATGACTGCGCTGCGTATTGGCGTCGGCAAATCTCAAACCACTCGATATTACCTCAGCACTGGAAGCCTACAGCGACGATCTACGAACTGTTGGACGGCGTTTACGCCCGCTGACTGCTGACAGGCGGAAGGAGCCTTCCACGTGGATGCATTTCCCGTTCTCCCTCCCGCCTCACCTGCCGTCGTAAGCGAGCGTGCAGAAGAACAGAGTTGACGCTGCGGGCGTTGGTGAGGCGGTTTCATGCACACAGGTGGTAGGGCTGAGTCCGAGGCCGACCTTGCAGCGTCTGTATGCATCTACATCTGTGCGGATGACACCTATTCCCAGGGGTGAACTAATATCCCCGGGAATGTTTCGAGGGAATGAGTCACATGGATGTGGAATGGTAATCGTCGTGAGAGTCAATATCGATGGATTGCGAACATTAGCCAGAGTTTGAGGTACATACGTATGCCTTTGCTCGTTTTTGGTGCCGCCTGCCGAGAAGAGAATTTCCAATATTCTCACAGGATGCGGCTTGTGCGACTTGTCGGGTATTGGACTGGAGTATTATCCAATCTGCTGCGGACGTGAACGGGGTACCTACACTCTGATGACTAATGATAGTCTTGGCACTAGCTCCAAGCTATCTTCTCAGAGAATGAAGTGGTCGAAGAAATTTCTAGGATATGAAACCTGGTAAGGGCTTTCAACAAATAACCGCTCCAGCCATCCCAGAGCCGTCATTTCACGGCAATTCCGAGGTCGCAGGTAAAGTATAGGTACCATTTTCCTAACCGGACACGTGATGTTACATTTTTCTTGAGATGAGAGTGTAGGTAAACAGGTTCTTGACTAAGCATGCCTCTAGATTCTCGCAGCAGCGACTCACAGGATGAAAAACTCATTTGAAAACTCATTTCCTTGGATATGTGGGTATATAGGTTCTTCCCTTTCTTGCCACATCTGCTCTTATTCGTCCACATCACCATTCTAAAAGTTCAGTGCTCTAAAACGATACTGATACAATTGCCATGTTGTGGACTCGCGAACTAAAGAACCGGTTCTCAATCCCGAATGAATAAAATGTCGAGTACAGCACTCTATTCCTGCATGCTGGGCGCGTCTCTTCGTCTCTGCACCTCCTACTGAAATCCTTCTGCGTAAACTGAATGCTTTCTGGGCTGGCTGTTGGTGGTTGTGTCAGCTGTGAATTGAAAAGACCGAATCCCACACGATGTGTGTCGAGACGGGGGTGGGTTCTCTCGAACACCCCCGCTTGAAATATGTCAATGATGGCGTCGATGTTGGTGGTTGTGTCCACTGTGAATTCAAAACCCTATACCTAACATTACATGTGTCGAGACCGGGGCGGGTGCTCTCAAAGACCTCCGCTCCGCTCTGATGTATAGGCTCTGTGGGTGTATAAAGCTGTATTTTAGCTTTCTTGGATTCTCTTCTTCTTTTGCTGCACGGTCATGGTTGAGGATTTTCTACTCTCAAACAGTTTGTAAATTTGGCGAATGTTTGTGCGACTTCCCAGCGCGGTGTAAAATGACAATGACATGAACAAATGGGTGGAGATGTGTCGGCCAACTTGATTACATACTCTCTGGTACCCTCTGGGTATATAACCACCTCTCTAAACGGACTCTCCTGACTCCATATCCTGACACAAAAGTGTCCATGTAGAAAATTGATGTTGGGAGCAGATTATGTTGTGCCCTGGGCCAGTCCTGCTATAAAACTCGGCAAGAGGGCAACATGAGAGACGGCCATCTCAACCCATCTACGCTTTTCCGTCGTTGTGGGTAGATAAAATCGTCCCCCTTTCCCACCATCGTTCTTCGTTCCTTCAGCTCTTTGTAAAAAGAGCATTGCTACTTTGAAAACTGCACAGGACGATACCATGGTGTGTGTTCTCCCTTCCTGTTCCGGACAAAGCTACCATTCTTCAAGGCGTCGGGTATGAGTTGGGGATTGCGTAGAAACAACAGTGCTTGGCCTAATGAGTGAGGAGAATTGTTTGGGGAAGGAAAATCACGACGCTATGAAAAAGGTGGCTGTTTTGTGGTTCGCGGAATAGATAAGCATGGTAATAAAAATTAACTCCTTCGCGTCGATGGGGGCCTTGGACTGCTTTTTGCGAAAAGGTTTTTGGTCAGGAGTGGGAGAGATGTGATGATGGCAGTAAAGGGTGAGGAGGTGTCTTCTGGGGGTAAAAAGATCGTTCATTACCAGCCATGTTCGGTGTCGCGGAATCGTCTCAACTCCCATCACTCAACCTTGTCCATATGCGTACCTGGGTGTATATAAAGACGCTGCCTTCCTCCTCCTTTCTTTCTTCTCCACTCTACACCCAGTTTCAAAACAACAATACTTAAAACCCATGTCGAATTCGACTATGAATCGCTCCCCGTTCTCTAAAAATGACAGAATCCACAAGCGATGGTGATCAGACTAAAACTGCTTGGGACAGCGAGGTATGAAACCCGTTGTGGCCTTGTGGGGGAGAGCAAAAGCTTAATCAAAGGCGTCAATGTCGTTCGGAATTAAAAGGCGCGTCCAAGCAAGGTATACGGCGAGCGAGCTGAGGATTTTTGGGGCAAGTACAAACTCGACCGTCATCTTTTCATGTAAGTGGTAATTAAAAAAGTTTGTCCAAGCCATATATGGTGGGAGTGATCTGGGGACTAGTGGGGGAGAGTAAAAACTGGACTCTGAGGTATTTGTGTGGTTGGTGATTAAAAAAGGCTGCCGAGGCAACGTATGGTGTCAGAGCGTTTTGGACTAGAACTCAGAAACCGAGGAGCCGAGCAGATGGGTCTTCTCCATTTCCCAGATTGATGACAAGACATTGGTGTACTGGGGATTCTTCACACTGAATCGGACGACGAATGAGAACATGTTTTTCTGGAGATTACAGACACGCAGTGTATGCCTGAGTATAAAATAACCTCTTCTTGCTCCTTCTTCCTTGTTCGCATTACCTCCACGGTACAAGTAAACTTCAAAAAGGAAAAAGAAAGAAAACATGGTGCACCTTGCGAACTCTTGTTCACTAAAAGCAAGAGTATGACACAAGTATAAGGAGATGGGTGTTAAAAAATCTACATCGTCAAACCGATGGGAGGGAATGGCTTGGTAGGAGAAAAGGAGATCAGATTAGAATAGAAATAGTTGCTCGAACAAACCATGTGAGTGGAAGACTTTGTGAGAGGACATAGGGATTGATTCAAAAGGAGCCCTTGAGGAATTTATGAGAGTGGGTGGCTTCGTGAGAGTAAAACAGAACAAGTCTAAAAACAGGAAGATAACCGGTTATGAGAATGCAAGAGTTTGTGCTTGGGAAAAATATAAAAACTTTTATCATCACCGCATGTGTTTGGCGTCTAGGTATATAAAACTATCCCTCCGCTCTTCCTCGTCTTTCCCTTCTCCACCTCAAACTTGTTGTTAAATGCACAAGAGCCCAGAAGTACCGCGAGAATGAAGTTATGGCGGAGCTTCGTCGTCTTCTGCTCTTTTACCAAAAGTCTGGAGGCCACCCTCGTATGTGGTGGAGTTTTACTTTGAGTTAAAAAAGGACAACTTAAGTGCATGCAAGCGTATGAGGGAGTAAAATCACGGAAGCAATTGACAAACGAGTGGCGTGGAGCCTCCGCTGGCAAAGTTCTGTCAATTTACGCCCTATGGGTATCTTTGTGGGTTAAGCATCCTATTCTCGTGATCGACGATAGATGTGATGATGATGATCGAAATCTTACCGGGACTCCGAGAGAGCTGAAACTAAAGTTCCACACATACCCGTTACGGCCCATCTTTTTAGTACTTCGGAATTCCACGGACAGCTTGCGTGTTGAGTGCTTGGTCTTGGGGTATATAAAGCCGGGTTCTTCTTCCCGGTCTAAAATTCCTCGTTACGATACCAGAATCAAGGTGGAGTTCTCTAAAACCCGAGGGGGATGAAAGTATAGAGCTGTCTATGTCCTTTGCGCAATAAAATGTCCACGTGACCATTGTCATGCGTGAAGCCTTGTCTTGCAATAAGGTCATTGCTTTGTAAGGTTCACGGTATCAGAGTAGTGCAGTCGCTTAAGTGTAAAATGATGATGCCCAGCATCAGAAAGAGTTTTGTGAACCCTGTGGGTGCCCAAAACTGCAGGAAGAGTGCGACATACGAGTATGGAGGATCCTTGATGGCGTACTGGAGACTCTATCCTTTTGTTCTACAGCGTCATGCGGAAAAATTTGTTCAAGCACCCTGCTCGTAAAATATAAAATCCCCCTTCTACCCGACTCTTCTCCTTCCTTACTTCCCTACGACTCTTTGATTACCAGTCTCTAAAACCCAAACCACCCCTGTTGTATGACCTAGGCTGTGGGTCTTTCCGAATAAAGCAAGGAAAAGAAGAGTGTGATGTGTGAGCGAGGAACCAAAATTACCCACACGACTTTCTCGAGCGGGAGGCAAAAGAGTGTGAAATAGTCTCAAAATAAAATGCCAAGCGCCATAATTCCGTCAGTCACCTTCTATGTTGCTCGGTACTGGCATTTAATCCCGTTACATTCACCACAACCTCTGATTTCCATGTCAACTATCGAAATTATTTCAATACCTACCATACTTTTATCTCTACACATCTCTCGTATATATATCCCGTATTGGGAAGCACACTTCCTCCGCTTTCACTTGCAGCCCTCCTGGAGAAGGGTGTTTAAAAATGGGATTGCCGATCCTTCATGGTGGCTTGTGGCCACTGACACATGTGTAGGGCAGTGCAGTGAGGCCTTGTGCTATACGCGAAATTGTCTTTTGGGTGGGCAGGCATCCGGTACTGCGATTGTTGATCAGACAGGGAAGGGTACACAGCGATATACCAAATGACTGGTTCAGACGTCATACTACATGGTGTATGCTCAAGACGGTAACCAATGGCGAATCCCTCCTCCCTCTCCCTTCCCATCCTCCTCCACGATCGCTATCTAAAATTCGTTTCCACACAATCGATGAGTGTTTCCATCCCGCCTGCTTCCAAACGCAATGATGCAGTGCATTGAGTCGCGGACCATTCTACCTATGGGAATCCGTCATGAAAAATTCGCGCCAGCAAGCAATATGGCCTGGTCTTTGCATCTTAAAGCTACCTCCTACACTACGCCCACCTCTTCTCTTTACTAAAAACTTATTGGACAATGGCTAAAGTGTGGGTGGGGAAGATGGAAGTTCAAAAGAAGAACGAGATTATATCTATGCGTAAGAATCAATTGTCTACCTAACACTCAACTATAACGCTTCAAAACCCCACATGGAAGGTATTCATGGTGCTAGGATACTACGCACTATATATGCAATGAATAATACCTGTGCAATCGACAACACTCGCGCAACATGACTCAACACTTTTTCCACATCCAAATGAGATCCCGGAAATTCCTGTATTTCCAAAACAATTAGAATTCTGGACATGACTGATAGTCTGACTGACCTTGTTACAAGTTACGTGCTGGGAAATATTCCTGCGCAAAACGCCACTAAAGGTGGAAATACGTGTCAGTAGCGCCATGTCTGGAGAAAAGTGTCAATTAAAGCTTGCGAACGAGTATCCCTTCTCGCTAAAAGCCTGCGGGAACTGTAATATAGTATAGCTGTCAGTATTTGAGATCTATGTGTGGGATAGTCTACACAGAGAATTAACTCACTGCTTCGGCTATGAACGTGGTTCACAGGCTGGTATGAACATCTGAAAGCTTTCTTTCCTGGCCTTATGTTGGGAGTCTGTGTGAAAACTGTTTATCCAGGCCTGGGGGTATCCAACGTACCTTGGGAGAAATGGTGACATCGTCCATCATCACGATTACCATCACTGCACAGTGAGGCACGGAAAGCAAACTCAATGAATTGATTCATGATTTCCATATTTGTTGCTCAAAGTACTCTTGCTACTCATTCCGCGCAAATATTGCTATATTTCTTTCTCTCATTCCTTCCCTTGATCACATATATCCATACTCTCAATTTCTTGGAATATCAATTTCTTCCTCTACCAACCCTTCCCTTCCTCCCCTCGTCCTTACTTATGCACACACCATCCATTCTTACACTTATACCCCCTCGGACATTTCTTTCCATACCCACACTTCTTCGGCTTCGGCGTATGCGTCGGCTTCTTGCTACAGCTCGTCTTCGAAACCGGGGGCGGCGTCGGTGTAGCAATACACGCGCCACCACACGGCGCTCCGGTCGGGCAAGTCATAGTCGGCGTGCACGTACTTCCCGTATTACAGGGCCCATTGTCGCCAACCGTGCAAGCGGTCTGGCCGGGCGGCGGAGTTGGAGTCGCGATACAGCCGCCACCGCACGGAAGGCCCGTTGTACACGTCATCGTCGGTGTGCAAGTCGATCCTGGATTGCAGTCTCCGCCCAAACCGCCCATGGTGCAGGAAGTCCCCTTTTTAACACAGAAGCCGCCGAGATCGGGAAGCCCGGGATCAGAGAGAGCGCATTCGAGGTCGGGGCTGCATGCCGGTTCGGGAGGGAAGGAGAAGGCGCCGCAGTGCGAGCCTAAGCCACCAAGGATTGGGGTGGGAGTAGGTGTAACGCAGACGGGCGTTGGGACGGTAGGGCACCAGCCGGATTGTGGCATTCCAGACTGGGCCAAGTTTGTAGGAATACAAGTTCCATACTGGGTGCAGGGAGAATTGTCGCCGACGCTGCAGTGAACAAAGCCTGGTGGGAGAGGAACGGTTTCGATGCACTGTCCGAGCCATGGCTGGCCGGGCGTTGATTGCATTGTTGGTGTGCATGTTGCAGTTGGGACACATGGGCGGTCGTCCAAGACGGTGCAGGGAACGGGAGTGAAGATGTCGATACAGAGCCCACTGCAGGGGAGTCCGGATGTGCACATCATCGTAGGTGTACAGTGCCAGGACGTGACGCCTGTCATTGCTGCACTGCAGGGACGATCATCGCCCATGACACATGGGAGGGTGTACTTTGGAGGTGGAGGAGTTGTTGAAGGGCAATACGGAGGTGTATATGGTGGTGGAGTTGTTGGAGAAGGTGAATATGAAGGCTGATACGCCCATGCCAACACAGGCAGGACGAAAGCAATCAGCATTCTGATCATTGTCGACAATTGAATGTCTATTGACGAAGTCTTGATAACGAGGGACAAAACAACGAGCGTGGGTGGTTCTGTCCTATAACGAGTGTTTAGGCAATTTATCAGTGTTGAACGGAGTTTACAAGAAATTAGATGAAGGCATGCAGGAAGAATATATATCTCCTCTACAAGCTACTATTCCCGCGTCGCCAGCACAAGCATAACATTGGCCTCGTCCACAACGCCACTTTCTCAGCTGAACGCCCCATCTATCCCTCCTCTCCCCAATCCCATCGCTCCCCAACCTCTCCCCACCGTACCATCGTCCTCTCCCCATCTGCGTCACAAGTCCTCTCTAAACCTCCCTTTCTCCGATTCCTCACCTGATTCGCCCGCGAAACGAGACAACCTCTCCATCCGATCCAATCACCATGCACACTGGCTAAACTAATACGACAACAGGACCAAACAAGCAACTCAACTAAGTCATACCATCACCTTTTTCTTTCAGCCTGCAGAACGAGGCCCAAAAATAGAAGCGAATGCCATTAAGATCTTCAGGTACGAGGTTTTACGGGTGCCAAGCTCGAAGGTGCGAGAAGCGGTGCGGGGCTGCACAGATCTAGATTGTGGAATATGGAGTGAGCGGGTAGACATGTCGATCACCGTTGCTGTCTCGCGAGCGGGGAGGGCGTGATAAATCCATCTGTGGTTGGTAGTAGATATGCGCTTCCTATAACATGGAGTGTGTTGAGAAAGTCTGTTCAACTCGATCCATGTCACAAATGTCAAAGAAAAAAGAAATTCCCAATCGGGTCTTTCAGGTGCCACAAGAAGCGTATACGAGCCCGTACGAATCTTGTGGCCAAGACGTTCCCCGAGTTCGTGATAGGTTGCATGATCCGTACTTTTACTTCCAATACATATCTGTACGTACAAATCCAAGCTCCATCATCCCATCCCTTGCCGTCCTCCCGAACGCGAGGAATGCGTCACTCCATCCCTCTGTTTCCAAAATCAATATTCGAGAATCCTATCCGAGCGGTGTCATGCAGCATGACGACCAACAAAGTAATAGACGAACCTTGTGCCGACAAGAGCCCCAATAGGAGAAATATGCTTCAGAGGCCTCATGCAAGCTAACCCATAGCACTACTAACCCAAACCCTATCTGGCTTATTGATAAAGGAGGGGCGTTGACGGCCACCACGATAAACGTCGAAAACAAGAAGAATGTAGATAAAATAGCTATACTTAGAAATAATGCCACGAGTGGCTTCTCGCAACGTGGGATATGCATAGACTGCCAACGTACATGGCGGTGAACGGGAATGAGCAGTACCGATCCAGTGAAACACGGGTAGAATACTAGTCATGGGATTGGTGAAGCATATCGGTATGCCAAAACAAGACAAATACGGTACCGAATAATGCCGGGGAGTAGATGCATATAATGTTTTGATGGAGCAGAAAGTTAGCAGCCAACCCCGGCTGGCCTATTCACAAGGTTGTGGACGGGCTGCTACACCGCCCAATAGGTATCGAAAACAAGAACAAAACAGGCGGAATAGTTGTATTTAGAAGGTTGCGGGAGTGGCTTCTTGTAACCTGGAATCTAGATATGCATAAACGTCCAACGTCCTTTTGTGGCGGGCTTGGATGCCAGGCTTGTGGATGGGAAGAAGAAGCAAGGGCGATAAATATCAGTATCTAGCACATGACAGGCAGAACACAAGTCATGGGAGGAAATACGAGTAGGTACACCAGAATGCCAAAACAGGGCAACACTCCACCCAATAGTAGGAGAGAGAAGAAGCCTCAAATATTCCGGCACATGGGAAACCCAACCTCTAATTCTATCAGTGCAGTACCTATGCCTAGGCATGTAAGAGACTGGCTAGTTACGCGATGATTCAGATATATTAGGAAGGAAGCCGGAACAAGACACTTATCGGCTAGGTACGGAATACATGGCATGGGGGAGTAGATATCAATCATTCTGATGTATGAGAAATCCATCATCCACTTCTCCAGGTGCAGTACATGAAGTAGGCTAACTGGCCACGTGATGAATCGAACAGGAGATATCGGCGCGCAGAAACAATATAGATACTACTTGGACCGAACATACTAGCACTAATAGGCCTCGACGTGTCCAAGTCTCCAGTCCATTCGCGATACATCCATGTCCACATACATATCGACAAATGAGCACGAACGCAAACAAGACCTCGACCATCCAATACGCACAAAAACGACGACAAACGACGACATCACCACCACTACCTCGAAGAGAGAAATATATACACAACATCGACACCATGTATTGCAGCCTCCCTCGCCCCCAATTGCTCGAAACTCTACAAAACTCCAGACCAAGAGAGCCCACCACCGTCGAAGATGGAGTGGGGAGTAGCTCTATATCTCTCCCAGTCCAGTTCAAACCGTCTAACCGCTCTGAATCCCGCCAAAACAACCGTTCACTCGTGATCTATACTGAAACCAGACCTCTACCAAACCATGCCATGCCAACCCCATCACATTCCCCGTCCTCCCACTCACTCATCGTCCACCATCACCCCACCCCCTTACCCCCTCACGAATTATGCAATTGATCCAACTTCGTCAACATCCCCTGCACCTCCCTGACCAAATCCTTCCTCTTCTGCCTGGCTTCGGGATCACCCTCCGTCTCCACACTATCCAATTTGAAAATAATCTGCGTCAGAATCGTCTCGCTCAACTTCTTGTATTCAAAGTCCCTCTTGGCCTTCTCCTCGGGGGGATTGGCCATGAACTGCACGCACAGCGGGACGAACTCGACGTGGAATTTGCTCGCGATGGCGTCGAGTTTGCCGTGGGCGCTGAGCGGCGTCGCGGCACCTGAGGAGGGTGGAGGAGCAGACGAGGGTCGTGGCGCCGGGTTGATGTGTGCGGGGATAGGCAAGAATTCGGCACCGGCGCCTTGTGTGGTGTATCCTTTGGGGGAGGCAGTGCCTAAGTCGTTGCCCGTGCCCGTGCCCGTGCCCCTCTTCTTCTTATTCTTCTTTCCGCTGCGCTTCCTAGGCTTCTTCTTTCCGCCGGCAGTCAAGGGGTTATCGGAGACATCCTCAGTGTCGTCTTCGTCTTCGCCTTCGCTCCACGAATGGTGCGCCATGCCCGGCATCCCGCTGTCCTCGGATCCAGGAGCCATGGCACCTGCCCCAGCTTCGCCGACTACGCACAAGATCTCGCTGCCGCTGCCGTCTCCTCGTAGACCCTCTTCGCGTGCCGTCCGGTCGTCGTGCTTCAAGTTGCGGCCTTTGTAGAACATGCGTATCCGTCGCGCATCACTAACCCCAATCTTCTTCGCCGCTGCCGCCCTCACAGCACCCACCCTCAAACTCCCATCCTGAATACTGTGAACCGAGAAATGCATCGGATAATTCGTCCTCCCATGCTTGAAAATAACAACATCTGTATCCCGATCCGGATTGGAATCCGCCCACTCGACAATCTCAGGCTCGGCTGTCGCCCTCGACGTCGACCGATGTCTCCCCCCTCCTCCTCCCGATGACGGACTCCGCAAGTGCGTCTCCAAATCGTCCTTGGTAATGTACGAGAAGTCGCGGTCGTCGACTTGCGTGTTATCTGGATTGCTGCCCGGGCGACTAAAGGGCGAAAAGCGACCGCCCCAGTTCCCGCCCGTGCGCGAGAACCACGACATGGCGACGAAGACGCTGGCGAGGACGATGGAGAGGGTGGTGAGGTAGGCGGGGTCGGAGAAGCGCGGGTTGGTGAAGAACTCTGCGACGCCTTGATCCTGCAGAAAGCGCTGGACTTTATACAAAGCGAAGAGGATGTAATCGGAGGGCTGCTTCAACTCTGTCGATGAGGGCGGAGGGTGCGCCGAAGAGCTGAGCAATGGGTGATTTTTGAAAAAGTAAAACGACTTCTTCAAGTCGTCGACGAGGGTGTTGAGGGACGCCACGGTGGTGGAATGGGGTCCGTTTGGGTGTTATAAACGGTGAAGGAGTGGCCGGCCGCTGCAAGCTCGTGGTAAAACCCGTTTAGTGAGATGCTGTGTACGAACGACAGTGAGTGAAGCCCACAGGCACTAAACCACGTAAGCCAACACAGAAGCTGCTAGTTGCTTGGAGTAATCGCAGTGAATTGTGTGTCGAATCTGACGTCGCCGCCGCAAATAATCCGAGGCCGCATGCTGACTAAGGAAACTTGTCCCTTTCAAGTTCCCCTTCGACTTCGGCACATCTCGAGGCCGCATTCGCAGGGAAGTTGACCGGCACCTTCACTGACAAACATGACCACTTTCGTGTCCCTAGAATTGCCTTCACACAATTTGTATGAATGATAGCATATGGCTGCCTCTTCGATTCAATTTTCTGTGAAGCTCGAATTCATCAAATCCGTCACAGCATCCCAGGGCCCTCCCGAGGTCAACACTGGCAAGATCGACATCCCAAGACCCTGCTTTCCTCGCCTCCGCCTCAAACCACCAAGCTAACAACACCATGTGACTTATCTCGCCTCACGATACTATACCCCTCTCCTAGCTTCACTCTTCTCGCCGCGATTTGAAGTCACGAGCCATGACGTACCATCCTGAACTGTTCACTTTTCCATTTCAAGGTTAATCTTGTGCAGACAACCGTACCGAAAAAGATACACTACGAATATTATATACTCATAAGACTCATGACAGCGTATACACATGCTTGGTTAAAACACTTCCACTGCGAACACTGAACATTGAAACACCCACCCATCAAAACACCATTTCGCCAGAACCATCGAAACACCATAGTACACCTTTTCGCCCACAACTCCAACCACCACCCATTACCGTCCAGCGGAACGTCATATTGACCATGGGAAAGAAAACCAAAGATTGAGATTCCGCACTGGAATGAGAAGAAAAGAAAAAGAGCCGTCATGTAACAGTTGTGAACATGCATATCCTGGCTTGGCATCCTGGATGCTATGAAACGATCCCACCAACAACACATCATGACGAGATAGGTAACGCATCCAAACGTTTGGGAAATGTCGGTTGAAAGTAGAACACCTGAGTAGAGAGAAACCATAAAGTCGATACCGGTCGTAGAGAACATAGATAATAATGAGCACATTCAGGTAGGCCTGAAGCGCTTCGGGGTAGCGAGGAGAGCCAACCTGGACCTGCTGATAGCGCCAGTGCTCTTCGGTGGACGACGAGCCTGCTTCCTCAACGGTGTCATTGGTGGTTGGACCGGTGCAGCCTTCATCTTCTTGGCTGAACGCCCGTCATCATCGGCCTTGCTGTTCTCCTTGTCAGATGACTCCTCAACCACATCGAGCTTACGCTTTTTGCCCTCGTTCAGAGATGATGCATCGCTCTTTCGGACCATTCGAATAGTTCCTGCGGAAGATGGGCCAAACTTGATAGGCTTGTCGGACTTGAATAAGAACTGATTGGGTGTCTCCGCACCGGTACCGTTGAAAGTGAGTCGACGCGAAGGGGATGCGGAAGGAGACTCGTCGCTAGTTGGAAGGGAAGGGTAATCGACACCTGATTGAAGGACGGGATAGAGGACAGCGCCCACCGGTGCCTCGGAGCCTGCGCGGAACTTGATAGGCGATGGAGACCTGCCCAACTCGTCTTGGGCTATCCTCTCCAAAGTGCTCGTCGTAAAGTTGACATGCTTACGGACAGGGGCAGTAGCGGCACCCTGCGGGAGAGCTGGTCCAAGAGCTCGTCCAAGGTCCAGTCCAGGTGGTGGGGACATATGGGTACCAGCAGCAATCTTCTCGGGATCTTCGGAGAACTTGCGGGCAGGGGTACGAAGGATAGACTTTACCTTATGCAATGAGTTGCTGGTCTTGCGGATGCCCTCACGTACACCTTCTCTCATAGTCACGCCGATGTTGGTTGGAGAGAAGAGTGACCTCATGGATGGGGATGGCACCAAGGGGGGAAGCATCGAGGTAGTAGTCTTGGGCGCCTTGACACTCTGTGACCGCGCAATGGACGCCGCAGTTGGGGTCATCAACCTAGACTTCAGACGAGGAAGGCCGGTACGACGAGCGGGAGTCATAGGCTTCTTGGGCTCAGTCTGGCCGTCGCGAGACACGGGTCGAGTGGAGGCTGCATCATCCGCTTCATGACGCTTGACACGCTTTGCGCCGGGGCCGTCCTGGGTCGGGGGTCGTGTACCAGAAGGCTGGACCATCCTCACGGTCGATTGAGGGCGGGGCAGGCTGCTGCTCGGCTGGGTAACATCCATCTTCGACTGGGTGCGCTTGAGAGGAGTGGGAGCTAGCCTCTTCGGCGATTCATTCAAGTCCATCTTCGACTGAGTGCGCTTCAATGAGGCCTTGGGAGTCGCCGGCGCTTGGGGCTCGACCTGGGGTTGAGGGCGTTGCAACTTTGGGTGAGCAGGCTTGAAGCGACTAGGATCCGCACGAAAGGCTGACGGATGGTTCGCAATGGAATCCATCTTTTGGAACTGGGACTTGTGAACATCGCTGAACCGCGTGGCTTTGCCTTTCGGAACCGCGAACTTGCGAGGAGGTACGTCGGCCGGCGAGGAGAACTCATCGGCTCCGAACAGCGGGCGGTCGCCGACGACATTGTGCTCATCCTTCTCGTTCTTCAAAATGCGACTGGACTGGGGGCTGAGGCCGGCGAATGGCGACTTGAACCTGAACTTGAAGTCTGGGGACGACTGGATCATCGATGAGAACTTGCCCTTTGAATTGGAGGCAGGGGTCTTTGACGGCGTCGCGTGACCCAGGCCAGTTCCGTCCGAAGCTTTGGGAGGTGCGGTGTAGGCTCCCAGAGCCTGGAATCCGAGCCAGCGTGCCTCGTCGAGAACCTTGGCGGTGCTGGCGTGGTGATGCGCGGGATGCATCTCTTCTCCAGCGGGCTTGATCGGTGTGCGGTTCTCGGGCGTGCGAGCTGTCATGGCGGTTAACATTGCTGATATGGACGACTGCTTCTTGAGCGGAGTCGCACTGTTCGAAGGTTGTGGCAGCTGCGAGGCGGGCTGCGTGGCCGCAACGGGCTTCCTCGGGGTCTTCATGCCTGCAGGTGTTGAGACAGGCTCTTTGGTTTCGCTGAGAGAGGGCAGACGCTCCGGTGGTGGGGAGGCTGCGGACTTGGCTGTCTCCCAGTTGCTGGCGGACGAGGCATCGGAGGGAGTCGGTGAGCGCTGGAGCGGTGAGTGAGTACGTGCGTGTAAATGTAAACAATGTGGACTGAGGGCAATTGGATCACGTACCTTGCGCAGACGAGCAGATCGGCGAGCCATGATGGCGGAGGGATGGGCTGGCGAGCTTGCACAAAAGAAAGGATTGGAGGTCTGGTCGAGCTGTCGGGAGGGTCGTGGGATTGAAATTGCGGTTGACGGGTTCCAAGGTTTGGTGGTCTGTGTTGGGTTCTTACCGTCCGAGCTAACCGACGTAAACAAAACAAGCTGCCGATCACACGTGACGGCGCTAACGCCTTTCGTCCGACTGCCAACGAACACCACCTTATCAGAAGTGCAGGTTGCAGTGCTGTGGACGTATATGCATCTTCTGTATTGCCCTAACAACATTGATTACTGCGGTGCATACGGACCACTACAAAGCATCCCAGGGTGCAGTTTTATAGACACTCGTATCGCATATGGAAACGAAGCACCACCCTCCAACCAACCATCTTACATCCAGACTCCAACATACAAAGAAACAATATCAAATCATCTCCGACCCCATCCCCCACAAACCCTTCCCCTCTCAATTCATAACCCTCCAACTCTCCCAATCCTCACCCTCTCCCTTCCCCAACCTCGCCGCCCCCGGCTTCTGCAACCCCATCTCGACATCCTTCTCCACGCCCTCCCTTACCCTCTCTATCCTCTTCTCCTCCTCCTCCCTCTTCAACCGTTCCTTCTCCGCATCCTTCCACACAAAGTTACCCGCGCCTCCCCTGCCCGCTCTCCCAACTGGCATCTCCTGCGTATCTGGATGCCATGGCGTTGAGATCTGAGGCTTCTGGGACGTAGGCATCGCAGTGGAATCTGCGGGTTGCGCGAATGATCCCTTTTTCTCGAGCTCAGTTGGTTGGTACCAGTTGCCGGCACCACCGCGACCCATGTGTGCATAGTCTGTGGGTGGCGCTGTGGATGTGGGAGAGGTAGGAGAGAGGGCTGGAGGAATGCTGGAAGAGGCGAGAGGACGGTTGGCTTCGAGGTCCTGGGGAGATGTTAGGGGCTGTCTTGAGGCTGTTTCGTTTGTCTTGATGTCGTATCGCATTGATGCAAGAACGGACCAAGGCTGTGTGATGAGGCCTACTTACCTCGATCTTCTGCTCAATCTCCTTGACCTGCTCTGGGCTCACAATGTTGCCCGCACCGCCGCGACCCCAAGTAGGCATTGTGACTGAAGATTTTTGCGAGTTGAAATCTGGTTAATTGCTACTTCAAGATACTAATGTGTGCAGTGTTGACTGGTTACGAGGAAGACTGTCAGGCGCGGATGCGGAGAAGTCTAAGTTTAAGGCGCACGCCTACGCGGCTGCGGGTGGGATGTCACATGTCTCGTAATTTTTTCCCGCCGTCGAGCGGGTTGACAGATGCTCATTGTAAGAAATCTACGAGTGGCTTGCGTTTGCGGGGTGTTCATTGCGGTGCTTTATGCGAGTGGGGGACATTGAAGATTGGGACGTTAAACCGCATTTGTCATGGAAATCGAAGGCTTGGCAGGGCAGATAAGGGATAGTAAAAGCAACCAAACGAGAAGGACATTATTCGGGCTAACATCACGTCAGATATTGAGCAGGAAAACGATAGTTTGAAACACATTGTCGAAAAGAGGAAGAAGTCTCCTTTGAAAACAATACACAACCCGGCCGCAGCAGAGACAACATGAGAAGGCAAAAACTATATGCGCCCAGTAGCGACCGTGGTTTACACTGGCTACACCTTGACGAATGGACACTCAACCAATGAATGTCTAAGAGACAACATTGGATATATCCCACGGAACCCATGCCCTAATCCTATCAACCGAAAACACACCCATGAACACCTGCCCTATTCTCGAAGACACGAGTATTTCTTGAACCTATTCTCAAATCGTTACTCGTTATAGTGGTCGTAACAACAGCTACTCTCGCCCCTCTTGCACTGCGCGCAGAACGGGGTAAAGGTTGTGTGCGTCATCGTTGTCATTTCGTTCTGACTTGACGTGAGAGCCTTCTTCATCGTCGCTGTAATCGCGATTATCTAGACGGTCCTTGATCCATGCTCGCAACTTCTCGATTGTGCGGATGTTCTCAACCCAACCGCCAGGAGAGTTTGGTTCTGGCATTTCGATTGAAATAGACGATACTTGGCTGGGAGATCTCATCGACAAGGCAGGGTCCACCTTGGGGGAGTGAATTGCCAACTGGTTAACATTGTGATGAAGTTCCTCTTGGTCGGAACCACGGCGATATTGCTTGGGAGAAGAACCATCTTCAGATATATCCATCTGATCGTTGCCACGCCGGTCTGGAGCAGCTTTCTGCAACAAGTTGCCAGAGTAGCGACGACGACCGTCGGCATCGAATGCAGGAGCAAGACCTGATGATGGGGCAGCAGTGGACATATCAGACATGGCGCTCACAGATGGGAGAGTCGGGTACATGCTACCGATCGAAGCACGTGATGTCGGAGAGACATTGCTGTGTGACTGTCCAGCTCCAGGCGAGTGTTGGGAGCCGTACGATAGAACGCTCGAAGCTGGGGTCAAAGCCGGAGTATCAGTGTTGGAAGATGCAACTGCGGTGGCGTGCGCAGACTGGGGGTGGGTGGTGGCAATCCCTGGTGGGGAATGGCTGGAGCGGTAGCCCGCCGCCGTGTGGACATAATGAGCTCCGGGTTGGTGAACGCCAGCAGCTGCGGCATGGTTGGGGTTCTCGTAGACTGTGCTCTGAAGCTGCTCCAAGAATTGATCAATGTTCAGCAGATCGCTCTTCGTCCTCAAGTTGGGCAGAGGCAGTGAGTAAGGATGCATAGGAGGGTGGGCAGCATGAGCTACCATGGTGCCACCACCACCTCCGTACTCCATACCACCCGGGTAACCGCCGCCGCCGCCGCCGATCAGGGGAAGTTGAACTCCCTGGAGACCAGCAAGCCGCGTGCCGACGTCGTAGTAGGTTGAGGGGTCGATAGCCCGGCGTTTGGCATCGCCAAAGAACTCGTTCAAGGCATCAAACGCGGCGCGCTTCCGTACTTCGTAAGAGTCGTTGTTTAGTTGTTGGGCCTGGTTGACAGCATAATAAACGGGGCCGTAGGCGGAATTTTGAGGGGGGCCTCCATAGAATCCAGCAGGGGCGCCACCTGGATGCTGTTGGCCATAACCGGCATTTGGACCCATGGCACCATCGCTGGGATAGTATCCGCTCGCTGTAGCGGCAAGCGCCTGCAAGTCAGCGACGACTGTTTTGTACGCCGTTAGAATTGAAAAGGAAAGGGATACAGATGGTTGAAGTAGGATGGAAGAAGGTTGCTTGTCGATGTATGTTGGTGATAAATGAGAGCTAGACTTACGTTTACCGCCTTGACCTTGGTACCCCGGACCGCCATGGGGACCACCGCGGTTGGGCTCAGGAGAGCGAAGTAGAACAGAGTCGTCTGCGTGGGTCTTCACATGCTTTTTGAGATCCTGGGGGCGCTTGAAAGCCTTGCCGCAGAAGTCGCACTTGTGCGGCTTCAGGGGCACATGGACGCGAATATGCGAAGTGATGTGGTCGCGCTTCACAGTCGTGGTGCGGCAGTTCCCCCACTGGCATGTCAGGTTGAGGTTGTTAGTGCTCTTGCGTCCAACATGGCGTTCGCAAACATGGTCCTGCACGATGGTCAGTCACGTGAGCTTGGGGTTCAGTTGAGAGGAAGGGTCATCCATCAACGAAAACGCGGCGGCGCAACATGGGCGAAGAGCCGCAAGACTACTCCCAGATACCCGTCACGTCGCGAAGGGTGTCTCGCGTCTCGGTAGGGAGCACTTACGTAGAGCTGCTCTGCTGTTGGGCATCGCTCGCCACAGTTCTGCCACTGGCACACAAGCTGGTCACCTGAGACGCTGGCCGACGCGGGCGTGGGCGCGCTCTGCTGCGTCGGCGTGCCTTGCGGTTGCTGTGGTGCGGCATTCGAAGTCGCTGGCACTGAGGCCTGGGCTGCGGGCTCGCTCATGATTAGGAGGGAGGCGCAAAGGCTGGGCGAAGTCGAGGAGGTTGTTGTGCTTGGCAAAGGTGCAGCGGGAGCCAAGTACGGCAAGGGAAGCGGAGGTGGCCAGAGGAGCGCAAATGCTGGATGAACACGATTATCCCCACCGGCAGTGAATGTGAGTCGTCTGGGCGGCAGAAGTGAGGGCAGTGAAAAAAGGCACGCGCAAGAGGGGAAGGGAGGAGTGAAGTAGGAAAGAGCGGGGAGGAAGGAGGAATGGCTGGGCTGGCAGCGGGCCCAGACAGACCAAGAAATATTGCCTCAGCCCCCGTCACGCAACTAAAAAAGCGCCATGGACGTCCACGCACTCATCCTATTCGCCATCCGGAGCCAGAACTGAGCACATCTAGCAAGGATCGCAACGCCACCAGAAGGGGCCAAGCCTTTCCTCGCCCGCGCGCTGGACTGCACCAAAACAGCCAGATTGCCGCTGCTGGGCGGCCATCCCAGCTCGTGTGCAACACCTCGCATGCGCGCCGTCGCAGGCAGTCGCCGTTTGCAGCGCGGCCCACGGCAACGTGCGAGCGATGTTGGCTGCGCGCTGGGCAAGCCCGGAGAAAAAGCGTGCGACAAAGTCAAGCAACGACCGTCTCTGCCCAGCGTGAGTGTGAGACTCGACCGAAACAGCATCATCCCGCCTAACTAGCCAAGCACGGGATTTACGAGCCAAGCGGGCGGAGGTCTTCGTCATTCAATCAGCCCAGGCTCCCGCCCAACAGCGACACTGTGGAGGGCTTTGTCTTCGAACCACGGCTTTCATGCTTTGGAGTTACTGGAGAGCCTCCCGAACTGCCTTGCGAGCGGCGCGCGAACCAACCGTCCAACGCGCGAACTGCTGCAGCTTACCGCATCGTACCATGAGACGGTCCAATGAGCCCGTCGAGCAACCTGCGATATATGGTTTGCAGATGTGTGCGTATCCATGCGATGGCTTGCAGTTTCAATGGCGGTTTTGCTTTCCGTGTTTCCTCGTCTTTTCCCTGCTGATGACTGCGTTGGCTTTACCCTTGCACTTTATTCCTGGATATCTCGCTTCCTGTCATCAACTCTGGTCTCTGAAAGCTCAATTGACTTTTCCACCTCCGACGGAACACCAAATATCGAGTGGTTGAAAAACAGATGACTAAAAGCAGGTATTTTCACGTATCATGGGCTCACAGTATGGTGTTTGGTACCTGGCCATATTCCGTTGGAGGTGAAAAGGGGTTGTATTGTCTGGAGAATATGCCTCCAATGTTCAACAAGTCTCATATGGGCCTAAACGACGAAAATGACGAACCGTGGCAGACGCATACCGATTGAAGCACTGAGTGTTGATGCTCTCGAGGGATTGATATTTCAGCCCCCTGAAAACGGCAAAAAGCGCCAACAGATGGCTGTCACAAAAGACTACTTTATTCCCTCTTCTCAAACAACAATCACACTCCAGACCCCATATCAACTTCGACCGGCTATCAAAACACCCCATTCCCCAGTCTCCACCGCTATCAAACACCAAATTACCCATTTTGACATTTTGAGCGGGCCAAGGCACCCCTCCCGCCCAGCCCCGCTTGGCCACCCACTAAGACTTTGCGAAGCCAAGTGCCGGAGGGGTTTGGCATTATTTGGTGTACAGAGGGACTTGTGTGATTGGGTTGCGACGTCTTGGCTGATATGGTGTGCATTTGGCAATGCGAATTTCCATTGAGGCTGTGTAGGATGGAAAAAGAAATGTAAGAAATGAAGCAGAAGGGAGCAGAAGGGATGTGGGTGTTTGACAGGATTGCATCACACGACACTACACAGCTCTGAAAACAGGTTACGTCGGAAACCATGATCTACGGAAGTAATACAGTAAAAGAGGAGTATCTTCTCCAGGTTCTGGAACTCCACACCCGACGGACCGGACAAGCTGTCGCTACCGGCGTCTCGGCAGGACCAAGCATGCCGTTCGACGGTCACACGCTGAACGCTTTATCCAAGGGACTCTTTTATGGAAGAATATCGTGCCACATTGCGCCATTTCAGACAGACTTCTCGATACTACCTCCTCATTCCAGCTTTCAAAGACCATTCCTCCATCGGAGAAGTCAACATGCAATGATCATGCGACCAGTGAAATAGATGACACCCATTGTGTCCTCAACAGACATGACATGCTACCACATAGGTTCGTATGCATGCAGCATTCAGCACCATAATCTCACGAAGAAGCTTTCTCACGCTGCACGGTAACCGAACGGCGGGAAGTGACCTCATACCAAGCACGCAACACCACAAGTCCAGCACGCCCAACACCGCCATCTTGTTGGCATTGGCAACCAACTTTTCTTCGTTTAAGCCTCAGTCCACGTGGCCTCTTCTTCCCGATAGCCGATACCCCACAGTCTTAGCTGACATGTCGTATGCCGGGTCATATCAAGCTCTTGGTACCTGTGTGTCGGGGTGGATGGATGCCCGGTGCCGAGACGAGAGGGGCTCTTGGATTCTTGACGTCAAGAGCGGAACCTTGGGAGGAGGCTATTGCCGAGTATGAATGCGAAATTGGAGCATATGATGGAGAGTGGGCAGAGAGGTTGCAAGTTAAGTAATTTATATATGAGAATTTTGATGACTGCACGCAGACCTCGCGGCTGCTCGAAGGAGACTCCGACCTTGAGCACGAAATCGATCAAGGAAATCACAAGAGACAATATGGTCGGATGCTACAACCATTTCACTATTTGTCGGTAAAACCAGCGATTGTGCGCACTCTCAATCTCTTGCAACTGAAGGAGAATCCATTATGTCTGGTGCTGAGTCTCAGCAAGAGAGGGTCTCTTTGTTGCTCAACCCTCCAAGATCTTAACCAGTGCGCAGAACAATTGTGTTGCAATTGCAACGCTTTAGCTCTAGGCCAGATATAACCAGCATTGGCCCTATACACCACGAGATGCAGAAGGCCATCAGCCGTCACATCGACATCAGTGGGTTTACTATATTTGACTTTGCAAACACGAGCAGTGATCATACCATATACGACATCTTCGACCATATCAACGAGCACAAGTTTCTGATCAAGCTTAGTATCCCAACACAATCGTTTGTTGAATCGTGGTATACGTCCAAGATATGTCTCCAATTGCTCGAATAACTTTAAGCAAGGGTCCTCGATCAGTTATACGCCAAGCGAAATCTACGGTGCCTTACAGGAGAACAGGAGGGTTGGAGTAGATGACGTCAAGAATGGACTAGACCAATTTCCAAAAATCCGCCGTCCAGCGCTTATGATGAGTTTTGGGGCAAGCCAACGAATGGATATGAGTGAGTCTGCAGTAAGACTCCCAGCTACCCAGGGCACCGGCGAGACTGAGCCTGGCATAGCAGACAACGCTACCCGCACCCGCGAGACCAAACCCGACATGATGACAGACGACGACGCCCTTGCCAGGAAGACTGAGTCTAATAACATATAGAAGAAGAACCTCCCTGTGCCGGCAAGACCGAAGCCGACATGGGAGAAGATGGCGCCGCCCGTGCCAGCGAGACCGGTGAGCCTGACAACATACTGGAGGACGAATCTGCAGGTACTGGCAAGACCGAGCATGGCATAACAGACAGTGAACCTCTCTACACCGGCGAGACCAGCCCTAGCCAAATGACGGAAGAGGAGTCCACCCTCGCACTGAACACGGCGCCGGCGAAGAAGAAACCCACCCGCTATACCCCAGGACAGAAGGGTCCCAAGATCACGTCGACGCCCCATCATCAACAACCTCGAACTGCAGCGGGCACCAGCATAGGATTAAGGAATCGAGATACCCTACCATCCTGCCACTGTGGTTCACATGATTAAGAAGCCCATTGCTCCGTGACAAGGTACTAGAAGTGTTCCGAGAAGCTATCGTAGGCAACATTTAGTCAGCAAACCTAGCCAGGATATTTGAGCTATGGGCTGTCAGACTTCTAACTAAGGAAGAGGTCTTGTGGCATAATTCACTTCCCCTTTTTACTGGAAAGTCAGTGATTGTATGTATACTGGATGTTCTACGCATGCGGGATAATAGTATGATATATATAAACAAATATTGTCATCCGCCGTGTATCACCTCGCAGCATACTTTCTCATCTAATTCTCCCACTGGGTGCTGCCAATACGGACTTAAATATCATATAATCATCTTGCATTTCTACCACTCTAAGATGCTAGTTCATATAAAACAGTGAACAACGAGAGTACCAACAACAACATCACATCTCCATCGCATCTCCATCACCCCTCCTTCTCCACCCCCACTCCCCTCACCGTTCCAACCACCCAATCCCTCACCCCCTCAATCTCCTCCACTTTTTGTGGATAATGATGTCCCATTTCACAAACCCTGACCTCGCTCATCCCCTCTCCAACCTCATACACGCCTTCCACCAGCAATTTCGCCGCCCACGCCCACTCGTCCGCGTTCCCTTCTAGATGCAGCGTGGGCAGCTTAACACGTGATGATAAGATAGATTCCTGGGCAGAAGGAGAGAGCGAGGAAGCGGACAGCCGAGCGGACACAGAAGGCGGGAGGAGCGGAGGAGGATAGGAGCCGCAAACACTAAGTGCGAAGTCGAAATCGCACCAATCCTCTCCCTCTTCCCCTTTTTCCCCTCCTTCTTCTGCTTCCACGACAGCCCTCCTAATCTCACACCCCTTCATCAACCCCGCAACCACCCTCGTCCCCTGACTAAACCCTATCAGTCCGACGACCTTACTCCCCTTCCCTCGCGCTTCGAGGACGGCGTCTTTGACGAGCGATTCAACTTCGGCGGACATGACGCTCGAGGCGAGCCCGTTGCGCATCCCGTCTGTGGTTACATTTTCTGAGGGCGGGATCCAGCGCGAGTAGGGCCCGCAGCCGTCAAAGAAGGGGAGGATTCCCGGGCCGGCGGCGCTGGGGAAGGGGGCTGCGTGGAGGTTAGTTTGAGGTTCGGAGGGGGAGGGTTGTATGCAACGCATGACGTGATATGTATAGAGGGGAAAACGCAGAAGCGGAGGGGTTGAAGGTTGGAATAAGACCATCCCACCCATCCATTTCTCTGATCTCCTCTAACCTTAGGTCGCCAAAAAAAGGAAAATAATACATACCTTGCAAACTCACAATCTCAAAATCCGCTTTCAAAAGCCGGCTCAAGCGCGCCAACTGCACGATGTGTATCATCGCATTACTCCCCGAGCCATGGAAAGCGAGCAATGTCGGGTTGACAAGCCCCCCTGCTCCACCTCCACCTCCTGTCGTAATGTTTCCTGCTCCGACGACTAGAGGCGGCGGTGTGCTGGGTGTCATATATGTTGAGTTTGTTGCCATTTTGGGTGGGGGGAGGGGGGAGTCGGGGTCGATAAATATCCACGTGACACACACCCGTTCCCGGTTTTCACCTTCTAACCTTCTACTTGGGGTAATCGTCTAGATCCTACCTAAACCGCTCGTCTGCTTCCTTTCTCTTCACAATTCTGTGTCGTCCGAATGCCCTATCTCTTTCAAAGAATGCGTAAGCGCTGGAAAGGTCGGTACCGAGGTATGTCGGGCTAAATCTAATAAAAATTCTGGCCTCTCACCTCTAGCGCCGTTGGTTACCTTATCAGATAGGATAGTGGGGCATATAGGTAGAGCGTAGGGATAGATAAAGCCTTAATAATACTATATAAATATCCTTTAGAAATATATAAGGATAGTATAATTAGGTTAATCATCTCTTTTGGTAAAGTATATTCGGATCCAGCGAATATAATATTTGGCGCCAGCTTGGAGGTTTGGCGTTAGTTTCGCAAGGCTAGGCCAAAGCAGGCAGATACTAAGCCTCGTTCAGCTAGATCGCATCATGGCCGCGATAATCAACCTGCATATGTACCCCCAGTACTCACTAACAAAGGCTCGCTCCAGGGCTGCACTTTGCAGCATGGTAGCCCATACAAATCTGAGCAATCTCCAGGTGCAATCAGGTCAATCACCTGTTTTGGGCGTGCAGCCTGTGTGTGAGCCTTTGCGCAGGCCACCTCTCAATTTTGGTGATTTTGGTGTTCCTGCCTGTATACGAGCTGGCCGAATGAGGCTTAGTATCTGCCTGCTTTGGCCTAGCCTTGCGAAACTAATGCCAAACCTCCAAGCTGGTGCCAAATATAAAATTCGCTGGATCCGAATATACTTTACTTAATTTATTACGGTAACCTTTAACTAGTAAAATAGATATAAGAGAAACTGGAAGAGAGATAGAGAATGATAATGGATTATATCTAGCTAAGTAGAATAGTAGATAGGGAGCTATCTGGGGGTAGAGGGAAAGCTTTCTAATATAGGAGAAGGGAATATACTAAGAATCTGTTTAAGCTAGTATACTACTAAAGAGCTAGTTATAGAGAAACCGTAGAGGTCCACAATCGCGCCAGACCCCCCTCAGCCCTGATCGCATCCCATCGACACCACCGCCGGCACCTAAAGCACGCATGAGGAAGCCGAGCGCGAAAGTAATGGAGGCGCAGCAGTCAACCCGGACCCAGACGACAGCACCACTGTTTGGGCAGACCAGAATCAGAGCCACAGCAGGGCAACAGTCGCAGATCGAAGCGCCTCTGAGCACACAGCAATCGGCGCACGATGAGCTACCACCTTTTCCCACTGAGCGGGATTCCATCTCACCAGAACGCGGGGTGCAAAACATTAAGCTAGACGAAGTAGCACAGCTCATCGCGGGTTTGCGGCGTCGTTCGGCTAGTGTAATCTTGTCAAATGGATAATTGATGTGTAAGCAGAATGAGGATGGATCACGAGTGGAGGTAACGAGGTGTAT